>JAKSZT010053887.1:94845027-94946958 GCA_026826555.1 Tolypeutes matacus
AGAAGAAAGTCTCACATTATCAGTAGTGATTTAAAGGTAAATGGATTAAACTTTCCAGTCAAAAGGCAGAGATTGGCAAAATGGATTAAAAAAGCATGACCCAACTCTATGCTGTCTTCAAGAGACTCACCTTAAATTCAAAGACATAAAGTAGATTGAAAGTGAAAGGATGGGAAAAAATATGCCATGCCAATAGTAACCAAGGACAGCTGGGGTAGCTATACAAATATCAAATAAAATGGACTTTAAGTCAAAAACCGTTATGAAGGACAGTCATTATATCCTGATAAAGGAATCAATTCAATAAGAAGATGTAACAATTATAAATACATATGGACCCAATAGCCAAGACCCAAAATATATGAAGTGAATATTGACAGATGTGAAGGGAGAAATAGATGGTTCTATGTTAATAGTAGGAGACTTTAATACACCACTTTCAATAATGGATAGAACATCTGGACAGATCAACAAGGAATTACAAGATTTGAATGATACTCTAAACCAACTAGACCTAACAGACATTTAGAACACTTCACCTAACAACAACAGAATACACATTCTTCTCAAATGCACATGGATCATTCTCCAGGGTAAACCATATAGCAGGTCACAAAACAGGTCTCAATAAGCTAAAAAATATTGAAATCATACAATGTATCTTTTACAACCACAAGGGAATGAAGTCAGAAATCAATAACAGAGGGAGAAATGGAAAATTCACAAATATGTGGAAATTAAACAATGTATTCTTAACAAAGGGGTTAAAGAGGGATTCACAGGGGAAAATATGATATATCTTGAGGTGAATGAAAATGTAAAAACAACATGTGAAATCTTATGGGATGCAGTAAAGGCAGTGCTGAGAGAGAAATTTATAATTCTAAATACTTGCATTTAAAAAGAAGAAAGATTCAAATCAGAGACCTAAGCTCAAAACTGGAAGAACTAAAAAAAAATTTTTTTAATTAAAAAAATTTTAGGGGAGTGGATGTAGTGCAAGTGGTTAAGCACCTGATTCTCATATATGCAGTCCTGGGTTCAATCCCCAGTACCCCCTAAAAACAAAAAAACCAACTTTCGTTGAGAAGCAGATGTAGTTCAGTGGTTAAGTGCCTGCTTCCCATGTATGAGGTCCTGGGTTCAATCCCTGGTACCTCCTTTAAAAAATTAAAAAAAACAAACAAACAAAAAAAAACAAGAACTAGAAAAAGAAGAGCAAACTAAACCCAATGCAAGCAGAAGGAAGGAAATAAAGATTAGAGCAGAGATAAATGAAAGAGAGTATACAAAACAACAGAAAGAATCAGCAAAACCAAAAATTGGTTCTTTGAAAATATCAATAAAATTGACAAACTTTGCTACTGTTTTAGTTTCCTTGATTGCTCAAGCAAATACCATGCAGTGGGTTGGCTTAAACAATGGGAATTTTTATTAGCTCACAGTTTTGAAGCTAATAGAAGTCCAAATCAAGGTATTGTCAAGATGAGGTTTTCTGCCCAAAGACTGGTATTCTGGGACTGGTTGTTGATGATCCTTGGTCCTGGCTCCTCCGTCACATGGCAATGCACATGGTGGCCTCTCCTGGCCTTTCCCTTCTCTTCCAGGTTCCTTTGATGTTCAGCTTCTGGCTGCTACTTCTGTGCCTTTCCTTCTCTATGTCTGAATTTCATTCTGCTTATAAAGGACTCCAGTAATCAAATTAAAACCCATCCTGATGGAGGTAGGCCACACCTTAACTGAAGTAACCTCATCAAAAGGTCCTATTTACAATGGGTTCACATCCACAGGAATGGATTAAGTTTAAAAACATGTTTTTCTGGGGTACATGCAGCTTCAAACCACCACAACTTCTATAGCATACACATACATTGTTCCTATACCCCTCTGTCCCATCACCTTTTTTTGTACTTGTTGCAATTTATATCTCTGTACCCTGTATATACAAAACCATAGATTTATCATTACTTTTTATGCATTTGCATTTTAGCACCTGTAAGAGTAACAGGTGGAGTTTCATACCAAAACATGCAATATAATAGTACTGTATAATAATTACCCAAATGGTTACCTTTACAGAAGCTATTTATTATTTCTTCATGCCACCTTGAACCACTGTCTAGTGTCCTTTCCTTTCAGTCTGAAGAACTCCCTTTAGCATTGCTTGTAGGGCAGGTCTAGTGGTAATAAAGTCTGTCAGTTTTTGTTTATCTGGGAATGTCTCATTTTGGAAAGAAAGTCTCACTGGATATAAAAGTTTTGCTTGACAATTGTTTTCTTTAAGCACTTGAAGTAACTCAACCCATTGCCTTCTTGCCTCCATGGTTTCTGATGAGAAATCAGCACTTCATCTCATTGGACTCCCTTGTGTAGAACACGTTGCTTTTCCCTTGCAGCTTTAAGAACTCTCTCCTTGTCTTTTGCATTCAGCTGTTTGATTAATATCTGATGGGGTATATATTTTTTTCAAGTTTATCCTGATTGATGTTCTCTGACCTTCTTGCATGTGTATATTCATATCTTTTGTTAGGTTTGGGAAGTTTGTATCATTATTTCTTTGAATACTCCTTCTGCACCTCTCTCTCTTTCTTCTGGGACTACCATAATGTATATAGTGGAATGCTTGATGGCATCCCAGAGAGCTCTTAGGCTATTTTTACTTTTTATAATTCTTTTTTCTTTCTGCTCCTCACACTGACTCGTTTCAATTGTCTTATCTTCGAATTTACTGGGTTCTTTGTTCTGCCATCTCCAATCTGCTCTTGAAACCTTCGTGAAAATTTTTCATTTCACTTATTGTGGTCTTCAACTCCAGTAGTTTTGTGTGATTCTTTTTAAATTTTTTCTCTTTATTGAGATTCTCATACTGCTTACTCACTGTTTTCCTAATACCTTTTAGTTCTTTCTCTGTAATTTCCTTCCTTTCCTTGAGCATATTGAAGAACGTTTTTTTTGTCTTTGTCCAGTATATCCATAGTCTGGTCTTCTTTTTTGATGTTTTCTGAATTTCCACCTTCTTCCTTTGAATGGGCCATCATTTCCTGTTTCTTTGTCTTGTAATCTTTTGTTGCATGCTGTACATTTTAGTATTTTAAAATATTAACTCTTGGATTTATTCCCTGAGACGTCTGTTCCTTGAGTTTAAAAGCAGCTGGTGATATGACAGATAATTTCCTGTGTGCCAATCCTCCTATCAGGAAGGTCCACCCAAGGCAAATGCAAAGTGCTGACTCCTCCCTGTTTCTTCTGGTCCTGGGCTTGTTCTTACTAGTGACTTAGGAGTTACCCTGTTTACAGGAGTCTGAATGCTCCTTCTACTCAGGAAACAGACATTCTCCTGGATGCTCCCCTGTGGGACTTAAAGCAGGTAAGCCTTTGCCCCAGGCTATCTGCCTCAATCCCTTCCTACCCTGCTTTTGCTGTCCCAAGCTGCTTTTGCCTGGAGGGCAAATACTAGGAGGGGAGGAACCAGGGAGAAGAGTATCCCAAGTCAGTCTTTCTGAGCTAGAATATGGCCAGAGACCCAGAAAGGGATTGCCAGCCAGCCCCGTTCCAAACTGCCTTGGAGAGGAGATGAGGAAGGGGTCAGGAGCTCCTTCCACAGCTCCCCAGAGCTGAGCTGTCTTGAGTGGCCCAACATATGCAGCCCTTCAACTGTCCTCTGCAGCTATGAGGAAGCCTACTTTCTTTAGGCCTCTTCCACCACCCTTGTCCAGGGCATGTTGGAACAATGGCCACTATCAGAGCCAGGCCCCCAACAACCGGAAGTAGCTAATCAAAAGTCAAGATCAGCCCATGTCCACCTAGGACCTTGGGGAAGTGGATTTGTATGTCCCCTTCTGGCACCAGTAAGCTACTCCAGGGGCTCCACTGCACTGTTGCCTGCCGTGAGAGTGGGGACTCTGTGCCGGTAACCGCCACGGGGAAGGAGCAATTCACTGGTATTACCAGAGTTTAACAGCCTCTTCCTCCTGTTCTTCCCCGGATGCTGTGCAGTGTTCTACTGGATTTCAGTTCCAGAATAGCTGATTCAGACAGTTCCTGGCTGTTTAATAGTTGTTCTGCTGGAGGGACTGATTCCTGGAGCTTCCTACTCTGCCATCTTCCTGAAGTTTTGGTGCTGGCTTGCCGGCAATTCGTAACTCAATTTCTGTCTCTGTCACATGGCTATCTCTCTCCCATTTGTCTCCTACTGACTGTCCCCATCTGCTTATAAGGATTCCAGTTGTATTGGATTAAAGCCCACCCTAGTACAACATGACCTAACCTTAAATAATAATATCTTCAAAGATCCTATTTACAAGTGGTTTCACATCCACAAGTCAGGGGTTAGGACTTGGGCATATCTTTGTAGGGGACATGAGTTAATCCGGAACACAGGGTCTGAGAATGTGAAGATGAATATTGCAGAGCGCTTTCCCTCATGGAACTCAGCCCATTGAAGGAGACAGCAAGTAACAGGCAGGGGCTCCAGGGAGACTAGCACCCTAACAGGAGCAGCTAAAGCTGGAATGGGAGAGGTCTGGGCTCCACACCGGCTCTGTTCTCACTTGCTGTGTGGCCATGAGCACTTGGTTCATCTGTAACACAGAGATAACCACACCTGTCCAGGCACTGTGTGCCATGAAGAGAGGAAGGAGAGGTGGTTGCAGCATCCAGAAAAGCAGGATATTTACTTCCACGGTTGTTGGGAACTTTGAGGAGTAGCTGAAGTGGGTGCTGGGAGGTAACAGAAACAATTGGAAAGAGAGCAAGAAAACAAGCAAATAAGCTGGGGTTCATTGCCCTCTGGCTCCCACGGCCTCTGCCCCCAGCTCTATCGATATGAAGGAGAGTTGCTGAGGACTTCCCAAACCAAAAGGGAAAACAAGTGCATTTTTAAGATTAGCTGAGGCAAACACGAGCCCAGAAATCTCACATTCCCATGGACCTGACTGAGCTGTCCCCAGGAGAGGATCTGGGACAGCAGAGGGGTGGGAGGAGGCCAGGGGTTTTTGACGAGGCCACACCTGTAAAGGGTCACCTTCTGGCACTGATTCTGGCTCCAGGGGCTGTGCTTGGGATTTCTGCCCTGAGTTTCCCATGGCTCAGGCTGCAGAACACAGCTGGGCTCAGCAAACACTGCCAATAGCTGGACTCCCTCGGCCACCAAACACCTGCCATGACCTGCCAGGGACTTGAGTCTGCATAGGATTAGGAGGCACAAAGATGGGTAAACAGGAGCCACAGCCCTTCAGTCCCACATGAGGTGGGGCTGAGAAGGGCCAACAGTATGGCTTGTGCAGAGATGGGTTCAAAAAACCTGTGTCAGGGAAGCAGATGTGGCTCAAGCGATTGAGCTCCTGCCTACCACAGGGAAGGTCCCAGGTTCGGTTCCCCGTGCCTACTGGAGAGGACAGGCAGGACAGCGAGCTGGTGCGACGGGCAGGCACAGCAGGCTAACGCAGCAAGATGATGCAACAGGGAGACACAAGGAGGAGGACAGTGGGAAACATGACAGGGCAGGGAGCTGAGGTGGTTCAAGCAACTGAGCATCTTTCTCCCACATGGTAAGTTCTGGGTTCGGTTCCCGGTGCCTCCTAGGCAGAGGACGAGCAGACGCAGAGAATGCATGGTGAATAGACACAGAGAATAGACAGCGAGTGCTAATGGGGGGGGGGTGAATAAATAAAATAAATCTTTAAAAAAAAAAAGGGCCTGTGTCAGAAGGAGCCAGGATGCTTGGTCTCCACTGGGGGCGGCCACAGAGCAGACGGCCTCAAGTCCCAAATAACCAGACCCTCATTCATGCTGATGAAGAGCTAAGGGGTAATAGCTGACCCAGAGGTCTGGCCACCGTGGGTCTGAAGACCTTGATGGCACAGTCCTGGCGATGGCCACCTCTGGCATTTCTGAGCAGACTGCCCTGCCCCAGAGTGGTGGGGAGAGGGCTCAGGTGGGGAGGTTTGGCCCTGGCTCCTCTCACCTCTCCAGACCTCATCAGTGCTCTTGATTCAGTGGAAATCTCAGAACTGTCACATTCCTGTCCTCCTCCCAAAAAAAAATTCACGTGGATGTATAATGGCCAGAAAGCACAAATGAATAATTAAGAGAGACGTGGGGCAGGGTTGCAGCCAACTCCTACTCTCCAGTTCTTCAGGTTTGCACTGGACAACTAACAAAATGATGATGATGGACAAGTCCCATCCCCAAAACAAAGAATATCTTCAACTGCCAGCAAAACAGTGCCTTTCGTCTGCCCCATGATATTTACATCTCTTCTCGGTCAGAGTGGACATCATCCCAAATCCCTCAAGATTGAGAAATGAACAAAAATAAGGCGGAGTGTAACCAGGGCCCAAGGCAGATTTATTGTTATTGTAGTAATTTTCTTGTGTTAAGGAAGTAACTTGTAACATTGCTATGAAAATAAAATTAAAAGAGAGAGATATGTGGATTTAGAAATTCCAGTATTTGTCTAATTGTATTTCCAGGAGAAACGAACAGAGAAAATAAAAAGAGAGAGGAAAATTATAGAGGAAATAAAAGGCATCAGCATCCTTCTAGGAAGGCAAACCAGCATAGTGCTGGCTCATTCTCTGGAATCCAGCTCTGGAGAGAGCCCTCGGAAACCAAGGGGAGGGTGAGAAGCCTGCCAAGCCCATACACAAGTTCTGAGAGGACCCCACGATTCCAGGGCAACCGAAAGTGGTTCCATCATGATGTGTGTGTTGCAGGGAAGGGGGGTGGGAAATGGCAACTCAGAGCATAAGAGGACCAAGCACATGGATGGGTGCTGGGGTAAGGGAGAGTTTTTTGGTCTGGGAGTAACAATGCTGTCCCTTGGCTTCAATGGAGCAGAAAGACAGCAGCCAGGTAATATCAATGGGGCTTTCAAGTCCCACCGGGATGTGGAGTAGTTAACAGCAAAGGAGTATTGGCCAGCTCCTGTAGTCTCTCCTCCCTTCACTACCCACTACCCGCCCCCAGTGGCTAGCTGGCTACAGCTGAGGGGGTTGGGTCTTGAAAACTCAGCAGGGCCAGATGGCATCTCAAATTAATGTGGGAAAGATGGTGTATTAGTCAGCCAAAGGGGCGCTAATGCAATGTACCAAAGACTGGTTGGTCTTTATAAAGGGTATTTATTTGGGGTAGAAGTCCATAGTTACCAGGCCATAAAGCATAAGTTTCTTCTCTTACCAAAGTTCATTGCCACGTGTTGGAGCAAGACAGCTGCCAATGTTTGCCAGGGTTCAGGCTTCCTGGGTTCCTCTCTTCCCGGGGCTGCGTTTCTCTCCGGGCTTAGCTCCTCTGGTTCCTCTACAAGGTCAGCTATAGACTATGAGGCGAACGGCTCACTTCTCTTCTCCTGGGGCCTTCTCTCCAACATCAAAACTCCAACATCAAAACTGCCTCTCAAAAACTGCTGCCTCTGTCCTTTGCCTTGCCTTTTATATTCGATTCCCCCACCCACCAAGGGGTGGGGCTCAACGCCCTACTGACGTGGCCCAGTCAACACCCTAATCATAACTTAATCATGCCCAGATTAACAGATCAGTTTACAAGCATGATCCAATTAAATTTTTGGAATTCATAATTACATCAAATTGCGAAACAGCTACAGATGGTCTCTTTAGAAGATGGTCTTGGAAAAATGACTCGTTTCAGAGAAAAATTTAACCTGGATCCTTCCCTAATATAATGCACAGCAATGGGATTCTGATGGATTAAAGGCTGAAGAGTGAAATGTGGAACTATGATGTTCACAGTAAGGAAGGATCCTCTTTTCCTGAGAGAAGGGAAAGGACTTCTTAAATGAAACCCCGAAATCACAAATCAGAAGTAATAAACAAACAAATAAAGATGTTTTGGTTAAATAAAATGTAAAGATTTCTCTTTCACTGACAGACATCACAGAAAACAATTATAGGCATATTGGGAGAAAATATTTGCAATGTATTAAATCAACAAGAGCATAATTTATAGACTACACAAGAACCTCCTAAAAATCAACAACAACAAACAGGAAACCCAACAGAAAAAAATATGGGCAAATGTTATGAACAGGCATTCACAAAAAGAAAACAGAAATAACTACAATGTTTAGTGATTAAAGAAATGCAAATTAAAACACCAAGAGTGATTCTTATATTCTTACCAGATTAGCAAAAATTAGAAGGCTGGATAATGCCAACTGTCGACAAAATGTTAGAATATAGCAATTTCCATTCACTGGTGATGAGAGCGTGCAGTGGTACTTGCCTTTTGGGGATAAATCTGGCAGTAGTTAATCAAACTAAGAAAACATATACCCCATAATTCAGAAATTGCACTTCTGGGTATCTATTTCAAGAAAATCCCATATGGTTTCACAAGGGGACATATGTGAGGATGTTCATCATCATGCTGTTTGAGATAGTAGGAGATGGAAGCAACCTAGGTGTCATTCACCAGGGGATCAAATGCAATGCAGCAAGTAAAGCAATGGGTACCACATCCAAAGACTGCACACAGACACAGCATTATAGATGGGTCTTTAAAAACCAGTTATCAATTAAAAGAGTAAGAAACATGATGAGCTCTGTAGCAAAAATGCCATGGGTATAAATTGAAAATATCATCACAGAATAGAACCTTATACATTTTACACAAGTACGTACAAATGCCCAGGGATGGGGGAAAGGGGCTCTGGAGTAGATAGGGAAACAAAATGGAACAAATAAATAAAACAAGAGAGAGGTCTTGAATAGACAAATAATGAAAGGGATCATGAGTATGATTAACTCAGCCTTCTGCACCTGAGGTGTAGAAAAAGAAAACAGAAAAAATCACAAACAAAAAACACGATACAGTGCAGGGATCTATGCCACAAACACTAGAGAGGGCACCATTGGAGAGGGGCAGGGACTGGAAGTGCAGGCTAGAGATAAGGGAGAAAAAAATGGTAAAATTAAGAGAAAGTTATGCACAGACCAATGGTGAGAGTAGGCTATGAACTGAGGAGAATGTCAAACTTGACTCTGCACCAAAAGCTCAAAGACAAGGAAAAATAAATAGTAGAAGACAGCTTCCCAAAGATGAAGATACCAACATTTTTCAATTAAAAGGATAAACCAAGTACTGAGTTGACTGAAAATGTATATCAATTAATACAAGGATAAATAATGAATGAATGATAAATAATTCACACCTCATATTCTTAAGAATTATCTTAACATCAAAAATTGCTTTTTAAACCTAGACACTTCCAGAGAGGAGAAAAATAGGTAATAGAGAGAGGAGCAAAAAATCTTAACAGGAGACTTCTCCTGAGTGACATTTAGTGCAAGAAAACAATGGAGAAATAACGCTAATGTTTGAAGGGTTTAAAAAGTAAATAAAAGAGTTTTAACTTACAGTTCTGCACCCAGCCAAGCAGAAATTCAGGTGTGAAAGCAAACTAAAGATATTTTCAGAAATTCAAGGATTCCAAAAAGCTTTCCATCTACAACTCTCTCTAAATAATGGCTTGAGGATAGACTCCAGGTCAAAGGAAAAATGACTCCAAAGAAATAGGTCACTAATTCTTGGCATAAATGGAATAATATCTTTAAATATTGGCAGTAAAAATTTACAGGCAACCACAAAATAAAAATAGAACAGAGTAAACTTTATCAATACAACAAAGGCAGGAGAGGGGAGCACAGAAAAGACAATAAGAAAAATAATGTAAGAGAAAACAAAAGAAGATGTCACGAATGAATTTCAATATTTCAGAACTTAAAATCATTTAATAAATTAAAATTTCCTCTTCAAAGATAATGAGCCTCAGATTAGATTTTTAAAAATAGAAAGGTATTTAAAGGAGTGGAAAAATAATCCCCTCACACATATACACACACCCTGTCCCCAAGGAGGAAAATTTAAAGGCCAAAAAACATGCTCAACTCCATGGAAATGCAAATCAAAACAACAAACAATATTTTCTTTCTCACCTACCAGCTGGGCAAACATTTTAAAGCACTGACACTATCAAGAATGGTGAGGAAGTGGAAAAGGTGATATATTGCCAGGAGAACGCAGGTGGGGGTTGTGTGAGCAGTACAGCCACACTAGAAAGCCTTTGGCAGAATCCAGTAAAAGTGCACATATCCACAGTCCACAATTTGTAGATTCCACCTACTGTTATACACCAGAGAGAAACGCTCTCCGATGTGGAATGGTGCAGCCAGTCTGGAGAGATATCTAGCGATACTTCGTTGTGTCCAAGCCTTGTGCAAGGACGTACCTTGCAGCATTGTTTGGAAAATGGGAAACTACATAAATGTCTGTCAGTAAATAAATATATAAATAAAATGTGTATAATTATAGGATAGAATTCTAGAGAGCATGACAAGAACAAGCTACACCGACCAGGATGGATTTTTTTTTTTTAAATAAAACTGTTGAATTTAAAAAGAAATGTGCAGAATGTTACGTAAAGTATGACATCATTCATATAACTTTAAAACCACGAAAATCCTGCTGTCTACTGTTTTAGGAATTACATGGAAAAACATAAGGAGTAGATGGGAAGAGCACTCACCAAACTCAGGATGGAGGATGCTTCTGGAAAGCCTGCTGGGGAGACAAAGAGTAGTGTTGGTTAGAACACCCTTAGCTCTATCTGTGATGTTCTATTTCTTAATAAGAGAAAATGAAGAAGGAAATGTCAACAGTTTTTAGTTCTTGGTTGTGTGAATATGTACACTCATTTTATCTGTATACTCTTCTATTTTAAAAACTTCTCAAAAATACATATGGGGCAAATGATTTTAAAAATGTAACAGTATTAATACCAGAAAGCATAGAGTATTTGACAAAAAAATTTTAAAAAGGGGAGAAGAAGGATATTTTGTACTGATAAAGGAACACATAGAAGTTATAAAAATTATGCTCTTTACACACATAACACAAAACTTAAAAGAACATAAAGCAAAACCTGAATAGAAACGAAAGGAGAAATAGACAAATCTATGATCAAAAGGGAGACTTTAAAATTCTCTCTCAGAAATCAATAAGTCAAGTAGAAAAATGAATAGGGGCATAGGTAATGAACAATCCTACTCTAATAGCTACACGTAGAACTTAAAACTCAATAAACTAACAGTATCCATTTTCCCCCAAACACACACATGAACCATTTGGAAAAAGTTATCATGCTCCAGAAAAATGTTTCAAAATTCCAAAAAATAAAAATCATATTGGATCTCATTCATTAGTGCACCAGTTACTTTGGAAAAGCACAGTAAGGAAACACAGAAGGCAGAGGAGGTAAGAAGAGAAATAGGAAACAGAGGTTTTGCCATCATCCAATGTGGGCGCCTAGGAGTCCACCGAGAGGAGAACTGACTGCACAGATCTGTTCTGCCTCCGCCTGAGCCCTCTCTGAGCACCTGCGTGTGTCCTGGAGGCGCAAGTATGAACACGGCACAGTTTCTGTCCTCAGGGAGTCCACAGTCTACAGTAGAGGAGAAGGCAATGCCCCATATGGTGTAAGATGCCAAGAAGATTCCCCCAGAAGAAAATTGCCGCTTCCCTCCGCAGTTCCCTGAGACTGAGGACAGAATTGCAACATAAAGAGTTTGCTTTCATTCTCACATAAGAGCTCCAAAACAAATGCCAGAAGCTTGCCTGAACACTGTCTCCTTGGTTCTCATTTAAAATCCAAATGACTTGCTCCTGCCTCAGAATATCACCGGAGGGACCAACGAGTCAGGCTGATCTTGGGGTGGGAGATGTCATTAGGCTACTAGGGCCAGAGGGATGCGGGGAGGACTTCCCTTGGGGACAGGCCCAGGCTCTAAGTCTTGATAAAGAATTATCTTGGCCGTGGAGATCCCAGAAGAAAGCAATGGGTGAAACTGGAGGAGATTCTAATGGAGTCGTGGGTCTTTAAGTGTTTCTCCATGGTCACGGTTTTTTGATATGGAATCACATGCTTTGATAAGGAACAGCCCCAGGAGGCACTAGGCAATGAACTCATCTTGCTCTCCAGCTGCCTTTTCAGAAGAACCATGTATTTTCTTCTCACAGAGCAATGTTACGTACCTTCAGCTGAGAAACTTCTCTGCTGAAGGAGCTAAACATCTTATCATAGGCAAATCCATCCGTCTCATTTGAGGGGAGGTCAGTAAGTAGAAAATGGTTTAAATGGCAAAAGCTATGGGAGAAACTGATTAAAGTCACACACATGTGCAGTTACAGACCAAAGTTTGGAAAGAAAAAAAAAAATCAACAAAAAACCTTTCCTTGGAATGAAACCAAATAATCGCTTGGATCCTAGAGTGAGGCGATATTGTTCCAATTTTTTCTTCATCAGGCAAAAGGAAAGGTCTTTCCACGTAGCCTTTTGACATAGAGCTAATTTAAAGAAGATTTGTAAGTGTGATGCAGGATCAGATGCCTTTGCAGAATTCCTTGCTGTTTTCATTTGAAATCTCTCATTTATGCTCAAATTTCCAATTGGAAATTTAATGACTTTTTCTTTAAGGGAAGTTGACAAGCTGGGTTGGTTTAAATACAAACCTCCCAAAGGTAAAAGATCAGACATCATTATAAAATTAGAAAAATATTCCCATTGTCCTTTCGAGATGTTTCTCCTAAAAGACGTGAGGATGTTTCTGAACAGCAGATGCGATTTGGTAAAAACAAAGTTGAAAAATATGTGAAACTCTTGACATTGGAATTACTTTCTGAGTTGTACCAAGCAATGTGACTGCCCGGGGGTAGCTGAGACCATTCTGCTTGTGGCATTAAACTTGGAAAATGCCCCACTAAGAGAAATCCTCCTAATGTGCTGCCTGCTCATTCACAGTGACTTTGGGCAAGTCCTTTACCCCCTGGGCCTTGGTACCCCCATGTACCAAATGAGGAGGTTGGACTCCATAACCTTTAGGGGCTCTTCAAGCACAAAGTTTCTCTGAGGCTATGTTTCAAATGGCTCTTTAACATATAAAATGGGTTTTGCATTCAACTGTTAGGGAACTTTTTTTTTTTTTAAGCCAGCAAAAGAGCAGATTGATGGATAACTTCTCAAATCCGACCTGGACCATCCCGTGCAATCAAGGAACAACCGGTTTTCCACAAGCAGCACAAACTGACCTGAAATGAACTGTTTTTCTGCCTCTGTCCCACCCAGCCTGAGAGGTGCCCAATTCAAAGGTAGATTGTGATGAAGAAAGCGTGCTAAGAATTGCTTTCTAATGGTAGCTTGACACCTGGCATGTCTTTGCTGCAAACACAAATTTGGGTTGCACCCTGAAACCCACTTTTCAATCTGAGGGTGGGCTTGAGAGTGTAACCACTCCAGAAAGCCTTCAGGGTCAAGGACCATGTGTTGCTTACGTCTGTGTGCCCAATTCCTAAGTCACAGCCTGGCCAAATGCTTAGTAACTGTTGACTGGATAAATGAGATTTGTTGAAATGGCCAATCTAGGCACTTGTTAGTAGGGGCTGCCTCCACATTTATTTAGAGGAGGCTCAGTGGCAGAAATTTAAGAAGATGGGGGTGTGTGACTAGGTATTTGTCTCAGAGCTTCAACTTCTAATGAATTTATTTAGACTGCAGTTTATGTAGGGCAGATTGGAAGGGAGGTGCAGGTGGGAATTTGGGAAGCCATCTTCCCAAGCCACCCCAAGGCCACCTGGGATCAATGACGCAATGGAAGTCTGAAGACTTCCTCCCAGGGTGTTCATCCAAAGGTTTCCAGGACAGAAGGGAAAATGTTCTTCTTTCTCACAGGTGTCTCCCTCTCTGTCTGCACAAGCCCCAGGCCATGCAGCCATGTCAGTGACACACGGTACCGCATCCTGGGTATGACTGCATGCATGTGCCAGCACATAACATTTCCTTAGAGGGGCAGGGAGGAGTAGTGGACAGGGCAAGGGGTGCTGGAGGTGGGCAGGGCTAAGTAGTTGTTTTTTAAAAAGATTTATTTATTTACTTTATCCATTTTAACACACATACCCCCGCCATTTGCTGTTTTGTGTCCATTCACTGGGCAATTCTCTGTGTCTGTTTCCTGCCCTCTCTTCTCATCCTTCTCCTCTTGTCTTCATCGGGATTCGATCCTGGGGACCTGCCATGTGGGAAAGAGGCATTTCTGCCACCTGCACCTCCTCAGTTCCTGGTTTTTCAGCACATCTCGTCTTGACTCTCCCTTGTGTCTCTCTCTCCTGTTATGTCATCATCTTGCTGTGTGACTTGGCGGGGCCTGGGGTCTCATCCGAGCGTGGGTCCTGGCAGCACACACACACACAAAGCCTGGTGGCCTGCACGCCTTCTATGTTTTTCTTTATTTTACCAGGAGGTCCTGGGGATTGAACTCAGGTCCCTCCATATGGGAGACAGACGCCCAACCATTTGAGCCACATCTGCCTCCAGGGCTGGATTTTGATCCTGGGGGACCCTGAAGAATCTTATGACACTGACAGGTCACTTAGGTGCTAGTCCATAAAAAAAAGGAGAGCCGTACCTCCGTGCCTGGCATGTACCCAGACCTCCATAAGTGGCCACAATTTGTACCATTCATTCATCTCTTTGTTGTACGGGGCTATTTCACACTGGCCTCTCCAGACCCTCGCGGCAGGCTCTGTTCTCCTTAAAACACAAGGAACACATTTTCTTTGTCCTCGTGAAGCAGTCAAATAAGTCCATGTAGATGACCTCTGACCTCAGCCCAGAGGGGAGTCAGGGATAATCATGCTCAGCCTGGGCCCGCATCAAGAGAACCCAGGGTACGGTGCACAGGAGTAAGTGCCGGTGGGAGGAGTCGGGGCAAATGTTAGCTTGGAACAGACAGGGCCTTAAATCGGTTTTGCCACTCAGACACCGAGGATCCTTGAGTCCTGACAAACCTGAGCTTTCCAGACCTTGACGCTTACGTCTGGGGTTGAGAGAGTCAGGTTAAATTTCCTGACCTACTTGTTGCCGCCTGACTGAAGCCATTTCTCGTTCAAACCACAAGTCCCGGAGAGGCTGGGCTGGCGTGTCCGTGCGAGTGGGTATGTGTGTGCTGGCACGTATGGACGTGCAGACACAGCACGTGTGCGCACGCAGGTACGACAAACACACCTCAGGCCAGAGCTGGTTGCAACCTGTTAACAGAGGGGGAGGAGGGGACGGCAAAGATAACCTGGAACACATTTGCAATTACTGATTATTTGAAAATGGAAATAGAAAACCTGCTTCAAACAAGAGAAACACCTTTGTAAAATAAGAACTTAAAAAAAAAAAAAAAAAACCTCAATTTTCAAAGAAATAACTTCCTGAACAACTGACCAAACAGCCAGAAAGCATAAAAATATATTAGGCACACAATATGTTTACAATATATGCACATAATATATCAATACCAATCACACAATGTCTTAGTTACCTTTATTAAATGCAATAAGTAACATAAAGACCACTAATCACGTTGCCCCTTTCTCTTGTGCTTCACTTTCACTTTGAAAGACACGTTCTCTCGGGCATCTCGCAAACCTCTTGCCTTCACTCTAAAACGTTAGTGGATTGAATGAATATGGATGTAAAATGGACGCAATATCCTCACACACATTCATATGTACAATCTGAAAGTGGAAGCCAGAATAATATTACATTGACTCAGAGAAACCACGAGGCTAAGATTTGCATGACCAATTCTACCATCGTGTCACCGCAACGTGTTTTCCCAGAAAAGCCAAATAATTGCAGAGAAAACGTGTCTTCTTTACCTGGCACCTAAGTTTTCACATCTGCTGTGAGGTGGATTAAAAACAAGACCCTAATTTCTGTTGAGCTCTTGATGTTGGAAAAATATCAGCTAGCAAGCGTTATTAGCTATCTGCAAGTTGACAAGAATGCAAGGATTAAGTTACTTTAAGGCAATTACACTTTTGATGACCCCTCTGCATATAAAACATGTTAGCTAATGGGGGTGCGGGGAGGGGCAGGCTTAAGTGTTTGATCAGGAAATCCTGCGTGAGCATATTGGATGGAAATTTGATTAGTAGCCTTAGTGACAGGCGATCAGATCCTCCGGGTCTGCACAATCAGATCTGGCAGGACTTGCCTTCTTGCCTCTTTGAAGGAGGCGAACATTTGTACAGAATCAAGACAGTGCTAGGTCCTTGATTTTTTTTTTTTTTCTGGGTCCTTTTCTTTAAGTTATTGCAGAATGAAAGGTACCTTTTATTTTCTTTCAACAGTATGTTTGCAGTTACCTTAATGTTGAAGAATAAAATTAAAAATTGGCCTTTCCCTAAAAATTTGAGGGCAGTGGAAGACCTAAGAGAACATCATTGTGAGAACAATGGCAAGAGCTAATACTTCCACTGGGCCTATTATGTGGGAAGCCAGAGCTTTTATACAGGAATTCTCATAATGGCTCCATTTTACAGAGAAGGCAATTCCTGGTGTGGTCAAATGGCCGAAGGTCATGAGTCCAGGGTTCGAACCTGGGTGGCTGGGTTCCCAGATCGAGGCTCTTGACCACTCCTCGCTTCTGTCTCAGCAAAATTTTAGGTGGGAAAATTGAGTTCCAGAGAGAGGCTTTGATTTTCCCAAAGTGAATCAGCAGTGGTTAAACCCCAGCTAGCGAGCATCATTAGCTGTCTTAGGATGAGCTCCTTCACGCCCCATTCAGGGATCCCATCCCACAATGCATCTGCCTCTGAACTTCACCTTCCTCCATCAAGCACGGCCAAGCCAAGCTAACAGTTGAATGCAAAAAGCCAAGCCATCATATCACGAAATGTTTAAGTAACCCTCAGAAATGGATGTGATTTCCATTTTACAGATAAGAGAAGCTGCAGTCTTGGAAAGGTGCCCGCAGTCACGCAGCAAGAAACAGAAAAGGGATTTGATCTCAAGTCTATTCCAGAGTCTATTCTCCTTCCCACCTTCTCTCTGAGAAAAAAAAACAAAAAACAAACAAAAAAAAACAACTGAGAGGAAAGAAGGAAAGAATAACCTCAGCAAATATATTGGGGTCAAACAGGAGTTAAACAATGAATTTACCCTGAGCAAATTTGTAAATGCATTTGTTTAGTGTGAGAGCAGGATCCAGTTTTCATATTAGGTATGTTTAGTTAATCCAATAGGTATTTTTCACACTCCTGCTCCCTAATCTGAGGTCCGGCATAAACAAGCAGTCAAGGCAAGATGCGACCTTTAAAAGAGTCACTGTTAGTTGAAAAAAATAAAAAGTTAAAAAATATAAAAAAATCACTCCATATAGTATATGTTTCACTCTTTTAATCTTTTACATGGATTGTGGGGTCCCCAGGCCCCCCTTCCAGTGTGAAGCATAAAACTATGGTTACACTTACAAGGGAAATGAAACAAAACAATCCTGCAATCTCTCACCAGAAAAAGTGATCATGGTAGGTTCTGGCATCAGATTGACCCTGAGTCACAGAAAAGTCAATTAATTGTGATAGCCATAATGGACCGATTATCCTGAGAAATCTGTGACATGCTTCAGCCCCGCAGCCTGACAGGGAGACGCACATCAAATATTCCAGTCCTTTCTAAGAGAGAAACAGGGAGATGGGGGAGCCCCCCAACACACCAACTCACATAGGAGACCCCAATACACAGATTAGCCCAAGTCCCTTCCTCAGCTGGAAAACTGGATTCTGCCATTTTAAAATATCTCACTTCTTTTAAGTTCATAATCAAGCAAGTGAAATGTATTTTTAAAATACACAAAACTGAAAAAAAAAGAGCAACTTGTATTTTTGGAGGGTGAGTGGAGAACACATATATATGTGTTAATCCATGTCCAAATGATTCATATTCATTTTCTTGAGGTTTCACGTTCCTTTTAAATTTTTTATCTATTACAAAAATAATTCACAGCAGAATAGAAGACAAAAAAAAAAAAAAAAAAAACCTACCATCCAAAGAAAACCACCATTAACATTTAGTGCATTTTATTCCAGATATTTTCAGCCTAATATATAATTGTAATCATTTGCACATGATTGAAATTGCTACTCGAATTTTTGAAAAGACATAAAAACGAGTGTAAATCCTTACAGAAAACTGAGTGTAAGTAAATAGAAGAAAATAACGAAGAAAATGAAAATCCCCTATAGCCTACCCCTTAGCAAGAAGCCCTCGGAACGGGGATCCCCAGGCTCTGACCGGCTCCCCTCTCCAGCCCTCGCGTCCCTGGCTCCAGGACACTGCCGTCTCGTTTCTGTGTCCAGGGATGGGGACAAGGGGACCCTTCTTACATTACTGCTCCAAGCGCCTCCGCCCAAGTACAGGCTGTGAGCCTCTTGGTCCAGGGGCTGCAGACCCACCCTAGAGTCACTCATCTTCTCGGCTACTTTATGTCAAAATACTCATATTTGTTTTTTGACTTATTAGCTAACGTCCTTTGCAGGCTGCCCCCACCCCCATCATAGCCCACTTTAAGTATCGTGGTCCTAATTACAGCAGATGATTATTGAATGACGAACGGAGAGGGCAGATTCTGATCGCACTGGGGAGGCCCAGCCTCTTTCTTACAAAAGGGGATTTTTTTTTTTTTTTTTTTTTAACACCATCCAGTGATGTCACCCGTTTGCGGTTTCTCTGGGACTTTATTAAAATGTTTGTGACGGAGCCAATGTAAACCATCCTAAATCCAACACAGAGCTGAAAGGACTGATTTTAGGGAATGCAAAGATATGGATCATTGGGCCTGTCGAAGGCCCATCTTGAGCCAATTATTGGTGTCATCTTGAGCCAATTTAATCAATCCAAGAGGGATTGGGGGTGGGGGGTAGGAAGGGGGCGCGGGCGAGGGTTGTGAGCGTTGGTCAAATATGCTGGCTCAAATGCGTGTGTCGTAAAAGCAGCCAAGCCCCAGCTTTCTGGATTTCGGTTATTGCTCTAACATGCACTTTCATCTGGGTACTCACTCATGCTTGGTTTCAGCCACGTTACAGGGCTGGTTTGAAATTGCTGCGCAGTGCTGGCCCATGTTTGAACAAGGAAGCCTAGAAAGTCTTAAAGGCCATTTCTCCTTTGGGAGGCAATGTCAGGGGAGCAGCGGCCCCAGACATTACCGACACCCTCACCATTCAGGGCACCCAGGGAAAAACTACCCTTCCAGCTCTCTCGCCCCAGACAGGCTGCACCAAGATAGGGTAGCGGCCAATCAGAATGGGATGCTCCAAGCAGAACCCAGAGACTAACGGCACTGAGCATTTCTCCATTGTTCAGTTTCTCCTTCTTTTTTATAATCAGGTATCCAGACTTACAAATCATAAACTGGATGCTTTCCTCACTTAAAAAAAAAAAAAATTTAACCGGACTCATCGGCATTAGAAATATTTGGCTACGTCGACTGCTGAAGTAACATCAGCTTCACTTTTTACACTCTGTACCTTGAACTGGTGACACAAATACAGGCAAGAAAGAACAAGATTTAAATCTTTTTCTTTACAAACTCACAGAAAAATGTCAATACGTGTGGCACACAGTCATCATCATCATCTTTATGAATCCATGTATTTATTTCTATTTCTCTGTGTCTCGTAAAGGATGTCGGGGCAGGTACCCCAATAGGTATATTTAATGAGCTGCCCCATCCTCACGCCTGGGCTACCCTGGCCATCTAAGTTTCAAAGGGCTGCACCTCCACCCTCCCCCAGGGCAGCCCGTCACATTTTTTATGATCTAAAAAGGGTCTAGGCTGGCTAGCACGTGTTTTGATGAATAACATCCATGAATAGTCTCAATCAACTTCTCCAGAACTGGCTATTTGTCTTGGATCTAGTGCTTTGCAAGCCCGGCAAGGTCTGGAACGGTTAACGCTACAGTAAGCCTTGTCACAGTGCATCTCTGCGAAAGCGTGATGCCGCTGGAGCGGAATGTGGGCCCGATAACACAATTGTTTTAAACCCCACAACATTGAAGAGAAAGGCCCTCTTGAGTTTTGGAATGCGTGCTTGCTGTCGGTTCACGAAAGAGGTCTCCAAAATCTTGAGCCAGGAACGAAAGAATACGTCGGACAACTGCCTTGATGCTCCCAGATTTAAATCATTTCAAAGGATCCTGCCCCTCCATCACTGAATTATTTTCAGAAAACAATGAGTGTCGAACTCATCTCTTCCCATACTATGCAATCTGAAAGTTGTTAGGATTTAAAACGACTTTCTGGTTTAACTTGTTTCCAAACACCCTGATTGCTAAACCTGTGATTACTATAAACCCGATGGACTTCGGGGACAGCACAGGAGCTTCTTTACTCTGAGCATGTTCAAAACAAATCCAGAATGAACTTTAATCATTGCAGCCTCTGAGGAAAGGGTGGGAAATGCAAGTCTGAGAAGGGCTAGCTCGATCTCCAGGTCAAAATCTCCACTGAGAATGTGTTAGCCTGTTTAGAAGCCAGGCTAATCCTACCTTTCAATTACAGAAGGAAATGGATTTTAAATTCAAGACTCAAGGTTGGTCCTTCCAGTGTGAGGATCAAATGCTCTGGTGCTTTCAACAAGCAAATGCTACTGCCTGCCTCAGGGCGGAGGCCAGCTGGGACTGCAGGGCTTATAAACAACGCTCTGCTATTTATTGGAGCTGCCCACCCGAATCCAAATCTTCCTCTCTTCAATAGCGGCCTATTTACCGCAGTTTAAACTGCAGTTCTACAGCCCTGCTGGGGTCTGCAATTTATTACTTGCTGCGAGAGCTCAGACCCAGAGTTTAAATGTCCCTGGTTGAAAGTTTATACCAGTCAGGACAGAAAATTATTCCCTCTGCCTAGGTTGAAGCACATTACTTCTTTATTGAATTAATTATGATAAGGATCATAGCTTTAAACGAGGGGTGAGGTGCTGGCTTTCCGCTGGGATTGCTTGGAGCAATTTTCATCCAAGCATTTTTGTGGAGTTATTGAGTCTGGCAGGTCTGAACTTTGGAGAGGAGTAACTTTCTCTAGGACTTGAAAGGGGTTGGACATTGATCCAGGCAAAGCTGTACCAGATTCCATGTCTTGAGACAGGGAAATTTGCACTGCATGCTGAACAAATAACTGCGGGACCGAATGAAAGCCAGCTTGGGAACTCCTCATGCGGCCTCGAGCTTGGCCTTTCCCCTGCGGAGCCCGCCTGGGGAGGGCGAGGGACAAGCAGCACAGAAAGGTCCCAGCAAACCCACCCCCCTCCGCCTCCTAAGCCCAGCCTGGGCTTCAGGGCTGTGCAAGCGGCGTGGTGATCATGGGGTGACCGGCAGAGAACACTGGCTGAGAACAAACACGCGTGGGTCCAAATCCTGCTTCTGCCACTTTCCCTTCTTTGTGTCTCACCCTGCATCGCTGGACTACTTTAAGGAGCGTGGTCATATATACAAGATATGTGTGTATACAGATAATATACAGATAACATAATACATAATATATAACATATAACATAATACATAATGTATGTTATATATAACAATACCTAATGTATATTATATATCAATATATAGTATATATAACATAATACATAATGTATAGTATATATAACACAATATATAGTATATATAACATAACACATAATATATAGTATAGATAACATAGCATGTAATGTATATTATATATAACACATAATATATAGTATAGATAACATAATACATAATGCATATTATATATAACACATAATATATAGTATACATAATATAATACATAATATATAGTATATATAACAATACATAATGTATATTGTATATAACACATAATATATAGTATATATAACATAATACATATGTATATTTTATATAACACATAAATACCGTATACATAATATACAATATTTAACATACAATATAATATATAGTATATAGATGTATATATGTGTATGGACATATATGCCTGGGGTTTAGAGATAGTCATGATTATTATTGTCATTATTACTATAAGAAAAATGAAAAAAATGAAGTCAGAACAATATCTCATATCTCTGAGTCAAAATTTCCCCAACTCCTCCCTAGGTGACAAAGCAGTGTGCGGCCCTGGCTTCAGGCCAGGGACTCCATGTGAGCCCCTGGATTCCATGGGAACTTTGTATTTTCTGCATGAGTTTTCTGTTAAACTACAACTTCTCTAATAACAAGTTTTTAAAAAGCAGCAGCAGCACAAATGTCCTTTATTTTTTTTCCTAAAGATTTATTTTATTTATTTCTCCCCACCCCCTCATTGTTTGCACTTGCTGTGTCTGTTCGTTATATGCTTGTCTTCTTTTTAGGAGGTACCAGGAATGGAACCCAGGACCTCTCATGTGGGAGGGAGGTGCCTAATCACTTGAACCACCTCTGCTCCCTGCTTTGTTGTGCCTTTCATTATGTTTTCCTCCTTGTGTCTCTTGTTGCGTTAGCTCGCCACTCCAGCCTGTTGCATCAGCTCACTGTCTTGCTCATCTTCATTAGGAGGCACCAGGAGCAGAACACGGGACCACCCATGTGGTAGGCAGGAGCTCAATCACTTGAGCCACATCTGCTTCCCCAAATGTCCTTTAGTAGCTCTGCTTACCATGTGCCTGGAAGAGAAAGAAGTCTGAAAAGAATACACCTTTTATGATATTGATTTGCTTACTTTTTAATATATTTTATTGTTCTCAGAGTCTTCCATCATCTCTATACCATTTATAATGGTGGACAAAACAGTAAAAAAATTATCGAACAATAAAAATGCTCTAGTAAAACAAATTTAAAAATAAAACAGGAGTGAAAGGGGCCCCTGTTAATAATTACTCTGACACAGCATGCATAACCAGGACTGTCCTGGCACCCAGGATGTGTGGCTCCCCGCTCCCCCACCAGAGAAATGAAACAACTTTCCTTTAATATGAACTACACTAAGTCCATCTCTCCAAGGAAACCTTCCCTGCTGACTCCTGACCACCCCATACCAGAGGCCCCTGCACAGCTGCGCCGTTAGTGTCACTTCCAACTTGCAGCTGCAAATTGATTGCTCAGTGTTTTCTACTCTCCCTTCACTGTTCCCCTGTATGACTGACTGTGGCAAAGTGGCCGGTGGAGCCAAGCATCTAAGTCATCTCTTGGGACATGAGGAGACAACCCTGGAGAGGGCCAAGAGCCCAGGCCCATCATGCCCTTAGTTCAAGACCTCGGGCCCCAGACCATAACTGCCGCCTACGCGCCCTTCCACAAGCCAGGTGGATCTCAGCAAGTCTCCTGACAACCTGGGTAGCTGCCACCTGATGGGCAATGGCCATGCACAGGGTCCTGTGCTCAGGGTCTCACAGCTGTTATCTCCCTTGAGCCTCATCAGGTTCCTATTAGGGAAGTGCTATCATTGACACTGCCAGATGAGGAAACTGAGGCACAGAGTAATTTGCCCAAGTTCATGCTGCCTAAAAGTGGCCCCACCAGGCTTTGAATTCCAGCAAGAGTTCAGATAACTCCTAGAAGCAAAGATACATAGTCTATGGGGTGGGAATGAAACCTGTCTTCACCAGTTCCTAGCTGAGACCCTGGGCAAGTTCCCTTTTGGAACAACTTAATTTCCAAAGCAGGAGTTAGGCTTGCTCTAGGGTCAAAAGGGATAATGCATGTGTGGGACTCCTATAGGTAGGGGCCTAAAGCACAGTTTCTTAAGGGATTGGTTGCAAGAGTCCCACCTGCCAGAAAATCCTCCGCTGCTTCTCCAGGAAATGCCCCCCAGCCTCACTTGGAACCTGCCGTCCACAGTCCGTACCCCAGCAGCCCTGCCCTCAGCGGTTCAGGGCCTGGCATTGTGCCCCAAACCCCTCAGAAGGTCTGCTTGGCTCTACGAGAGTCCGCCTGCCCCGGAGCTCAAGCCCTCAGGTCCTGACCGCAGCCGCATCACTTGGAGAGGTTTTATTTCTGCTATTTCCAAGGGATTGTGCACCTCCAAGTCCCCATCCCCAAGATCTGCCTGCAGGCAGCCCCCTGGCTAGGACTATCAGCCAGAAAGTCTGGGGCTCCATCCTTTGCCTAGAAGCCAGTCTCACACCCTCCCAAGGCCCTCTGCAGGCAAGACACACAGCCCCGAGACTATGGCTCTTCCCTGTGCCTTCCGCTGGCCCCACAAGCGTGCATTCTCACCCCACCCTCACCCCTACTCTGTGGAGCCTGCATGGAGCACGTGGTTTGGGTTATCGGTGCCCCCTCTGAACAGGGTGTTCTATTGTTTTCATCTGTCAAGGAGAGGGCACCGGAGCTGGGAGCAGGGCAAGGTCTGAGCACAGGGACAGCAACTAGGGGCCTGGGCCCGGGGGTCTGGTGGACAGCCTGTCCAGCACTCCCCCTCCCTCCCTCAGAGCCAGGCCCTGGGCCCTTGAGGCCTGCCCAAGCCATGCCTCTCTATGCAAGGAGGGGCCCTTCCTCCCCACAGGGCTAGCCAGAGGCGAACTTGGGGCAAATATCAGGTTTCTCAGTTTCCTGCAGTGTGGAGCAGACAAGAAGATTTTTATCAGAAGAGATTCAAGTTGAAAATATCAACAGGTTCCAGGAAGAATTTGAGAGCTACATGGAATGTGACAGAGTAGGGAGCATGGCTAGATGTGAACAGGGTGGCCTGCCCTGTGTTTCAGCACTCATTCTCATTCAAGAGTCCACGGTTCTTCACTTGTTCACACTAAAATGTGAATGACTAAATGTTCTTCACGCATTACACTTCATAGAAATTTTTCTCAGAAAACATGTAAATAGAAATGTTCAATGCAAATTTTCAGTCACTACACACAGACATATACAAACAAACATGACTCCCCATTCAAACCAAACTACTTAGTATTTCCTGAGCACCCCAAACCCACTCTCCCCACCAGAATTTTTGCTTTGTGCATTTCATTAAAGCATTTCCCCCACTTTGTTCCCCTAGTTATCCTAAATGCATCCTTCAAAACTCAGCCCAGTTCCTGCCTCCGTGCTATATCCCGCATGGTCTCTCCAGCACTGTCCTCACCATCCAGGTATGTCATCGTCTGTTTCCTGGCTTAACTCTCCCACTAGACTCTTAGCTCCTCAAAGGAAGCTCCTCAAAGTCTCATCCTGCCTTTTATACGAGCACCCAGCATAAGGCTTGGCTCAAAGTAGGTTCTTGGGAGAGTGGTGGGTGAATGAATGAAGGACAATCTGCATCAAAGAAGCTTCTTTCTTCCTGAGTAATGAAGTAACTTGTTAAGAGTATATAGAGCCAAGTGCACATGGAGGCATGCCTGAGTGTGACAGAGGGGTATCCCCATACGGAAGCACCTTCAAAGACACATAGGGTCCTCCCTCTGACCATCAGGCATTACCAGCTTCCTAAGAATCACTTTAACCATAGATGGGGGAAAAAGGAAATCATCAGAATTAACAGTTTGAAGAGTTGGCAAAAGATGCTGTGCCTCTCAGCATACTGTCAGGGTCTCTAGAGATACATGACCTGAGAAATGTTCAAATTAGCCAGGAAATAAGTATGCCATGCCAGGCATGGTAACTGCAACCTCTCAGATCAATAGCAGTCCCCACCCAGCCAGGCTGGAGGGCAGGTGGCCTCTCAGACCACCCCTGCAGCTATTCATGGTTTTCACAATAGCACAGGCTTCTAGCCTACCCTCTTCGTCAAAGCAAGAGCTTCTTCCTTTCTGCTGCCCCAGCTCAGGGGCCTGCTCAAGGTCAGAGCCTGCCCAGCAGGTCAGGTGCGGTGCCAGGATATCCTGGCCACAAGCTAAGTCTGAGCATGCCCATCTGCCCACACAGGCAGGTAAGAGGGATCATAGAGCATGCAGGTGGAGAGCATCACCTCTGGAGGGGCCCACTTGGGTTCATTCCTGACTCCACCCACATTTACTAGCTGTGTGAGCTTGGGCCAGATATTTAACCACTCTGTGTTTCCATTTCCATATCTACAAAATGAGAAAAATAATACTTCTCATCTCCTAGGGGTGGGCTGAAGAAAAAGCCTACCTATAGAACTACTAACAGTGGCATTTCTCTATCATAAGCACTCAATAAAATGTGAGCAGTCGTAATCCTGTATAACTCAACTACATGAATCTGCCATTTCCCCATAAGTGATTCTCAGTCATGGGGCAAGAAGTTCTCTTCCCAGACTCTTAAAACCCAGAGCCTCCTGAGAGTAGAGAGTGTGGCTAGGACTCACAGTCATTCCTTCATTCATCAAACATTAAATGAATACTTACAATGTGCCAGGCCCTGGGGAACAAAAATGAGCCCTGTCTGGAGGAGCAAAGAGCCAGATAGGAAGACAGAGGGAGGAGCTGATGTTGAAACTGTCTGTGATAAGTGCCATAAGGAAGAGGGGACAGGGGGTGAAAACCCAGCCTTGGGAGGCCAGGGAACTTCTTGTAAGATGGAACATCTTAAGTACTAGAAGTTGAGTATCGGTTAGCCATGTGAAAGGGTTGGGAGGATGGGAGGTGGACCCCACTGCCCTGGCTCGAATTGATTAATAATAATAGCCACCACCATAACCAATCACTACCACTTATGGAGCATTTTCTGTGCCAGGGCTGGTGTCATGTGTTTAACCCACATTCTCTCACCGAAGCCACACTTTCAGCTCTTTGAGAAGAGAGTCTCTGTTTTGTGTGTCACTCACGACTGTATCCTCACTGCCGCAAAAACTGCCTGGACCATATTTTGTGTCCAATGAACAGAATGAATGAATGATCAAACATCCCTAAGAGGCTGGTTCCAGTATGATCTCCATTTTTAGAGACGAGGAGACCGACGTGCAGAGCTATCAACCATGTCAGTCTTTGCTGAAGGACGCACCACAGCTCCTCAGGAAGTGGAGCTAGGATAGCCTGGAGCTTTGTCTGGTTGCTGTCGGAGCTGGGACTTTCACCCGCAACAACTGGCCCCCTACTAGTTGACCGCTCTGGACTACTGAGGGTGAGATTGGTCTGCAGGGACCTTGGAAGCCAAATCAGCCACTCCCTTCCATGCCTGGGAAGGACCAGGTCCTGCAAAATCAAACCCGCTCCCCTCAGAGTGGGCTCTGTAGAAAGGGCCAGCCACCAGTGTGCCCAGCGCCCACGCTGCCCCACCCCCATGACTGCTGGTTCAGCAGCCTGTGTTTACATTTCTCCCTCATTCTGGAGACTGCAGATTGGAAATTATCTCCTCTCGGCCGTGTCAGCCCGTCCTGAGCCTTGCTCCCAGCTCCAGCACCTCCCAGCAAGCCCAAGGCAGCCACAGCTGGGGCCTGATAAAGACGGCTGCTGTCCCAGGGGCTCTGATCCAGTGAGAGAGAAGCCTCCTTCCCTTCCTCACACTGCAGCCAGACCTTCTCAGCGGCCCTCCCTGCCCCAGGACTGAGAGGAAGTGAAGGGACCCCCACCCCACCGCAGTCTCATCCACCTCTGGGAGCCGCAGTGATGCTCACTGAGAGAAGCGGAGTCTTCCACTGACCCCACACTCCCAGGCTGCAGCCCAGGCCACCTGGTGGGCAGGGGACTTCCAGGGGCCTGGACAGATGCATAGCCCCCTCACCTCAGACGCTTTTCCCTCGTAGCCATCCCATTCCTCTTGTTGTGCAATGCTGGGCCAGTTGCCTCTCCTCTCTGGGCCTCAGTTACCTCATCATTCAGTGATGGACCCGGGTAGATGATCTTGGGTGGCATGCAGGGATTGGCCACATGCAGAGTCTTCTAAGCTTCCTGATGGCAGAGGCCAAACTCATTCTTGTCAGTGTCCCCAGCACCCAGCACAATGCCTGACACTTGGTTGATGCTTAGGGAGTGCTTGTTGACTGAATGAAAGATGAAGGTCTCTCTGTCCCACTCCCCTGCAGTGATGACCCCTCTTCCCAAGCCCCCGAAGCCCTCATGAGCCCTATCACACCTGGAAACCCATTGAAGTACCCCCTTGGCCAGTCCCCCCCTTTCTAAACCATTCCTTGATCTGTAGATTGATTGTTCACCATCCCCACGCTCTGTGTGGTGTCCCAAAGAAAACTGCTTAGTGCACAGTAGGAACTCAATAAATGCTGGCTATTATCACTATCACAGGGTCAGATAAACTCATTCACACCGAGGTCTTAAGAGCCAATAGCAAATGAACAGATCTCTCCTAGAAGGATTCTGAGAAAATACAAGCCCAAGGAACAGATTTCTAACCAAGACATCTGAAGCGCTGGAGCAGGCATTGGTCCTAGGCATGGGAGTCAGGGCAGGGCTTCCGGCAGGGTCCTGGACCACGACCCAGGTCTCAGAGGGATGAGGAGGCACAGGGACCAGGCAGGGGCTGGCTGTATGGGCAGGACAACAATGCCTCCCTGCATGGAGGGGTCACATGCATGCCATCCCCTTGCACAGGAGTCTGGGCTGCTTGCTATGCCTTGTGGGCCAATAGTGGAAATACAGGCAGACAGTGAGGGAGAGGCTAACCCAGGGGTCGAGTCTGAGGAATCTGCAAAGAACTGAAACAGCTGAGTAAAGCATCTGCACTACAAAATAATATGACAGACAGGATGGGTTGAGCGCTAGACGTGGAGCAGTCAGTGTAGAGCTCCTCCTCATACATGAAAATCCTGATAGGAACTTCTGCTGCTAACAGTATTGTGGAGTAGATATGCTAAAAATATAGACAAACAGACAAACAGGCCTGATTTTTAAAATGCTGGGTGGAATACATCAAAGGATCCTTTTAAATGCAGAGCTGAACTTGGAGGAAAATACCGACTCTCCAAATGTCAGAGGCGAAGAGGGGGCAGGACTCCAGCCCGAGAGCCAGTGCTGCCCCAGGCCAGCTCTCAGGCAATTCCTGGAGTCCCAGGGTTTATTGGCCACCCAGGAGACTGGATCCCCCACCCCACTGTCACAACAGGGGCCTGGAGCCTTTGAAGGCCTATGCTCTAAGTAAAAGGAAGGACTAGAAGAAAAACCTAGGGCCAAAACCAAAGGGAATTTCTCCACAATAAATAGGAGGATAAGGTAGATCTCTTTTTTTTTTTTTTTTAGAGGTACATGGGAAGCAGGCACTCAACCACTGAGCTATATCTGCTCCCCCAATGTTTTAATATAAAATGCAACCTTTCTGCCACACATATATACACACACCTCCCAGGAGGAGCTCTTCCAGGCCCAACCAAGGGGTATTCAAAATATAGGCACTGAACTGAGCTGAAATGAATTGAGCAAGTACTGCAGAGAGGAGTCAGGGGAGACAGAGAAATCTAGGACTTGTGAGCAGGAGGAGCTTCTAACATGAAGAGACGAAGATGGCGGAAGAAAAACCCTGGCTGGGAAGGGCAGAAGCAGAGGGGGAGCCCCCAGCCGCCTCGCAAGCACATCTGGTGCATCGGTGCAGTCACTCCCCACAAGCCCACATCCGAGGGGAATCTGGGAGATCAGGACCTGACCAAGCTGGGGTATGGATAGAAAGAAAAGACTGGAGAAGGCCCAGGGACCGAGCCCCCACCTTTGACTCCTCCCTGTGCTATCAGCTCTTGCCTTCCTGTTTGAACAGACTTGTCAAGTGTGTATTTGAAAGCCCCTATCTTTGGGAAGAGTTATGGGGGGGGGCGGGATCTCTCTTTGACCACCCAGTCCACAGCACTCCACCTCTGCCCTGAACTCCCAGTGCATGGAATATTTGCAATACTCAGGGCTCACTTTTTACCAGGCTTCTCTCCCACAGGAGGTCTGGAAGGTTAGGTAAATCTGCAGGCGTGTGTGTGTTTAAGAGAGAGAGGGCTGTCTGCTTCTCTAACTTGGCTCCTGCCTACTCAGAAACAAAGACCACAAATAAAATTGGCTCCCACGATGTACTGGGCACTTTTTTGGACACTGGAGACAAAGATGAATCAGGATGAACCAGATCTTTTCCATGCCCTACCTCTTGACTACCTCTGCCAACTTTTTACTCACCGTGCTGTACTTTATGTGAATTGCTAGTATATTCCTACACACAATAGGCTGTTTTTCACTTCCAAGCCTTTTATTCAATGCCATTCTCTCTGCCTGGGATCTCTTCCTCTCTTGTCTTTTTGCTTTGGATCAGGGGGTCACTGCCTCCAGGGAGTCTTCCCTAATACCCTTCCATATGCCCTGGGCATATTTCTACCATGAAATTTATAGCAATATTAAAAACCAACCATTATGGAGCACTTCCTATGTTCCATGAGTGGTACTAAGCAGTTTATGTGTATTATCATTTTTAATCTGCACAATATCTCTATGAGATGGGATAACTGCTAGCTGTCTTCCTAATAGTTATTCTCTCTCCTTTTTTTTTTTTTTTTTAACTAACTTGACCTTAATTCTGTTGAGAGTAGGAATGTGCCCAGCACAGCATAATCATTTCGTTTTAGGCATAACCTTGCAATTAAATTCTTGCCAATGAGATGTAAGTGGAAGTTGTTAGGTGGGAATTATGAGAAAATTCCCTAAAAGGGTAGCTGGCACAGCTAGAAAGTAACTTTTGTCCTTCTTCCTTTGCCTTTTTTCCAGCTAGAATGTTGATATGATGGCTGGAGCAGCAGTAGCCATCTTGCAACCTTGGGACAAGCTTGAGGAAGGATCCCACACTCTAAAAATGGCCAGCCCTGTGTCACCAGCAGTGGCTCCTCAGCTACTGGGTTCTTATCCCTGATATGGTCAAGTAAACTCCTATGGGACAACCCTCCTACAATAATAACTATGAACTCTGGACAAAATAAAAACAACAACTATCTAAATGCACTGAACAAATGCAGGCAAATTCTGGGGGGGGGGGGGACTTGACATTTGGAAAAGGGGATAAAGTATAGAGTATTTCCCATTTTTATAGCTTTAAGCCTGAGGGCAGTTCCAAGTCAGTGTGATTGTACACTGAGCATTGAGCACTGTGTGGGATGGCTAAAGCTCTTACAGAAAACCCAGAGGCTTTATGGCTTAAAGAAACAGAATAAACCTCAGGGAAACCATAGCTGCTGAAAAAATGTATTGGGGATCATAGAAGGAGAAGTCCAAAGAGCACAAACCCAAAATTCCATGTACAAACTCTGTCAGACCTCTGACTGACTGCCCATGCATTCATGGAATAGGCTCAAAGTCACCCAGCTAAGCATAAAACTGTTCAGCTGAGATTTGAGTTGCTGTCCCAAAGATAAAGTTTGCAGTTTGAGTACAACCAAGTTAATAGCCAGATAAAAGAAAAACAGTCTCCTTAAGAATGTAACAGATCCAAAGCCTCCACAACATTATACTCACAATATCCAGGGTACAATAAAAAAAAATTACTCAACATATGAAGAACCAGAAAAATGTGGTCGATTCCCAAGAGAAACAACAATCAATGGAGATGCAGATAAGGATTTTGAAGCAGCAATTTATAACTATGATCAAGGGTATAAAGAAAATATGCTTATAATGCATAAAGATGGGAAATATCAGCCGGGAAATAGAAATGGTTTAAAAAAGAAAGAAATGAACATTCTAGAACTGAAAAATACAAGAATCTCTGAAATTAAAAAATTCATGAAGTGGGCTTAATAGAAAAAACTAAGGATGATAAATGAAAGGATGAACTTGAAGACAGATTATTAGAAATGATACAACCTGAAGACCAGAGGGGAAAAAAGTTACAACAGTATCTCAGGGACCTGAGAGACAATATCAAAAGGTCTAACATACATATAATTGGAGTCCCAGAAGGCAAGGAAAGAGAGAATGGAGCAGAAAAATCACTGAAGAAACAATGAACAAAAATATTCCCAATATGGTAAAAGACATAAATTTACAAATTGAAGAAGTTCAGCTGGTCCCAAGCAGGTTAAATACAAAGAAAACGATACTTTAATACATCAGTATCAAACAGCTGGTAAAGATAAGGAGAAAATCTTGAAAGTGATCAGAGAAAAACAATGTGTTACACACAGGGGAGCATCAATTCAAATGAGAGCTGACTCTTCAGCAGAAGCTCTGGAGGTCAGAGGCCAGTGCAACAACATCTTTAAAGGGCCCAAACAAAAAACGGTTGGCCGAGAATTCGGTATCAAGCAAAATGTCCTCAAGAATGAAAATGAAATAAAAACATTTTCAGATAAAAGAAAACTAAGAGAATTCATATCCAGCACACCTGCCCTACAAGAAAAGCTAAAGGCTAAGGTGAAATTACACCAGCTGAAAACTCAGATTTTCAGGAGGGAATGAAAAGAGTCAGAAATGTTGAATGTCTGTTTCTTTTTCCTTTTAATTTCTTTAAAATATATACGACAGTTAAATATGACTGTTGTTAAAAGATAGAAGGAGTCTAGAACATTGATAACATCATGGAGGTACAACACTAGCCCTGGGCTGCCTACCTCTGGACTTTCTTTACTTTAGAGAAAAATAAACTTAAATCTATTTGAGGTTTTTTGTAACAACCAAATACAATTCCTAACTAATACAAGTGAGCACTTGTTTTATCCCCATTTCAGAGATGAGAATTAGAGGAAGAGAGAATAACTAACTTGCACATGGTCACCCACTAATATGTAATGGGCCAGGGGTTGGCATCTTAAAGTAGCCAAGGCCTTAATGCTGCTGGCACAGAGCTGGGCATGCAGTGACCCAGAGCAGGGAAGAAGTTAAACAGAACATTTGTCCTCACCCTCTCTCACCCTCAGGTGTAGGTGGGACCAGCCTGTGGTCACCAACGTGGATGCTCTGAGGGCCACAGTGTGTAAGAAAGAAGCACAGGTGCTGGGAAGGCACAAGGGCACCTCACCAAGTCTGGGGGAGTGGTGAGTGTCAGAGAAATCTCCCCATGGGAAGTAGCACCAGCCACGAGTCCTGGAGACAGTCTATCTTAGTGGTTAGAAGTGTGCCAGGGATAGAAACCAGGTCCCATCACTTAGATGTGTGCCTTTGGGGAATTTACTGACAACGTCATTTAACTTGCCTCAATTTCCTTGTCTGTCAAGTGGAGATAATAATGCTACCTAACTCAGGGCTGTTAGGAGAATTCAACAGTCAGTACATACTAAGCAACTGGCACAGTGCTGAGACTGATTGGAGATGATAAGGAGATGATAAGAGTGGCACTAGCTTTCTACCGCTGAGGGCACCAATGAGCTAGGAAATCTAGAAGGGAAATACTTTGAGCAAAATGTACCTTCTGAGGGTGGAAGATGGACTGTGATTAACAGTACAAATATGAGAGTGTTCCCTCATGTACTATAACAAATGTACCATACTAATAGATAGCATTAATAATAGGGGTGTATGGAAAAAAGAAACCAAGTGTATGCTATGGCCTATAGTTAATGGCCAGCATTCAACCACTGAGCTACATCAGCTTCCCTGAGTTGGTTTTCTCATTTGTTTTTCCTATTGTTTGTTTTGTTTTTTCAAGAGGCACTGGGAACCAAACTCAGGACCTCCCAAGTGGGAGGCAGGCACGCAACTGCTTGAGCCACATCCGCTTCCCCAAAGCTGATGTAATTTTAAAATGCAATGCAGATGAAGCTAGAGGTCTGAAGGCATCTGGTGAGCTTCCAAAGCATGCTAAAATCAATGAAACAGACACATTTGGACCTGGAGATGATGATGAAATCTAGTTTGATTACATTGATGATAACATTGAAGACATTGAACGTCAATGTTTTACATTACAGTTTTTCTGAGGATTGTTCTACAGTTTGGATTTTGGCTATCACCTGTTAAGAAACCTAAACTTCCATTTAACATAAGTATAGTTTGTTAAATCAATTCAGTGTTTGGTTTAAAGTATTTGTTATATTTCTTTAAAAACTGGTGATGCTGACGTATCTTCAAGTGAAATGTTAATCCACTTTGTTCTTCTGATGTTAGGGAATTTAAGGTAAATGTTTCCTGTTTAAAAAAAAAAAAAAAAAAAAGGAATGCCTTTCCTATTATGATCATTTCCAGTAAATGGATGTATTAGATAAATTGTTTGCCTTATAATCATCGTGGATTAATGATGAGCCCTAGCATGAACAAGTCTGTGTATTCTACGGTGTCTGCATGCACCAGTTACTTAGTTGTTCTCTTGTAATTTTGATAAAAATTTAAGGAAGGCAGAAATCTGCACTGGAAGTCAAGATGATTGGGATATTTTCATATTTATGTAGCCATGTATAATTTACACTTACTTTGATATCACAGACATTCAATTCACCCTTATATGTTTCCATTCTCATTAAAAAAAAAAAAAAAAAAAGCAATTCCACAATGCAGATTTTAGAACATGGGCTTGAATAGCAGTTTTGAGTTTGTAAGATTAGTAGTTAAAGATACTGGGTTTGATAATTACCTTAACTTTGGAAATATGGCTACATTAGTTGACAGTGGTTTTACTTAAATGCATAAACAATTTCTGAAGCTAAAGAGATTTTGAGGGAAGCGGCTGTGGCTCAATCAGTGGGGTTCCCGTTTACCATATGGGAGGCCCCGGGTTCGGTTCCCGGGGCCTCCTGGTGAGGGCAGGCCCACCCGTACGGCGTGGTTGGCTGACCCAGCGAGCACGAGCAGCAAGGGGGGGATAAATGAATAAATAAATAAAACCTTTAATAAAAAAAAAAAAAAAGAGATTTTGATGGCAAGATACATAGAATATTTTTACCATGCAAAAATGGTTATGTTAAAAGATGTAATTTTATTTTTTAAGATATGCATTGTAAGATACAGTTTTGAATGTTATAAACACTTAAATTAGAAGCATATAAATGAAAAGTTAATTTTATAATAACTTTTATAAATTAAGTTTTTCTCAAATTATCCCTAAACTGGGGGAAGGGGAGGGAACCCCAACTTAATGAAAATATGTTTTAATTTCTGAACGGAATAGCCACAGCTAAGATCTATAATAAAGAAAATGTCAAGCTGAATGTAAAAAATAAATGAATAAATAAACACATAAATAATTCCATTTTTTTAAAAAGGTACAGAGCATCTGCTACCCAAAGGAAGTACTCAGCACAGGGTTGAGGCAAGAGGGAGGGGGAAAAAAGAAGGAAAAGGAGGGACAGAAAACAAGGGAAACCAAAGAGAAGGAGCTAGGAGAAGAGAGTGAAAAATGGCAAGGGAGGCAGGGAAGTGTGTGGGTTCCAATGCTGGAGAACAACATCCTGGGAAAGGATGGCCAGTCCCTGCCCCCCCGACCCCCTTGACCTGAGAGTCGCCCCCCTCGGGGCACCTGGCTCCTCCTGCGGCCACCCCATACCACTCTCAGGAACATTGCTGGTCTTTGAGGCTCCAACCCCAGCCTCCCTAATATAGCTGTGTGCAGGCAGGGATGCTCCAATACTCATCAATGGTGCCAGGAGATGAACAGGAAAATAAGTGCCGGCTCTCCTATGAATTAGGGTAATGAAAGGATAGGAGTCATTCTCTCCAACTGCAAGAGCTCTTCCCATCCCAGCTCCCGGCTTCCATCTATGCAGTGGGCACCATCAAGTCTAAACCCACCGACCAACTTGCGTCTACTGGCTTGTCTGCCCCCACGAGGCTCCGTCTGGACAGCTAGCCCACCAGCCAGCATCGCCTTCTTCTTCAGCTGCACCTTCATCTTAAAGTGCAACAGAGCTGCCTGTGTTTGTGTCGAGAGTGGCCTTGGGGTTCTGGGAAGACCCTGGGTGTATGCAGAAAAACAAAGAAATTCGAGTCACAGTTTCTGCAAGTGCAAATTGTCATATGCAAGGCGCAACATGGCACATGCAAGTGCAAAGTCATTGTCACTTAGTTCACCAACGGCAGCACACAGGACACTGATACACATCAGCACCTAAGTCACTTTTGTATCTCCCCCCACCCACCCCATCCTGGGCACCATCACAGCTGTTTTCTACCCCTCAGAATGGTTCTATGGGATTCCAGGACAGATTGCCTTCTCTCTCACTTCACACAGGTGAAAACTGAGGCCCTCACAGATAAAGGAATTGGTTCCAGTTTGCACAGTGATATAGAAAAAGTACCAGATGTGGGTCTACAGCCCACATGTCCTGTGCCCAGCCAGAGCTCTGTTCCATTAACCAGAGAGGCCAGAGCCTTCCCTCTGCCGCAACCCATTATCCCATACCTCGCTTTTGCCTGTATTGACTGACAAGCATGCCCATGCCCAGTGAGCTATGGGCTTTATGGGGGGCAGGGGCTGTGTCCCTTCACTGCTGTGGCTCCAGCAGCCAATACAGAGCAGAGACTTGGGAAGTGTGATGTAAAAGCTTAATTCAACCTTGGGAAGAGAACGAAATTGGCAGTGCAAGGAGGGCATTTGGCATTCACTCCATCTCTCCCCAAAAGCATGTGATCATACCAGCACTGGAGACCACCATGGCATCTCTAGGCAAAGGAAATTGAAACCAACTAGCTCAGTTGGCCATCTTTTTTTTTTTTTTTTTTTTTTTTTCCCCTAAAATCAGGCGGGCGAAGCAACTGGCTCCGAACCTGGGGAGCTGGAATGCATTTAGGGATTCTGAGGTTGTCCAACCGGAACTTGAACATCCAGAGACCCCACCTCATTTCCCAGGCCCTGACAAGTTGATTGAGCTGGGACAGGAAGAGTAACCGTCGGGTGATTGCAGACTATCCAGTGTCAGCTCATTGTTCCGGGAGGAAGCTGTCAGGACCAGACCTCCCAAGAGTGCCTGGGGCCTCTGGTTCTTATTTTTCCCTTAGTAGGTGGGAGGAGGGTGGGGGTGGTGGCAGGGAGCCATCACTCTTCCCCCCTCCCAACCAGACATTCTCAATCAGATGTCACCAGCCCAAGGTCTCCACATTCCAAACGCCAGGAGACCTGGAATGAGAGGCACATGGGTCACCTGAACAAGGAGATCCCTTAAAAACAACATTTTTTAATTACAAAAATATAACACATACTCTTTTGCAAAACATTCATGGAATGTAGAAACAGATAATGCAGAAAGTGAATCCCCAGTGACCCTCCCCTCAAAAATAATCACCACAAATACCAGACATTTTAGTGTGCGTGCTATATTTATATATATATATGTTTATTGTTTGCAAATTTGGGACCATTCTCTAATATTGCTCACCGCCTTGCTTTCTCACTCAAAAGCGATTATGGACATTTTTTCCTTATCCCCAAATACACATCAACTATGTTCTTTTTCATAGTCGCATAGTATTCCAATTTCGTGGCTATATTATAATTTATTTATTCATTCCTGTACTGATGGACATTTAAGGTTCTAAGTTTCCCTTTTCCAAACAACACTGCACATATGTGTGCTTGTCTTTTTTCATCCTTGAGTGAGTAATATTTGAAGTAGAAACCCTAAATTAAAGGATAAGGCATTTTACAATTGCCGGATTGCTGAGGGGCTCATTGAAGAATAGCAAGTAAATGCACAAAGAAAACCCTTCATTCACTTACAGCTGTGTCAGTTCCAAAGGTGAACCCTCATTTTCTTTCCCAAAGAGACATTTTGCTCAGAGGCCCAGCCCTTACTTCCTTGTTGTTGGGAGCTGGATGTAGTTTTTAGGTAGTGGAATCTGATGTGAGGAGGCATCTTCAGGTCATGGAGTCGGAGTCCCAACGCGTCCTCTGTTTCCACTCAGGAACCAGCCGTGCATGGAGATGGCGCCATCAGGAATGGTGTGAAGGGCCCACGGGCAGCTTGCCCCAAAGCCAGGGGCTCTCAGTTCTACCGCCTCTCACACAAAGGTGGTAGCAGAAACTCAAATACCTTTCTTTGGAGGTAACTGGGCATTATCTATTAACATTGTGAGCGTGGACTTCTATGAATCTGGAAGTTAATAGCTATAATAATTAAAAGTCAACCTAACGGGGGTCGGATGTGGCTCAACTGGTTGGGCGTCCGTCTCCCATATGGAGGGACCCGGGTTCGATCCCTGGGACCTCCCGGTAAAAAAAAAAAAAAAAAAAAAAAGTCAACCTAACTTATCAGTGGGATGTGGGAGTATCCACTTGGAATAATGATCAGGCATGAAGAACACCTTCACACATATACTCAAAAAAGCCATCCTGGAGTTTTGTCACTGGAAATTCATGTTCAGAGTAGTCCATTATTTTCAGCAAGAATGTGAAAAGTCCTGGGGGGAGAACCGCACTGCTCTGTACCAGGCTAGGAATAAGCTCTTTCCTTTTAGCATCCGTTGTCCACCAGTTACTTAAAATGCCTAATCTCAGGCACTTTCCACCACAACCCTCTTAGGAAGCATTGTTTCTCATGGTCCACACTCCAACCCTACCATCTGCCCAAGTCACATGAGGAAACTGCCCAATGCACACGATGAGGCCAAGTGTTTTGCCTAAGCAGTATAGAGGGCTAGAAAGATCATGGCTTTTCGATCTAGAAAGAATGGATTCAGGTTCTAGATCACCAAGTTATTAGCTATGTAATCGTGGATGAGTCATTCCATCTCTGTGACACTTACTTCATCTTCCCAGTGAGTTTACGTGCTGGGGAGGAGGTCATGGTTACAGGAAGTAACAGCTGTGAATCAGATTCTGGGAATTATTAAAGAGGTGATTCTGTGCTTCTTGTGGCTCTTTTTTCTGGGTATAAATTTAAGAGAAAAAAACAAAGGACATGAACAAACTACTCAGAAAAAGAAATAAAAATGATTCATAAAGAAATGAGAACCTCATTCCTAATAAGAGAAATATAAGTTGGAACTATACTGAGACACCATTTTCCCACCACCACACACGTGTGGCAAGAGCGTGGGCAAGCAGGCACACACCCGAGGAGGAAACCTCTGTAGACTGGCAATTTGGTAATATCTATTAGAACGGCCGGCCAACATAATTGACCGGAGCCTTTTCCTTCTAGGAATTTATCCCACCAGTTTTTTACACACAATACCATATGCACAAGGTCATTCACTGCAGAATTATCAGATGAGATCCATTGGAGACTAGTTAAATTAATTACGGCATAACAACACAGAATTGTAGGCAAGAGTTAAAAAGGAATAAGGACGCCCTTTGTATGCTGATTGGGAATAATCTCCAAGATCTACTGTTGACTGAAAGGAACAAGAAGCTTTAAGTGATAGTGATGGTGGTGAATATAGACATGTATGATTTTAAATGTCTATTTAAAAATACACAAGAATCTAATAACATGGGTTGCCTCTGATGAAAGGAACTGTGTACTTGGGGGACTGGAGTGAGAGAGAGATTTTTTAATACTTTTTGAGTGTTAAACCACATAAATGTATGTGGTGGTTTAGAACTGTATGTGCCCCAGAAAATCATGTTCTTAAAGCTAATAATCCATTCCTGTGGGTGTAAACCTATTGTAAGTATTACAAGTAGGACCAATTGATGAGGTTATTTCAGTTAAGGTATGGCCCAGAAGTCTTAATCCTCTTACTGGAGTCTTGTATAAGAGAATGAAATTTAAAGAGAGAAAACCATGGAAGCAAGAAACTGAAAGCAATGAAACCCAGAAGAGAAGGGTGAGTACTCTGCCATGTGGCTGAGGACCCAAGGATAAGTCTTCTGGAAGAAAGCATTGTCCTGATGATACCTTGATTTGGACATTCTCATGGCCTCAAACTGTATGCAGTAAGTTCCCTTTGTTTAAGACAACCCATTTCATGGAACGTGCTTGGAGCAGCCTAGTTTTGAAATCTTAACATAGATAGAGCACAGATAGCCCTGTGGTGCTCCCAAGGACTCAGCCAGTCCCCAGGGAGAAGGTGGCGTAAATATGGACACAAGTCCCCAGGGGACATTTGGATTTTAGTACCTTTCTATGTGCATGGGTTAAAAGGAAGAAGTCGGGAGCTGGTGTAGCTCAGTGGTCAAGTGCCAGCTTCCCACATACGAGGTCCCGGGCTCAATCCCTGGCCCCGGTAACGCCGTTAAAAAAAAAAAAAGGAAGCAGCCAAGCTGTATAAAAATTTGTTTTCTTTGCCCCTTCTGTGATAATGATGTCTTTCTGATGGCACAGTTTTCCAGCAAGACACGGTTCCTGCCACTGTGTTGGGCAGGTGTGCCGGCAGGAGTCACATCCTTGGTCACTTCACTTACTGCATCTGTCTCCATCAAGCGATTTTTATGGGCTTTAATCAAAACTACTGTTGAGTGTTCAAAAACTGGTTCTTTGAAAGAAGGAGAATGCACGGAGTTTCAGCTTCAACTGAAGAATGTTTTTGAACAGTTGGAAAAGTTAATTGAATATCTTCTGAAAGATGGTGGCTCCATTGAACTTTGACATTTGAATTATGTTGCATTGAAAGAGCCATTTAAAAAAAAGTGTTGGCAGCTAAAATATGTGCCATGCAAAATATTTGTTTCTAAACATTCTCTCAATTCATCCTCTCACAAATATTTAAAATAGGTTCCTGAATTATCCCCAGTTTGTAGATGAGGGAACTGAGCCTCAAAGAGTTGGAGTAACACTTCCCAAATCACACAGCTGTTATAGAGCAAGCAGTATAATTGTGTATTCATAGAATGCTGGCACTTAAAAGAGATCTGTTTTATAAACAGGGAAACTGAGGCTCTTGAGTCACTGACCAGCTCAACATCCACAACCAGTTAGAGACAAAGCCTGGCTAAAAGCAGTTCCTGGAACAGTATTCCTTCTACCACCATGGATTTTTCAGGCACTTTTTGATAATTTTTTCATTAATTTGTTCTTTGAATAGGTATTACATTGTTTTAGATTGCTAGGCTGCATGGCAGGGTGCGTGGCCGTGTCTGCTGGTCTCTTTCTTCTCTTCCAGATTTCAGAATTCATTGATTTCAGCCTCTTGCTACATGGCTTTCTTCCTCTCTCTCTGTATTCATTCCATTTATAAACAATTCTAGTAACAGGATTAAGACCCATTCTGAATGAGGAGGCCCACACCTTAAATGAAGTAGCCTCATCAAAAGGTCCTATGTACAAAGGGTTCATAACTCATAGGAATGGATTAAATTTAAGAACATGTTTTTCTGGGGTCCTTACAGCTTCAACCACCACAGTCTGCCAGCACAAGCACAATGGCTGCCTCTTCTGTCCAGCATCCCTGCTGATCTCAGAGGATACATTTGGGCAAGGGCATCGTCTAACTGACCAGCAGAATTCCTTGTTGCCCAAAGTGTAGACATGTGGGCAGATTTTTCTACTACTTGAAATAAATGGGAATTTCTAACATTATAAGTGAGTGATAGATACCTGGGAGATGGACGTGGAGTTGGGAAAGGAGTCCCAATAGTGACACTGGCCCAGCCACCAGCCTTCTTAGGAGACTTTTTCATAAGATTATGGACATTTGAATATCTTCTTTTGAGAAATAGCTGTTTAAGACATGCTCATTTTTTTATTGGATTGTTTGGATTTTTATCGAGTTTTTCATGCATTTCAGATATAAGTCCTTTGTTAGATATATGTGGCTTTTGTTTGCTAGTCAATATACCAGAAATGGGTTGGCTTTTACAATGGGGATTTATTAACTTATAAGCTCACAGTTCCGAGGCTGAGAAAAATGTCTAAGCCAAGGCATCAGGTGAAGCTCTCTCTGAAGACTGGCTCCAGCTTTCTCTCTGCTCCTGTGGCTTTCTCTCTCCTGGGTTCCACTGATTTCAGCTTCTGGCTTCTGGAACCTTCTTTCTTAGCTTCTGGCCGGGGTGGGGGTGGGGGGTTCTTTCTGTGTCTGCGACTCCCTCTCTCCATATTCATCCTTCTTATAAAGGACTCCTGTAAGAAGATTAAGAAGCACCCTGGGTCTCTGATTAGAAGTAATCTAATCAAAGAATCTTGTCTAGTCAAAGGGTCCCAGGAATGGATTAATTTAAGAACATCATATTCTGATTACCACATATGTATTGTGTATCTTCTCCCAATCTATGGCTTGTCTATTTCCTTTGTAAATGTTGCTTTTTGATAAATGTGCTATAGCTGCTTTTTGTGTCCTGTTTAAGAAATCCTTTCCTATTTCAGGGTCATGAAAATATTCTCTTCTGTTTTCTTCTAGAAGCTTTATTGCTTAATCTTTCACATTCAGGTCTAGCTCTATCTTGAATTTGCTTTTAAAGGGTGTGAAGTAGGGATCAAGTTTCACTTTTTCTATATAGACATTCAATTGCTATATCATCATTTTTGCAAACATTGACCTTTCCCCCATTGCACTGCAGTGGCATCTTTGTTGTAAATCAAGAGACCACATATGTGTGGGTCTATATCTGGACTTTTTATTCTGTTCCATTGGATTATTTTTCTATCCTTAAGCCAATACTACACTGTCCTAATGACTGTAGCTTTACGGTAAATCTTAAAATCTAGGAGTCGAAGTCCTCCAACTTTGTTCTTCAAGATTGCTTGAGTACTCTAGCTCATTTGTTTGTTCATATAAAGCTTAGAAGCTATTTGTCAATATTAACCAAAAAAAAAAAAAAAAATCTTCTGGGTTGTTAATGGGAATCGAAATCTATAGATCAATGTGGAAAGAAATGACATCTTAACAATATTGACTCTTCCAGTCCCCTGAATATGAAATATCCCTCAGTTTTCTCAACACTATTTTGTAGTTTTCAGTGAAGAAGCCTTATATGTCTTTAATTAAATTTATTTCTAGGTATTTAAAACGTTTTATGCAATTATAAATTGCATCACATTTTAAATTTAATTTTCCAGTTGTTTATTGCTAGTGTATAGGAATAGAAATGATTTTATACATTAAACTTGTATCCAGTGATCTTTCCAAATGTACTTATTAATTATATTAATACTTATTAATAGTTTATCAATTATTTTGGATTTTCTACACGTACAATCATGTCATCTGCAAGTAAAAACAGTTCTACTTCTTGTTTTCCAAATCTTTTGTCATATTGTCCTGCCTAGACTCTTCAGTATAATATTGAAAAGAAGTTATGCGAGTGAATATCCTTGGCTTGCTTCTACTCTCAGGAGGAAAGTGTTCAATATTTCACCATTGAGTATGATGTTAGCAATAGGGTTTTTTATTGTTATCTATAGCTTTTTGGGTAGATACCCTCTAATAGATTTAGGAATTTCCTTGGTAATCCTAATTTGCTGAGAATTTTTATAATGAATGAATGCTGAATTTTACCAAATGCTTTTACTACATCTACTGAGCACATATAGCACCATAATTACATCACAGCAACCTTTTTGGAAAAGCTTTGAAAGATGTTAGGCATTATCATCAGTCTTTTGGGATACTGATATGGAAATGGAACAACTAAATAACGGAGTTGGTGAAGGAAGTCAGTAAAAGTCTACCAGAAATCTGGAGGGAGAATCATTTTTTTCCCCGGTCTTAAAATAATCAAAATTTTCAAATATTGTCTTCAGGTGAGTTTTCACTTACCCATTTTGTGTTAATGTTGATGTCTCCCAGAGCTGTGGTTTTCTTGTGGGTTTTTTTGTGGGGTTTTTTGGTATGTGTATGGGGGGAGGGAGTCTCCCTGACCTCGGGGGAAAATACTGCTGGGTCTCTAGAGGCCCAAATCTTCCTCATCACCAGCTGTCCCAGAGGCAGGTCATTGAACTGTGCCTGGAGAAGTCAGGAAAGGACCTCCCTTCCCTCCCCCTTCCTTCTCAGAATCCTGGGACCTCCAGGTGCCATACCAGCATTCAGAGTGGATTCTGCAAGCCCCAGCAAGGTGTTCCTTGGAGGTGGCCATCAGGGCTGAGCAGATGTCCCCCCATGGTCAGCTTCATCACCTCAGCCTCCAGCCCTCTCCTCAACAGGCTCCCTGCTTCCAGTCAGGTGCACCCTCCATGCTGCTTCCAAAGATATCCTTCTACATACCAATGTGACCAACTGACAAGCCCTTTTACAACTTGGCCAAGGGGAGGTCCAAGCCTGCAGGCTAATAGGAGATGCGAATGCCAAAATAACCCCACCACTGGGAATTTTCTCACTGTCTGCCTCAGGGCAGGGCAGACCAAAGTCCCCAAGTTCTATCCCACATCGACAGCCTCCTAGCTATGACTCCCACCCCTCTTTCTTCTACTTCATCCCCCTAAGTTTTCCAAACTGATTCGCATTCGCCGTACATTTGAGGCTTTTTTTGTAAAAGGTTCCCTCTTGCCTATAATCCCCAAGTCTCTGCTTCCCCACCTGGTTACTCTTACTCGGCCTTTAAGACTTTGCTCAGCCCCTGCCACCCTACAAAGTGTTCTCTGAAACCCCAGGGCTGGATTAGGTGCTCCTCACCTGAGCCATAGTCCCCTGTGCTTCCCTCTTAACTTGCAGCTCTGACAATCTCCTCCACCCCAGGCTCAGGGGATGGTGCCTGCCAGTCAGTCAGCAAGGGTCTCCTGTGTACCTACTGTGTACTCAGCCCCAACCAGGCACCTTGGAAGAAGCCCAAGAGGCCAAACTCTGGAGAAACAAGATGCTCTCATGACCCAGAATAATACCCAGCTGCCCACTGTAATAATCTAAACTGGACCAATCGCTCTGATCCTGGTGCTGTGAATTTTCTAAGAAAGGAAAGATTTCTGTGGAGGAAATTCTAGAGAAGGAAGGACAGGAACCAAGCTGTTAACTCTCTACCAGCGTCATTCTGCTAAACCTGCTGTCAGAAAAACCCAGGAATAGACGCTCCCTTGGGGGTGCTGACTGGAAGACCACGGGATCTGGAACCACTAACACAGGCTCTCTGAAACCCATTTTTCTCACCTGAGAATGACAATCATGATACCTGCCTCTCAGAATTATTGTGGGATGTAATAATCATATTTGTAAAGCACCTGGCACATATTAGGTTCTCAGATCCTTCCCTTGGCCCTCCAGGTCCAAGAACACCCATGTCCCCATGCCCTGCTCCCAGATTGCATTGCCCAAATGGAATCCCTTTGCTGTGCGTGGCCCTCTTTGTATTAGTCAGCCAAAGGGGTGCTGATGTAAAATCCCAGAAATCGGTTGGTTTTTATAAAGGGTATTTATTTGGGGTAGAAGCTTACAGTCACCATGCCATAAAGAGTAAATTACTTCCCTCACAAAAGTCTGTTGCCACGTTTTGGAGCAAGATGGCTGCTGGTCTCTGCAAGGGTTCAGTCTTCCTCTTCAGGCTCTGTAGTCCCAGCTCCTTCTGGTCTCAGCTGTAGGCTAATATAAGGCTCGTCTCTCTCTCCAGGGCTCAGTTCTTCCAGGGCTCATTTCTTCCCAGGCTCAGCTGCTCTGTTCTTTCCACAAGGTCAGCTGTAGACTATCAGGCTCTTTCGTTTCCCAGGGCCTCTGCCATGTCTATGGAGTTGTCTTTATTCCTCTGTGTTCTTCTCCTTTGTGTTTACTTCCTGGGGCTCCAGCATCAAAACTCTAACTCTCTCCTCTGCCGTGTCATTTTCTCTGTGAGTCCCCACCCACCAAGGGGGTGGGAACTCAATGTCCTACTGACATGGCTGAATCAAAGCCTTGATCATAATTAAATCAAGTAAAAGTGAAGCCTCTGAATCTAACACAATCCAATATGCCGAGAGGAACAGACCAGTTTATAAACATAATCCAATATCTATTTTTGGAATTCATAAATAATATCAACCGCTATACCATCCATCTCCTCCCACACTTCCCCCCAGAGTGGGAGACAGAAGTTGGGTATCATTGTTGTGAGGTTGGGGCGAGGCTGGTGTGTGCCATATTGGTGAGCTCTGGAAGCACAGGGGAGCCTGCCACATTGGGTGCTTCCCACCTCGGGTCAGGGCACCAGACCCATGAAAACTAAACGTTTCTGCCGTGGAACCACTCCATACTTGAGGGAACTTCAAACAATCTCATTAGCAGGGTTTGAGACCAATCTGCAAAAAAAAAAAAAAAAAAAAAGGGAATACCCTAACACCTTCAGATGCTGCAACCTGGGCACAAATTGTCACAGGAGAGATCAGAGAGGGTCAGCAGAATTTAGAGAACGAAGCCTCCTGCCCAGACCAGACAGAGCTCTTTTCTAGATCTTGTTAGCTAAAGACCACTACAAGTTACTTAGTGAGGAAGGGCTGGCTGGGACACAAACTCACTCTGAGCCGCTGGGATAGCACAACATGTATGTTCAACATATGTCCCAGCTACACCATTTGCGGTCTTAGGGAAATCTTGAGTGAAAGAGCTTCTCCCTCAGACATTGTCAAATAAGATGCCTGGACCAGGTGGACCCTACCTGGGTATTACAGGAAAGTTTCTGGTCCCCAAACTGTACCAAACCAGACAAGCAGCTCCCCTTGTTGCTGGCAGGCTTGCTAGGTTTGTTCTCCACTTCCTGTGTGCTCCTTGAGACTAGGGTTTACCATTCCTGGTAGCATTTCCTTGAACATTTCCAGGAACATTATTTCCAGGACTAACTGCTGCCTTCTGGATCATTTCTGACCCCCTCCCCATGCCTTTGGATCCTGTGGGCTGGCACCTTAGATGCCCTGCCATCATAGGCAGCAGGGTCCTTTGACTGCCAGACCCATCCATCAACTGACAAGAAACTGTTGGTCCAAGTCTGGCTGAGGAACAACTTTGCCCCAGAAAAACATGATTTCTGGGACCAATCTCCAAGAGGGACTATCTGGATAAGCCTTTGCTGGGGTGTGGCAGCTTTGAGGAGCTGGGCCAGCAGCTTCAGGAAACCCTACAGAGGCGTGTGGCGTGGACATTGCATTTGGCATACAGCACGCAGAGGAATGCAGCCAGCAAGACAGCTCGCCGGCCTGCTCACTGGCCGCTCTTTCCTAAGTCCAGAACATTTGCAAAGCCAGGAGCTTTGGCACAAGGCTGCTCCCATCCTCGCCGGCCTGGGTTTATGGCTATTATAAATGTGCTGATGTGAATCTCTGTGCAAACACGCTTCACTAGGAGTGCTACGTGCAGGAACACTGCTTCTTTTATCATCTCCTCCACTTCCATTGGAAACGTTTGCCCACAGATGATGCGGAGATTACTGGGGCGTCAGGCTGCTGCGTGTTTTTAGGCTGCCTGTCAGCTCCCATCAGCTACGGCTAGGGCTGCAGAAGAGGCTGGGACACAACTCAGTGCCCCTGCCAGAGGCTCCTGGGCAGAATGGCTTAGAGTGGAAGAAGAAAGAGCCCATTCCCTCGTCAGACATTTTCTCAATTCTCCAGGCTCTAGCCATCGACTTGCAGTAATATGGTGGCCAGCACCTCTAGGGTCACTCTCCCAGGCTGAGAAAGAGCATCAACAGAAGTCCAAGCCCTTCCTGCTCATGGGAAATGCCACCCTCATCCACTCTCCCTTTTCCACTCCCTGACCCCACCCCCATGGGGTTTCCAGATAAAATACAGTCCCATGGGAAGGGCAGAAGTTGGGCTGGACAGATCTCAGTGTACCCAAGAATGATCATGCAGAGGACCTGGGATGCTCTGGGAGTCAGAGGTCCCCTCTGCTGGGAGATCATGGAAGGTAACACATAAAAGGCAAGGTTGGAGCTGAGATGTGAACCACCAGTAGAGTTTAAACAAACTGAGATTAGGAGACAACATCCAAGTGGCGGGAAAGCTGAGCAAACATGGGGAAGTAGGAAAGCATAACATCAAAGGTAGGTGCTTTCCAGCTCTATGCCCAACCATTCTCTATACCTTCTTATCCCAAGTTGCCTCACGAGATGGCTGCCATCATCCCAGGCATCATATCCAAACTCAGCCATGACCAGAGGCAGAAATGGCTTTCTCTCCTTTGTGTCCCTTCCCAGAAGCATCCAGCAGGCTCCTCCTCTTACCTCAAGGACCAGAATTGCATCACATGCCTGCACTAGACCACTCACTGGATTAGATTTGCCTGGATTAGACTAATCAAGACTCACACCCCAGGGCTTGGAAATAGGACCACCTCTCCTAGAAGTGGAGGCCTGAACAAAATCTAGGCTCTATTAAGAAACAGGTTGTAGGGGGGAGCGGATGTGGCTCAAGCAGTTGGGTACCTGTCTCCCACATGGGAGGTCCCAGGTTCAGCTCCCGGTGCCTCCTTAAAAAAAAAAGAAGACATGCAGACAACAAGCGGATACAACAAACAGACACAGTGAGCAGACACAACAAGCAGACAACGAACAGACACAGTGAGCAGACATGAGCAGAAAAAATGCACAGACAGACAAAGGAGCCATCTCGAGCAGGGAGTGTGAATATACAAAAGATGATGGATGGGCAACCACCAAGTCTGCTGTGCAGGATCTGTGAATGAATAAATGAATGAACTAACCCAAGACAATAATTCTTCTCTCTCAGGAGGACTGTGGGGCTGCAATCTGTGGCCCTTTCTCAGATAGTGACTCTGAAGCATCATGGAGGAAGAAGCATCAGGCTGTTTTTTCTCATGGCCTCAGTTCTCCTTCATGATTTTTTTTAACTAGGGAGAAACTCCCCCATGGCAGTGAGACTTCTTTTTGTGTACTTGTGAAGGGCTTGGTTTCCCAGCACGGGAGCCTGAGTCTGGGCAGCTGAACTATATCTATTGAAAATGTTCAGCCCATAGACACAGAGAGCACACTGTGCCTGCATTCTATCCCCAGGGAAGCAGCAGGCCTGTGGCCTCTCTCTTGCCCTCCTAAAACACCAAGGGTAACTTGCTCAATAACTACACAAGACCTTCCTGCATTCTTGAGGGGGAACTAACTTTCCCTGTACCCTCCACTGACTCACCTAACTTTATTCTTCCTTTTTCCTAGTTCCCTTCTTTCTGGTATAAAATATTATTGCGTTATATGAATTCATTCAAGTCACTTCCCATCCCTTTAGAAACTTGGTGATACAGAAATAAATGAAAATTTAAAAACTAGTGAAATAAAGGGTGCCTTGCTGGCGGTTCAGTAGCTGAGACAAAAAGATAAACCCCTGAGGCTTCTGGATTAAGTACCCCAAGGGCAAAAATGATTAAGGCAGCTTCAGTTTAGCTCCTGCTTCTGTTAGAGGAAGGTAGTTGGAGTCCTCGGGTCAATCACACCCTTTCCCTGCCACACCCCAGGCACTTTACTAGATAGTTCAGGGATCCTATCTAATCTTTAAAACAGCCCCAGGAAGGAAGTTAATTGGCTCCAGTATCCAGATAAGATGCAGAGAGCAGTCACTCAGAAACACAAGCTCAAGCCGAATCCCAACCCTGTGGCCCCTTGCAGAGTTAGAGGGAAGTCAATCTCTTCCCACTGAGGGCCTTTGGGAACTTAAAGGTAGGAGGCTGAGCCAGCAGTGGGCAGCTGCTCCATGCCCCTCACCCTTCACCAACTCCAAGAGCCCCAAGTCAAAGGCCTGGCAAGCTGTGTCCCAGTTCATGAGCCCCTACAGCCCAGGGGCTGGAGAGCTGGGGCCTCAGAAGGGCCTGTTCTTCTTGCCAGTGCTGGGAAAGGAAGCCAACTTGAAGGAGGAGGCCAGCCGTAAGGACGGGCGGGGGACGGAGCTCGTCTCGGCCCATCCCTGACTCAGGCGCGCTGCCCTCTAACTCGGAGGACTGGGACACCCAGCACCCACATCAGAACCTGGAGCAGTGCTACCCTGTCTTATCTAATCCCTGCCGTGCTCACAGCATGGTCTGGACCCCCGTGCCTAGGCTGTCTTATACATGTCTGCCCACAATCTAGCATGCTATTTGACTCGGACCTCATCTGGAAACCAGGCAATCATGATGTCCACCCTCACAGGGTCACTTTAGCAGCTTACTTAGGGTCACGGCATCGTGTAGTTCTAGGAGGCACTGTTCACAAGCCTGAGTGGAGCCACCAGAGCTGTGCTGAGCTGCAGCCCTGGTTCTCTTTATGCAGCCCCTAGTGACCACACATGTGAAGCCAACATTTATGGGGCTCTCACCATGTTGTGTTTTAGCTAAATTATCTCAATTAATCCCGACAGTGAAGGAGGGCACTATTTGAGCCCCAGAAGGAGAAACGGAAGCACGGAGATGTTAAGTAACCTGCTCAGAGTCACACTGATAGCCAGCAAGCAGTGTGGGATGGGAAGCCTGCAGTCTGCCCCTGGGGCTGTTCTAAATCACTCCGCCCCTCTGCCCCTGAGAAGACCCTGCCCTTCCTTCTGTAAGAAGTATTTTCAGCTTTCCAGACTCTCCCAAGAAAGTCCGGATTGTGGGCGTACAGTGTGGCAGAGCTGACAGGGGCTTTAAAAGCGCCCCCCCCACCCCCAAGTCATCCCCAACCACCCAGCCTGCTGCTCCATTCCTCAGAAAAGAGCCCAAGGTACAGAGGGGAGGCGCAGTCCTTCCTGAGCCTTCCTATAGCAGGTCCACTACCCTTTCCCCATCTCCCCCCACCTTTCCCAAAGAAGCCAAGCCTCTGTGAGCATCACAGGGACAGTCAGTAGCAACACTAGGGAGGTGTCAGCAGGGTTGGTGCAACTCTGGGCATGGACGCGGCCAGCTCTCCTGGCCTTCTGCCCATGGCTGAGCCCAGCCTGGAGCTGACAGGCTCTGAGGTCCCTGACAGGGACCTCAAAGTCCCCTCAGGGCACTGAATCTCCCTCTCATCACACAAGCAGAAGGAAGAGCACAGCTGAGCCTAACCGGAACCCCCGCTAGGGCCCACCCTGGAGCCAGGGACCACCAGGCAAAGGCATGGCCACCCAACCTCCTCCCCAGCCACAGGTGGCCACACTCCCCTTACTCTGCACAGAGGAGGCAATGGGAGCCTGAAATTTCATTGTTGGAAAGTCTTTGGGTTAAATCTGATGTGAATTTGCTGCATCTTTTCTTTAGGCTAATTTTGAAAGGGTAGGAGAAAAAGGTGAGGGGCCAGTACATTTAAAAGGATGACAAGGTCTTCAAACAGTCAACATTAGAATGTGGGTTAAATTTTGATTCTTTTAAAAATGTTAATTACATACCAGTCAATCAACTTTCAAACAAATATCCCCAGGTACGTATGGCTCCCTAGGCAGGTGAGCCATGCCAGCCTCTTGGATGTTCATGTGTTTGGTTCAGGTTGAGCATCCAGAGAGCTCAGAACCAGGAGGAACCACAGGGGTCACTCAGTCTGGGAGTCAACACCTTCTCACCATACAGGACCCCTCTTATCATTCCCCCCAATAATCCTAGGAATTCTGATGCTGTCATCAAAAGCAATCCCCATTTCAGCTCAATGCCACACTGCCTTAGATGACCTGGTACTCCTCGTTTGGGTTAAACATTGGCTTTCTGATCAGCTTTCTGAAATGCTCAAAATAGTTTCACACCACAGTTATTTCTATTGATTGACCCAAGTGAATCTTGGCCTGGACTTAATGAGCCTCTGGGACTGCCTGGCAGTACTGGAGCAAATGAAGACTGTATGTGGCAGCCCTGAAACCACAGGCCACGTGGTCATGCTCCCCCACCCCCACTCCAGAGGAGGCTGGTCTTGAGGCCATCAGCTCTGGGGGCAGGGAGGATGGGCCGGGGCCCAGGGCAGACCCAGCTCTCCCCAGCACTGTCTTGCCCCAAAGCTGGCCTATCAGCAAATAGTTCCCAGTGGCCCAGGAGCTGTGACAACAGCTTGGGGTTTTGGATGCCGGTGGCTGCTGAATTTCACTTTCCATCTGGCTTCCCAGACTGAGAAAGGCCAGGTGGTGGGGCTCTGGGACTGTCATCTAAGCTGTCACTTGGTGGCTGGGACTGAGCCCCAGAGAACAGGATATGGAGAACAAAAGTCAGAGCCTGCTCGGGGGGCCCATGTGCAGCCAGAATGCATTCCTTTCGTTCCAGGAGAGACTGGGAATGGGATGGCTCAGGGACACCTGGTCTGTCCCCAGGGAAGAGCCACCTGAGGTTGGTCGGGAGCACTGTGGAGAGGCCTCACGAAAGAGGGGTCCATGTGGCTGCATGGAGCCCCTGCCCCCAGGCTTCTTTGCCAGCTTCCCTTGTACCTTTAAAATTGTCCAGGGAGACTTGCTATGTGTGTCCTGGGTCTTTGCTAAAGCCAGGAAACCTGGGTTCAGGTCCTGGATTTGCCCCACTCTTGCTGTGTGACCTTCTGAAATACTTTTTTCACTCTCCTCAGTTTCCTTATCTATCAAACATAGGAGTGAATAGGGCATGTACTACACATATTGATGTAGACATATTTATATTGGATGCATGCCATGTACCTTTCGCTTTATGTACATTATTTCTTTTGATCTACAAAGAGCACCCTCTTTGTGGGTTCCTCATGAGTATTAAATGAGTGAGGGAACTTAATGCACCATCGAGACATGCTCAGCGAATATGACCCGTTTTTCTTCTTGTTGTTGTTAGTATTATTTCCCCCCTTTCTATTAGGTCTCAGAGAGGTGAGGTGGCAGACCCAGGTGTCCAGACCTGGTGGCAGTACCCACCCCTCCTCTCCTGCTAGCATGCTGCTCCCTCCATGTGCTCAAGTCTAGGCAGCCGGAGCCAAGACCAGGAGGACAATGCATAATCCGCGGGCCTTCTTCAAGTGTCTCCATTTCTGCCTTACAGATTCCCCCTCAGGCTCACTCCCCCTACCCAATCTCAAATGCCTCTACCTCTCAGGGAGACCCAGGGGCCTCACTCCCAGCTTAGTGTGACATCTTTCCATCGGAGCATACATGTCAGTCCTGCTGATGCAGCTACACGGGTGAAGTTTTCAGGAGCAGCCTGGGGCTGAGGCGGCTGAGAACTCTTCTGGAATCCCTCTGCACTGAAGGCCACATCTTTGCCACACCCCAGGCCAGACCCAGTTCTGGGGAATGTTGGCACCTGTGCCACCATCTCAAAGTTCAGTGCTCAGTGAGCCTTGGGAAAGGGTCTGGTCTCAGGTTTTTTGACAAAGATCTGCCAGTTTGGGTTTTTTTTAAAAATGTTGTTGTTGCTTAAAAAAGGTCATTGTAAAATAAAATTTAAAAATATATATATAAATATATATAGAGAGAGGGAAATAATCGCCACTCAGAAAGTAATCTCTATTAATATTTTGATGTATATCCTCCCAGCTTTGTTTTATAAAAATTAAAAGATATAATTTTTGTTAAAAATTACAATAATATTATATACAGTTTCATATCCAGTTTTTTCCATGAAACTTTACGTGGCCTGAAAATTTCATGTTACTGAACAATTTCCAGAGTCTGTTTTGTTGTAGCAGATACTGTATCTGCTCGACAGTCATTTGGTTTTATGATCCCCTTCTCCCTTATCGTCCCTATTAAAGAAGCTGGAGGGTCAAAATTCTTACCTTCCCAGAGCCCTTTGTAGTGAGGGGTGGCCAAGTGACACAGTTCTAGCCAATGAATGAAAGCAGAAATCACTGGGTGGGGCTTCTAGAAAGGTTTATTTTAAAAGAGGGATAGCCTCCCTGTCATGCCTTTTGCCCTTTCTTCCCTCTATAAAATGCTAATGTGATATCTGTAGGGGCAGTAGCCATCTTCCAACATTGAGGAGGAAAGCAGGAGAATAGATGGAGCCTGGATTCTTAGTAACAATCTTGGGCTCCTCCATCAACCTGGGACTCGCTACCTCAGGACTTCTTATTCTTGGGTGATAAATAAGCCCCTGTCTGTTAAAGACACTGCCACTATGGTCAGGTTGTTGGTTCCCTGAAGCTGAAGGCAACCCTAAATTCAAAAGCATTCCAGCATATGTGTGGATCATACTGTATTCTTAAAATTTCCTACTGATTTATTGCTACTATCCACAATGTGGCAATGAATATCCCTGAAAGTAAATCTCTATGTGTTTCCCCAATTATTTGCTTTGCCTTTATTCCTGGAAGAGGACTTCCTGGGCCAAAAAGCAGGTAGTTTTTTAGGCTTTTAAAAAAATAACTCTTGATGATGCATCGTCCCCAATGGCCATGCAGACATGTTATGCCAACAACAAAACTTCTACCAGCTGCAGATAAATCAGGATGCAGACAGACAGGCCAATTCCTGAAGCAACTCAGAAGGGGTGACTGTCCCCAGGCTTGTCCTAGCAAGGAGGCCTGTATGTGCTCAGAGCCTTGCAGAAACCCCAGTGGGAAGGAAAGAGGCTGGGTCTGCTGCCAGCCTTGACCAACACTTCTGCTGGGGGCCCCCATCCCCAGAGGCTGCAAATTCTAACCAGGGTTCCTCAGCCTCCACATCACTGACATTTTGGAGCCAGATAATCCTTTGTTGAGGGGGCTGTCCTGTGTGTTGTAGGATGTTTAACAGCACCCATGGCCTCTACCCACTAGATACCAGTCATACTGTCCCCCAGTTGTGACCACCACAAATGTCTCCGGACATTGCCAATTTCCCCCGGGGAGGGGGGTACAAAATTGGCCTCAGATAAGCTCACTCATCTACCCTGTTTAAGGAATAGCTCAGTTCCAAGAAGAGGAAAGATTCTGGTTTAGTTCAGATTTGGGTGCACTCTATGACCAGAGGTAAAAAGGCAGTGAGAGCTTGGGGTCCTGTCAGGTTGCCATCAAAGAAAGCTGGAGCATCCACCTACACCCATGAGCCCTGTGCCTGTGCGAGTAGGAGGCCCCGTTGGAGCAGTAAGCATGCCCATAAAGCAGCTCGACACAAAAAGATGACGGAGTCAACAGCAGCCTGGCTGTGCGGCCTGCACAGACCTGCTAACCCAGCATAATGACTGATGTGGTTACCACTGGTTTGTTCAGTGTCGTTTTGAACCTTTTAACACCTTCAATGTGCTACCAAAAATTCTTGCATTTGCAAGTGTACCCGGTTGAGGACCACAATCCCTGCTTGAGCTCTGCAAACCTCTGTGATGAGGACACAACGGGGCTGGCTTATTCGGGCAGTCAACAAACATTCATCAAGAGCCAGCGTCAAAACAGGCCCTGAGCTGGGCACTGGGGACAAAGCAACAAACACACCAGATGTGCTCCCTGCTTCCCCATAGCCCACAGGCGGTTGAGGAAGTTAAAACTATTAAACAAGAGATCGCAAGAGTGTGGTGGGTTAGCTGGACTTGGATTTGCTTATCCATGGAGTGGAAAGAAAGCTCCTGGGCCATCCCACCTCACAGGGTTGCTGGGCAACCAGGAGGCCAGTCAGTGATGCCATACCCTGAGGGAGAGACAGACTGAGACAGGGACAAGACAGGGGGCAGGAAAACGGACAGTGCCTGAACTCTGTTAGCACAAAGCAAAGATTGAGCCCGCTCTCTCCATGAAGCAGAGTGAGGCCAAACCCGTATTTGTCACTGAGCTCTGATGGCTGGGGTGTGACCAGGTATGCTTTTGGGGTCCCTCTAGAAACTCAACCTAGTGGAGGGATAGACTACAAGGAATTAGAGCAAGTCCATGTTTTCCTCTCACTCTGTTTCTCCCTTCCCCTCTCCCACGCTGGACTCTTTTTTTTAAAAGATTAATTTAATTTATTTATTTCTACCCACCCCCTCATTGTTTGCATTTGCTGTGTCTGTTTGTTGTATGCTAGTCATCTTTTTTTTTTTTTTTAGGAGGCACCGGAACCAAACCTGGGACCTCCCATGTGGGAGGGAGGCACCTAATTGCTTGAGCCACCTCCGCTCCCTGCTTTGTTGTCTCTCATTATGTTTTCCTCCTTGTGTCTCTTATTGAGTCATCTTGTTGCATCAGCTCACCACGCCAGCCCATCATGTCAGCTCACTGTTTCACTTGTCTTCTTTAGGAAGCACTGGAAACCAAACCCAGGACCTCCTATGTGGTAAGCAGGAGCTCAATCACTTAAGCCACATCCGCTTCCCAATGTTGGGGCAAGGTGTGTGGCCGGGCAGGAAACAGAGCCTGCTCAATGACATCCTCCCAATGTGTCTGTTAAGGGCTCTTGCTTTCAGCTGTGTGTGGTGGAGACCCTAAAATCAAAATGGCCTATATAAGATTGAAGTTTCCTTTGCTCTCGTGTAAATTCCTGAACCAGAATGGCCTCAAGTTATTGGGGCCCAGGCTCCTTTTCTCCTGTTGGTCAGCTGTACCTGGCATGTTGCCTTCACCTTTTGGCACAGGTGGGTCTCTACCATGCCTGCATTCCAGCCAGCATGGGGGAAGAAAAGGGGAGGAGGGTACAAGTCAGAAGCTGCACACAGGCAGTTGTATGCTCAAGCTCCCACTGGCTCCTAGAGATGATTGTGCACAGCTCTTCCCAACCCCCATGTGCAATGTCACTATATTTGTAGCTTGAATTTGGCAATGGGAATAGCCATACCATGGAAAGTGGCAAAAGCTATAATCAGCTGGGAAGCCAGTTGTTAAACATTTGCAAGCACACCCCTTATACTTCTCTTCTTCTCACAAGCCATTGATGAGAACTTAGTGACAAAGTCACCCCTTAGCTGCAAGAGGAACTTAGAAATCTAGTCTTCTCCAGCTCTGCAGCCACGTGCCCAACCACAGATCTTATTGCTGGGGAATATGGGTTCAGTGGCTATTGAGGGCAGTCTCTGTCTGCCCCAAGGTTTGTTAAAGGGAGTCCTGGGGAAGAAGGGGAGTGATGTTTCGGGGGAGAAGGGGACAATGCTCCACATCCAGCCAGGATATGAGATCTGGATTCCATGCGTGGTAGAGACAGTTTCAGAGACCCCTTCTGGACAGACCTCCTAGGCAGCGGTCTACATGGCCCCAAGCCAGTTCCGTGCAAATGGTCCAAGCTGACCCATGGGAAGCACTCAAAAATCCTGAGACTGCAGATACTTCTCAGACAGTCCCCTACTCGCTGCCACAGGCTGCGTGACCCTCAGGGCTCTCTGAGTAAACTCTGAAGTCCTTCCCACTATTCTGATTTGAGGACACAGCCTCCCACCTGCTCTCAGGACCTACCTACTCCAACAGCTTTCTCCAAAAATGCTCCTCACCAAAATATCCCTTTCTTCTCCAACTCCCTCCAGTATGAGGGGCCTTTAGTGTCATGAAATCTGTTCTCTAGAATGCTCTTTGGAAAACATGCACCCTGGCCTGCCTCACCACTCACCTTCATATGTGATCACCATCTTCTCTTGGTGCCTCACTTGAAAACTCCAAGCTACCATCCTGCTATTCTGCTATTGTTAGCAACTGGCCGAGACCAGCTACCATAGACAATTGCAAACACACGATCGAAGCCCTGGACGTAGGTGGTAGCATCAATAACCAATAGGGGAGGTCAATCCCCCAAACTTATAGTCATCATAGCTCCTGGGACTCCACCTCAGAGGCGCTGCTTTCTGAGTGTGCCTAGACCCTGTCACCCCAAGTCCATCCTCACCCACCTAGGTAGCGCTGCTCTTACACCTAGGCAAGTGGTGCTGCTGCTTTGAACCCCAAACTTTAGATGGCTTTGCTCTGGCCCTTCTCTAGCTGCACCCCTGCTCTCAGCATGAGGAATTCACAGGCCCAGTGGGACATGACCACTTTTCTAGAACACATCCCAATTATCCAGGACTCTGGAATTCCCTGAGCCTCCTTCCAGGGACTTGTGAGTGTCTTCCCCAGTTCTGTCCTCCCAATGGCAAGGTGTGTGCACCTCAAAGCCCATGAGATGGCCAAGGGGCGCTGTTTGGTGAGAGGTGTTGTTTCAGTTTCCTCACTGCCAAAGCTAATAGCAGGCAATGGGTTGGCTTAAGCAATGGGAGTTTGTTGGCTTATGGTTTTGAGGCTAGGGGAAGTCCAAATAAAGGTGATAATTTTTCCCAAAGACCGGCATTCTGGTTCTGGCTGCTGGTGATCCTTGGTCTTTGGCTCCTCCAACACATGGCAACGCACATGGCGGTCTCTCCTGGCCTCTCCCTTCTCTTCTAGGTTCTTTTGACTTTCAGCTTCTGCTTCTCTCTCTCTCTCTCTCTGACCTTCCCTATAAGGCCTTCAGTAATAGGATTACGACTCATCCTGCTTCAACTAGGCTACACCTTAACTGAAGTAACCTCATCAAAAGGTCCTATTTACAAGAGTTTGTACCACCAGGAATGGATTAAGTTTAAGAACATGTTTACTGGGGTACATAGCTCCAAACCACCAAAGGTGTATGCAAAGCTTGGACAGTGGCTGGGGTGCGTGTATAAGCCCTCATAGTGAAGGGCCAAGCCGGGGCAGAAAAGAATAGAGGTGGACCCTGGGCTGGTGGCTGGCTCACCCTGTACTGCCATGTTCCAGTGCAGAAGTCTGAGGAGTATGAGAATTCTAAATTCAAACCCTGCCTGCCAGGACTTTGCAATGTATATTTGTCAAGGTAGGAGAAAAAAAGCATTTTATTTAACTTTGTTAGCTGGATTTATAACTCAAAAATATTTGGACATGCTTGAAGGAAAGAGAGAGATAGGGAGAGATTTGAGTCCTAATCACATATGTGAGCCCTGGCTCCAGACATGAAAGCAGAGCTACCCTCAGCTTACATGAGCCAGCACAATTCCCTTCTCTATTCAAGTTAAGTCTGTTGGATTTTTGTCACTGGCCAACAAGAGCATCCTGACTGGTCCAACCCACACATTTTACATATGAAGACACTGTTATCAAGTTGAAAGAGTTCAGTATATATTCTGGATACAAGCCCTTTATCAGATATATGATTTGGAAATATTTTCTTCCAGTACATGGATCATTTTTTATTTCGTAATGGTAAACTTTTTTTATTATAGAAGTTGTAAGTTTAGAGAAAAATCATGCAGAAAATACAAAGTTCTCATATCGCGCCCCCCTTCCCATTTTTCCCTATTATTAACTCTTTGCATTAATGTGGTCATTTTGATACAATTCATGAAACAATATGATTATAACTATACTATTAACTATAGCCCATAGTTTACATTAGGGTCCACTATTTGTGTTGTACACTTCTATGGTTATTTAAATTTTTATTCTGGTAACATATAAAATCTAAATTTTCTCATATTTCAAATATACAATTCAGTGGTGTTAACTTCATTCACATTTTTATACTACCATCACAACCATCCATTACCAAAACTTTTCCGTAAGTTTTGGGAACAGTTCCCAAAAGAAACTCTGCATCAATTAAGCATTAACTCCACATTCCCTACCCCCACCCCAGCCCTGGGTAACCTGTATTCCAGCTTCTAAGCCTATGAATTTGCATATTCTAATTATTTTATACATGTGAGATCATACAATATTTGTCCTTTTGTGTCTGCTTATTTCACTCAACATGGCATCTTCAAGGTTCATCTATGTTGTCGGATGTATCATAACTTCATTCCTTTTTACGACTGATTAATAACACATTTTGTTTATCCATTCATCTTTTGATGGACACTTGTGTTGCTTCCATCTTTGGCAATTGTGAATAATGCCACTATAAAGATCAGTGTGAAAATATCTGTTCGAGTCCCTGCTTTCAATTATTTTGGGTGTATACCTATTAGTGGGATTGCCGGGTCATATGGTAATTCTATACTTAGCTTTCTGAGGAACTGCCAAACTGTCTTCCACAGCAGCTGTACCATTTTACATTCCCACCTGCAATGAATGAATGTGCTATTTTTCCACATCCTCTCCAACACTTGTATTTTTCTGTTTTTTTTAATAGTAACCATTCTAGTGGGTATGAAATGGTATCTCATTGTGGTTTTGATTTGCATTTCCCTAATAGTTAATGACGTTGAGTATCTTTTCATGTGCTTTAGCAGTTTGTATATACTCTTAGGAAAAATGTCTGTTCAAGTCTTTTGCCCATTTTTTAACTGAGTTGTCTTTTTGTTGTTGAATTGTAAAGTTTCTTTATATATCCTGGATATTAAACCCTTATCAAATATGTGATCTCCAAATATTTTCTCCCATTCTGTAGGTTGGCTTTTGTTTTCATGATGAAGTCCTTTGATGGACAAGTTTTTAGAATTTTGATGAGGTCCCATTTATCTATTTTTTCTTTTGTTAGTCGTACCCTGGGTATAAAGTCTAAGAAATGATTGCCTAACACAAGATCATGAAGATGCTTCCCTATGTTTTTTTCTAGGAGTTATGGCTTTTATATTTAGATCTTTGATCCTTTTTGAGTTGATTTTTGTATATGGTGAGAGGTAGAGGGCCACCTTCATTCTTTTGCATATGGAGATTCTGTTTTCCCAGCACCATTCATTGAAGAGACTATTCTTTCCCAATTGGGTGGATTTGGCACCCTTGTCAAAAATCAGTTGCCTATAGATGTGTGACAGTTTGAGATTATTTTTGTGAATCCCAAAAAGAGAAAGATTATGTTTGTAAACTCATCTATTCCTCTGGGTGTGAAACCCTTTGATTGTATTAAATTCAGTGAGGGGCCTCTGGTTAAGTTTACTCGATAAAATCAATTTAGCTACAGATGCTCCCCTGTAATAAGTTTTTTTTTTAAGATTTATTTACTTTATTTATTTTTTTAATTTATCCCCCCACTCCCTCAGATAGTTCTCTTGTCTGTCTGCTCATCGTTTGCTCGCCTTCTCCAGGAGGCACCAGAAATCGAACCTGGGACCTCCCACATGGGAGGCGAGTGCCCAACAGCCTGAGCCACATTTACTCCCCAGGGGCTGCACATCTGCTGGCTTGTGGCATCTGCTCATTTAGGCATCTGCTCATTGTGGCAGGGTGCGGTGTCTAGCTCGTTGCAGCGGGTAGGGCGTCTGCTCGTCTTCTTTAGGAGGCACTGGGTCCCAAACCATGTGGTAGGCAGGTGCCCAACTGGTTGAGCCACATCCATTTCCCTGTAATAAGTTTTATTTATTTATTTATTTATTTTTTTTTTTTTTTTTTTTTTACCGGGAGGTCCCGGGTATCGAACCCAGGTCCCTCCATATGGGAGACGGACGCCCAACCATTTGAGCCACATCCGTCCCCGTGTAATAAGTTTTAAGATTAGGAAGTATGAGTCCTCCAACTTCATTCTTCTCTTTCAAGATGGTTTGGCTATTCAGGGCCCCTTACCCTTCCTTTTCCCTTTCTGTTCATGTCCTCTTTTATTTTTTTAAGACTGACTATGACTTTTGCATCTAGACAGGAAAGAAACAGTGGAGAGAAGTTTCCTGGAGCTCAGCCAATAGAGGCCAGCCCATTCTCACAAAAAGGCTAGTTTTCTTCATGAAGATGGTCTGCTTAAGTGTCATTTGAAAGTCTGGAAAGGTCATGTTGACCAAATCAATCTCTTCTACCTTCTCTGCTGCCTGAAATTCCACCAATGACGTATCTTTCCCTCTAGGTTAAGAATTGCCTTCTTCAGATTTTTCTTTTAAATTGTAATCCCTCTGGGCAGGAGTGACATCCTATACCCATGGGAAGACTTTGATCAACTCCTTTCTCCCAGATCAGAGAACCCCAGGGAAGCCTGAGATCTAATGTGTTGGGGGAGAGGAGGTGCTGCAATGGGTGCTCATAAAGGCCTTGTTAGAGAAAGCAAAGAAATCATGGGAGAAGAGAGAATTTCTCTGAGTGGAAGCGTGATTGGGTATCAGATTTTTTCCAAAGAAACAATAAGGGAAGAAGTATAACCTTTCTGGAGTGAGACAGACCTGTGTTCAAGTCTTATTCCAGCCAATTCCTTCTTGGATAATGCCAGACAAGTTATTTTACCTCTCTGAGCCCAGGTTTCCTCACCTGTGAAATGAAAGCACAAACTTGCTTTGTTCTGAGGATGAAATGAGTTAGTAAATGTAAAGCACCCAGTTAGTAGCAAGTGTTTAATAAATGAGTTCCCTTTGCCCCAAAGAACAAAAGCAACCATCTCTACTATAGGGGGGGCCATTTCCAGAACTCTGGCACTTTTTTTTATATAACAAACAATGAGTTTGGAGGTATGCTAGATCGAGTTATGTACCCCAGAAAAAGCATGTTCTTAATCTTAATCCATTCCTATGGGTGTGAACCCATTGTAAATAGGACCTTTGGACGAAGTTATTTTTAGTTAAGGTGTGGCCACTGAACAAGAATGGGTCTTCCAGAAAAAAGTCACAGGATGAAGTCAAAAGAACCGGGAAAAGAGAGGACACTGCCATGTAACGGGATATCCAAGGAACCCCAAGGATTGCCAGCCTGCCAGACTGCTACTGACTATGTGAGGAAGCAAACCTTTCTGCCTCCAAAACCATGAGACAATATATTCCTCTTGTGGTATTTGTCATAACAGCCTGGAAACTAAGACAGAGAGAAAGAGCTACTTCCCTGGGTGGAAAAATCCACCCAGCAGAGCCAAGGGAGCCTCCCGGACAAGCCTCTGCAAATCCCATGGACTAGGCAGCAACCAGCTCTGGCCTGGGTTCATGGCTGGGGCTGGTGAGCACCACCATTCTCAAACTAGTACAACTATCCATGCATTCAGGAAGCATGCCGTTCCTCCAGCCCAGGAGGCTACAGGGTTTCCAACCACAGGCACAGGTTCTCTGAGCCCCTCAATGCAGGCAGATACCATACAACTGCCTTAAGCCACACAGGAGGGGGGTTGGGAAACAGTGGTGGTGGTAACTTCAGGAATCAGGGCTCAGAGAGGTTAAGGGACTTGTTAATCGTCACCCAGCAAGTAATAGCCAAGCTGGGGCTATAAAAACACGCCTATCTTTACCCAGGATCCTTTTCCCTGGCTATGCTCTCTGGGAGCCACTTTCAATAGACCATCTGGAAAAGACTTGTTGTAGATAAGTCTGTTAGAATCAGAAGGAGGGACAAGGCTGGATAATGGAAGGAAAAAAAAATCATAAAGCAGGCCAACACTAGTTTTTCCCTTTCCAGGGCTCTTTCATCTTCCTTCCCCACTGTTGGAGGAAAAGATAGAAAAAGTCTCCCACACTCAGATACTAAGAATCTCATAGTTTACTCATCCAGGGAATTGGGGTTTGAAAGGAAGAGCTGAGGGTAGTGCTTAGGCCCACAGACTGTAATGGGGAGATTTCAGACACAATCCCCCACATACACACACACCTCCTGTTCCTGCCTAGGAGCCAACCTAGGCCTGAGGCCCCCAAGCACTGCTCCAGCAAGGGTAAGGAAGCTGGGTGAGGAGGTGAGAGCAGGCCCCGCTCTGCGGCTAGGACTGGGGTCTGCACTGGGGGTACTGAAACTGCAGCCTGTTCAATGATGTGTCATGGAAATAATGGAATGCCCCAGCCGCGGGCCAGGCTGACCTCCCAAAGTATGTGTTTGGGAGTTAACAGCTGGAGCCCAACTGCCTGAAGAGAGCCAGGCCCACCCCGAGGCAGCGGGCGGCAGCCCTTCCGCCCCCAGCCCTGAGGAGGGAGCAGAGCGGCAGGGGGAAGCCTACCTGGAGGGGCATCTCGCGCAGGGGTGGAGGGGAGGGCAACTGACCTGGGCTGGGGGCTGCTCTGCACAGGAAACCCCCATGCCAGCCAGAGCAGACCCAGATCCTGGGCCAACAAAACTGGCGCAGGGTAGGATGCAGAGGTGGGGGCCGGCTGGAAGCCTGTGTCCCACAGACTACCAGGAGGGCAGATCAGATAAGAAAGAACCAGACACACAGAGGGCCCTCCGAGCAGAGGGGCTGGGGACCTGGCCAGCTTCCTGGTTCCAATGCTTCTCTACAAGGTGAGCTCTTATGAAGCGCTTAAGCTCTCAGATGAATAAAAAGGGCCTATTGTCCTGGGAAATGTTAGGAGGCGATGGAACGTGGTACTGCTGAGAGAGCAGGATTCAGCCATAGGGCCTTTGTCCCAGCTGACCTCCCTGAGAGACAGAGATTTGCTGGCAGGGGTGACCTCAGAGACAAGGACCTTCACCCAGTGGACTGTGGAGGACATTGCCCAACATGCAGCTCCTCAGCTGCCCTCCCTGCACTGGCACCAGAGGCCCATGGGTCTCCTGTCACGCCAATGCCACGCAGCTCCCCTCTGCCACAAAGGCCGCGCAGTTGCACCACACTGAAGGAGGTGGGGAGGAGGCAGCCTAAGAGCCATCGGGGGCGGACAGGAAGGGAGGTAGAGATGGTTTGGGTCACAGCCCAAAGATGGTGGCTCTGAGCTCAGGGCTTGATTCTCTCCCTTCCTTAGGGTCCCCCAGGGTATCTGCCAGTCACCCGAAAAGCCAAAGCATGCAGGGGCTCCAGGCTCATGGGCAGGATGGTGGTCTCGCCTAGTAACCTGCCCTGACTCCATGTCCAGGGACAGTACCTCAGTAAAGCACCAGAAAGGTCAGTGTTCTCAGCTCCTTACCCCAGGGTCCCAGTGGAGCGCTTGCACCCTTGTCCCTGCCCACCCACAGCTCTGCCTGCCTCGTGTGCCATACCAGGCAAGAACGCACACTGTCCACAGTCCCACAGAACACACATACTGACAGACACAGACTAACACACATACACTCTCACACACATGCACATAACTCACTGTCCAATACCTGTTTTCACACCCAAACATGCTTACACCAATGCAAACTCATGCATGCACACACAAATGTAAAACATTCCCACCCCCAGTTATTCAAATGCTTGCATAGATTCTCACATACAAACATGTACACATATTCCCACACGTACACATACTCCCACAGAAACTCATCAACACTCATGCGTATTCCCTCATGCACACACACACACACACACCCAGTCACGTCCTTACATGTTAGCTTCTGACCACTCAAGATCTTTGCAGCCAGCCTCATTAGGGTCAGAAGGTGGTAGCCAGCTTCCTAGGCCCAACTCCCAATGGCCTCTTCTCACACCCTTCCATGGCTGCCTCCCTGGGGCTCCCTGTCCCCACAGCAGTGAGCCTGGGCTCCTCTTGGCTACCCCCATCAATTAACCATGGTCTCATTTGACCCTCCTCACCATTGTTCAAGCCATTTCCCTTGCCGGACTGCCTTCCCCACAGGGTTGCATCTATCCAGTCCCATCCAATCTGCAAGACCCCAACAGGGAAGCAGATGTGGCTCAAGTGATTGGGCTCCCATCTACCATATAGGAAGTCCAGGGTTCATTTCCTGGGGCCTCCTGGTGAAAAGCAAGCTGGCCTTCATGGCGAGCTGCCCGAGTGGAGAGCTGGCCCACATGGAGTGCTGGCCCGCGCGGAAAGCTGGTGCAGCAAGATGACGCAACAAAAAGAGACACAGAAGAGAGACAATGAGAGACACAGCAGACCAGGGAGCTGAGGTGGCATAAGAGATTGAGCACCTCTCTCCTACTCCGGAAGGTCCCAGGATTGGTTCTTGGTGCGACTAAAGAGAAGACAAGCAGACACAGAAGAACACACAGAGAGCAGACAGCGAGTGCAAAACAACGGGGGTGGGGGGTGGAGGGTTGGATAAGTAAATAAGTCTTTAAAAAAAAAAAAAAAAAGACCCCAACAAACCCCCATCCTCACAAAGCACTGCCCCCAGCACTGACACACACTAAACCCCTAGAAGCAAGCTTGCATCCTGGGAAGGGCAGTTCTCCATGCAGCTGTGCCCTGAGTCCAGGGCCTGTTTTCTGGATATGAATCTTGCCTCACTCATGAAATGGCAAAAACCTCAGGGCCCCCAAGAAGGAGCTGTGCCCTCCCACTCTTGTGGCCCCAGAACAGATACTGCAGAGCTGGGTCCTCCATTCACCTCTGCCCAGGGATGCTGCCCCAACTCCTTCTATTCTGATTTAGGCCTTGTCACTTGAAAGGCCTCCACTTTGGGGTCAGACATACCCAGGTTCAAATCCCATCCCCACCATTTCCAACTATAACTTTGGGCCATCTCCCTAACATCTCTTGGCTTCAGTTTCCTCAACAGAGAAAAGTAAGGACAATAACTCCTGGCTTGCAGGAATGAAACAAGGATATGAAGTACCTGACACATAGCAGGTGCCCAAACCAAGCCCACAATGCAAGGGGCTTAAGCCTCAGGGTGGGGTGTCCCAGAGAGGGATCAGGGCGCTTGAGACACCTGGCTCTGGGAGCCCTCGTGCCACCCCTGCCCCCACCCCCAGGCCACAGGCTACAGCTAGGTCTGCTCCCCTCCTGTGGAGCCCCCAGAGATCCAGGACATCTTTGATTTATAAGAAGCAGAAAGATAAGTCTCATGATAAGTAATAAATCATTAGCAACATTACTTTTCATCAGATAAGTCCATTAATTGCTCCCATTTCCTTACAAAAAGCTCTGGCCAGGGGGCCCCTCGCAAGTTGATTTTGTGATAAATCCAATCCCATGAAGGGAAAGCAGGGCCTGGCGAGGTGAGTGGCATCCACCCAACAGGGAGGCCTGGGGGAGCATGTGACCCCCATACTTCCTCTCTTTGGAGGAGCAGGTTCTAAACCCTCTCCAGAGTCAGGACACCCACACTCCAAGACTCCTGACCCAGAATTGGCAAAAAGTTTCCTCTCTGGCACCAATGCAAATTGATAACCAGCTCCTGCTGGAGCCATACCTAGAAAAAGGCACATCTGAATTTAGAGGAAAGAATGTCCTCATTGATTAGCAATGCCTGCAAGGGTATGGGGTGGGGCATGAAGGCACAGCAGGGGCACGGTCATTAATTAACTCTGCAAAGGTTTAGTGACTCCAAGTGCTGTGCAAAGGGGCTGGCAGCAAAAGGGACCCAGATCCTGCTCTCATGGAGGGTATATTTGCCACCTCTAAAGTCCTGCTCCTTTTCAGAGGAAATTGAAACAGGAAAGGAGCGATCAACGGCCATACTGAGGGTCGGTGGCAAAAGTAGTTAGAGCTCCTTCACTGTGCCCTTCCCAGCCCCCCTTCCCTCAAAGGAGCAGCAACGGGATGCCAACTCCCCATGCATCCCCCAACACACACAGTTATTCTACCAACTTCTCTTACACCCACCCCCAGGCTCTGAAAATGGCAGCACATTCTCATTCTCTTGAAGAAATGTTTTTTGAGCATTTATCAGGTGCAGGGACACTGACCTGGGACACACAGAAACTGACCTCCCCAAACTGGCTGGATGGTTCGATGGATAAAGCTTTTTTAAATAATAATAATAATAATAAAACCAATGCCTAAGTAGAACAGGAGGCACACCTTGATAAAGTGCTTGGAGAGATGAATGGCAAAAAGCATCACTGCAAGCTGGGAGATCAGGGAAGGCTTTCTGAGGGAGGCAGCAAGTTAGGAAGGAATTGGGAAGATAGTTTGGAAACAGATTGCCAGGGCTTTCAAGGCACTGCTAGGAAGTTTAAAGGTGTCCATTGCCTGCTCACTTCTCACCTGCTGAGAGTTTCCTCAAAGGAGTACCACTAGGCAGACTCCATTTACTTTCCTACAGCATCAGTCTTAAGTATAGACTTGGAGGTGGAAAGTTTTTAACTAGAGAGCTCTTAAAAGTTTTGTTACCCCTACACAAAAAAGTAAATTCCCGGTGGATTAAAGAACTAACCTCTGAAATAAACAAAACTATGAAAACCCTAGAATAAAATATAAGATAATATTTAGATGCCCTTGGAATGAGAAAGGCCTTCTAGAGCATGGCACAAAATGATGATGCCCTAAAGAAAAAACAATTAGATATGTCTACGTAAATTTTTTAAAATTCTCTAGTGCAAAAGACATCAAAAACAGATTTAAATATAAATATCAAAAGGGGGAAATATTTGTAATACATTCAATATAAAAGGATTAAAATCTCCAAAATATAGAATTTTCAACAAAAAGACAATCAACGGGCAATTCACAGAAAAAAACACAAGTGGCTGATAAACCAGGGTTTCTGAACCTCAGCACTATTAACATTTGGGGCCAGAGACCTCTCTGTTGTGGGGGGCTGCCCTGTGCATTATAGGATGTTTAGCAACATCCCTGGCCTCTAACCACTAGATACCAATAGCAAACCGTCCCCCACCTCCCTCAGCCCCTGTCACAAGTTGTGAGAACCAAAATGTCTCCAAACATTGCCAAATATCCCCTGAGGGACAAAATCACCTCCTAACCTACCCCCTCCCCATGAGAATCATTGCTAACAAATAAAAAAAGAAAATATGCTTAACCTTACCAATGAACAGATAATTTAAAATTAAAATAATAATAAAATGTCATTTTCTCTTAGATTGGGAAATGTTAAATATCTGATGATAACTACAGGTGGCAAGGGCTTGGGCAGAATGACATTCTCTATCTTTGTTGGTAGAACTATACAAAGATACAACATTTTTAGAAGATACTCTGAAAAAATTTTTAAATAAAATTTTAAAAAAAGAAGACACTTTAATAATAGCACCTATCAGTTTTTTAAGTGTGCAAGCCCACTGACATGGCAATTCTACTTTTGGACTCTGCCCCACAGAACTAGTCACAAAAGTGTACCAGTGAAGACATACAAAGAACGTAATAGTAAAAGATTGGAGACAATTATAAATGAGTAAAGGAATGGTTCAATTATGGTACAGATATATGTCAGACAATAAAAAGTTTCCCAAGAGTGAGAAGAGCAAGTTGCAAAATAATATGATCCTATATTTACTTTTTAAGTTAAAATGAGACGCAACCTGTGTTTGTATGTGCCATTAAAAAGAGAGAAAGAGATAAAGATCTGGAAAAACGCATAGCAAATTGTTAACAGTGATTAGGGCATGGGGTTGGGATTGAGAGAGAAAGTAATTTCCATTTTTTGCTTTATAGAGTTCTGTATTGTTTGAGTTTTAACAGTAAGCATTATTATATTTACAATTTTAAAAATGTGTTTTCAGCAAATTCCAAAAGAGAAAGGTGTGGCATCATATACGCACAAGTAAAATCAGCAGAATCCCACTACTGCTCTCTGTTGATCCGTGTTATTTTTTCCAAAGACTACATAACAGGAAAGTAGCATGCACAGTGAGAGATCGTCCAGTTCCAGTCTCTCGGTTATGGAGAAAGCAATGTCCTCTAGCTCAAGCGGACAAGCCTGCTACTATAGCAAAGACAGACTTGGCCAGTGTCAGCCACAGGCTAGGGCTGGACAGGACATCTATTTTCTCAGCAATTCCTCAAAATATTCTGAAAAAAGCAGTTTTCCAACTTAGAAACCAATTTTATTTTCACTTTTACTACATAGAAAACCCATGGGCCCCCCAAATCTGTTCAGCCTCCTACTTTTGTTCCCCTTGGTTCCAGGTTCTGTCTACGAATATCACTGAGCAGCTTGCTGTTTCCCACCGCAATTTTCCCCAAACACAAAGAAAACAGAAATTCTGGCGTTTATTAAGGTTATTTCTAATTTCCCTTTAAAAAGTATGGTAATTTTAGAATTATGTTTCCACCTGGAACATGGATTTGTGGTTAAAAATAGAAGGTCTGAAGCATAATCTTATAACCAGTGAAAATATGAAGCTACTGAGGCAAATTCAGAATACCAATGGGTCATGGGGGCATGACAGATGTGCAGGTGACCTTGAGGCCTACCAAGTGACCTTGTGGCAGCAAGGCCAAAGCCCCACCCACCCCCATCTAGTGAACTAGAAGTAAGCAGCCACTTGAAACACAGTGGAGGGAATTTAGGTGGGTAAATAAACCCACCTAAAATAATAGATAGATACAGGGTTACAAAATAATAGTTTGAAGCCATCACTATTCCCAAGACATTAAAAAATTAAAATATGCAATTTCAAAGAAAAAGTCACAAAATAATTTGACATAAAATAGAGAAGTCTTGACTAAAGTAATACAATAAAAAACAAAATCCAAAAAGCAAACTAAAAGGTCTGTTAAATGAACCCAATTGTAAACAATGGATTGTTAATAGTACAATTACGGAAATGTTCTTTCATGAATTGTTAACAAATATATCACACTAATGCAAAGGGGTCAATAATAGGGTGCTATATGGGAACTCTGTATTTTATGCATATTTTATGTAAACCCACAACTCTCTGGTTAAAAACACAGAAACTAATTCAAAGCTATGATTAAAAACAAAACAAACAAGAATACCATGCCCTAAAAAAAAAAGTTCTTGAAGATTTTTTTGAGTCAATTTCAAAAATGGGGAGCTGGGTGTAGCTCAAGTGGTTGAGCGCCTGCTTCCCAGGCACGAGTTCCCGAGTTCAATCCCCAGGACCTTCTGAAAAAAAAGCCTCAGAAGTTTTGCTTTAGTACTTCACTCTAGGTAGGACCACATCTTTACTTGCATCAAAAAGAGGCAGCTGATCTGGAAAAGGTGTCCCTACTGAGCTGCCCCAATGCATTTTAGTGGGCTCAAAAGACAGACATGAACCATTAAAAGGAGACTACAGTTATGAAAACACAGATAATAATTGTGTTTTATCAGCCTTTGTTCACCACAGTTCTAAGGAGGGTATCTGTGAAGACATTAATTTGTAAAGTGGGTGAGGGTAAAGTAACTGGTGTAAATAATTTCAACAAGACTTGTCTGCCTGAAAAGCTCAGTGTCAACTGGGAGGCACAAACACCTGTCCAAGTGAGCCACCTCTCCAATGGGCCAAATGGCAGAAGCAGTGGCTTTGTGGCCCACTGTGCACGATGAGTGTTCCCAGAGCCCCCTCATCCATAGAACATAAATTTCACCCTAAAGGGTCTACTCTTGAGTTCTAAATGGTAAACTTCAAATTTATGTAATATGGAAAACTTAACCGTTTGAATGCTTATCTTTTTTTTTTTTTTGGAAACCACATATCCAATAAGGGTTTAATATTGAGAATACATAAAGAAATCTCACCGGGAAACGGATGTGGCTCAAGAAGTTCGGCGTCTGTCTACCATATGGAGAGACCGGGGTTCGATCCCTGGGAACTCCCCGTGGAAAAAAAAAAAAGAAATCTCACAACTCAACAACAAAAAGACAAACAACACAATTTGAAAATGGGCAAAAGACTTCAATGGACACCTCTCCAAGGAAGATACACAAATGGTCAAAAAGCACATGAAACTATGCTCAACATCATTAGCCATTAAGGAAATGCAAATCAAAACCACAATGAGATACCATTTCAGACCCACCACCCACCAGAACGGCCACTATTAAAAATTTTTAAAAACCAGAAAATTACAAATGTTGGAGAGGATGTAGAGAAATAGGAACACTCATTCATTATTGGTGGGAATGTAAAATGGTGTGACCTCTGTGGAACAAATGTTGGTGGTTCCTGAGAAAATTAAATATGGAGTTACTATATGACCTGGCAATTCTACTTCTAGGTATATTGAAGGCTTGTCTTTTAGAACTGGTTTATAATAAAATGAAAAGTTGTATTGAAAGCATGCTTAAATAGGGAGAAAATGCTAGTCTAGGTTTTCAAAACCAAGGTGGATGTTTTTCACAGAGGGAAATAACGGTTCCCACAGGGAGGGTGAATCAATTCTTCATTCACAGAAACGTCAACAAGTACCTGTCAGAGATGTATTATTTGGAAAAAAAATTTTCAAGTCTTCATACTATTAGTTAATAACTGCAAGGCAAAGCATAGGAATGATTTTACTGCTTTAAAAATGCAGCTAGCAAGGTAGATAAAGAGAGTTGATGGGAGAATTAAGTGTAATTGAAGTGTTTGGTTCATTCACGTGTTAGTTCTATTCAGTCAGTGTTTTCAGAATTGTTATATTTATTGCAACACCATCCTATCCATTAGCCAATGGAGCATATAGGAATTGTTTTGTCTTTCCTGAAGGCAATATTTTAAAATATCAATGTATATTTTTGACACAACCCCATTCGTCTTTGAGACCTTCCTTCTTTCTGATACGGTAAGAGGATCAGATCATTTTATGCATTTTCTGCCGAAGACCTGGAACCAGCCATTTGTCCAAGGTCCCTTTAGGAGATTCATTCTGGAGACCATAATCGTGGTGCTAGTGAATGGTGTTCATTGCTATTAATTTGATCGTAGTTTCTGAACTATTTCAGAGGACAGAGCTAGGATATATTTTTAAGGTGAGATAAATTATGAGCTCCTTCTGACACTTCCACTTCAAATTTAGAACAAAATTTCTACTTAATCTCATTTTTCCTTTCTCCCATCTATTTCCTTTCTCCCATGCTGAAACTCACAGTTCTGAAAAACACCAATATAATGATTCATTTGCTTTATCTCATAATGATTCATTTGCTTTATCTCACAACGCAAACATGAAGATTGTAGATTAGCAACATAACAGGATCAACAACAATGTAATTACTGAAAATAGTTTAAGTTATGTTTTTTTTTTTTTCAATTCTTTTTTGTCCATAGGGAATATCCTATTAGGGATGTAGAAATTACTGTGTTTTGAAGCCACTGGAAATTGTTCCTCGCTGTGTGGGTATGGCAACAATTGAAACATCTAATGTCCAAAAATGGGACAAGTTGGCCATCAGTAAGAACAACTCTAATGGAATAGCAAATCATCAAATATGCTTAAATATATGAGCTCATAAAGATAGAAAAAAGTCATAGGTTACCTTTGGAGGGTACTAGAATCCAACTCATTATTTTGAAAACTGGTAACCAAATCAAGCATTTATCCTGCCTTGCCCATGTGAAGTCTACAGCAGAGTAACCAAATAGTTGAAAAGGTGAAGTTTCTTTTTAAAGAAGCCTTCCAGCCCATAAATGCAGAAGGGATGATAGAATTAGAAAATCAGCATTTTGCAACCTCTCCAGAAACAGTGACTCTGGTGTCTGAGCAATGGCGGCAGCGTCACAATGAGGGAGAATCCATCAGACATTATGTATCTCCTGACGGAACTACAACAGAACCACCAAGAATTAGTCTTCCCAAAAATCTGAGCCTGAATCTGATCCAGCCTTTAGATCTAACTACGAAATTACAGAAAATCAAGGAGAGGAGCATGTTATATACCACTGGATGCAATCAGAAAAGCCCAGGCTGCTAGAGACACTGCAGAACAAATGATCCAATTTCTTTAAAATATAATTTGAAAGGGAAAAAATTCCAACACACTTTTTTAAAGAAATGGAAAAGTCAATTATCAAATTTATTTGAAAGGGTAAGGGGCCCTGAATAGCCAGAAACATCTTAAAAAGGAAGAACAAAGTTGGAGGACTCTCACTTTCGGACTTTAAATCATATTACCTAACTACACTGGTAAAAACAGCCTGGTACTGGTATAAAGATAGACATATAGACCAATGGAATCGAATTGATGGTTCAGAAGCAGACCCTTATATCTGTGGACAAGTGATTTTTGACAAGGCTGTCAAGTCTACCCAGCAGGGGCAGAACAGTCTATTCAACAAATGGTGCTGGGAGAACTGGATATCCATAGCCAAAAGAAAAAAAGAGGACCTTACCTCACACCTTATACAAAAATTAACTCAAAATGAATCAAAGACCTAATTATAAAAGGTAGAACCGTAAAGCTCCTGGAAGAAAATGTAGGGAAACATCTTCAAGACCTGGTGGTAGGTGGTGTTTCTTAAACCTTACACGCAAAGCACCAGCAACAAAAGGGAAAAAGATGGATAAATGGGACCTCCTCAAACTTAAGCACTTTTGTGATTCAAAGAACTTTGTCAAAAAGGTAAAAAGGCAACCCAGTCAATGGGAGAACATATTTGGAAACCACATATCTGATAAGGGTTTGATTTCTACACTATATAAAGAGATCATACAACTCAACAATAAAAGGGCAAGCAATCCAATTAAGAAATGGGCAAAAAACTTGGACATTTTTCCAGAGGAAACACAAATGGCAAAAAAGCACATGAAAAAAATGTTCAATATCACTAGCTATTATGGAAATGCAAATCAAAACAACAATGAGATATCATCTCACACCTCATAGAATGGCCATTGTTAAAAATTCAGAAAACAATAAATGCTGGAGATGATATGGAGAAATAGGAACACTCTTTCAATATTGGGGAGAATGTAGAATGGTGCAGCCTCTGTGGAAGACAGTTTGGCAGTTCCTCAAGAAACTAAATATAAAACTGCCATATGCTCTGGCAATCCTACTACTAGGAATATATCCAGAAGAACTGAAAACAGTGACATCAACAGACATTTGCATACCAACATTCATGGGACGTTATTCACAATTGCCAAAAGATGGAAACAACCAAGTGCCGATCAACTGATGAATGGATAAACAAAATGTGATTTATCCACACAATGGAATACCAGGCTGCTGTAAGAAGAAATGAAATTGGGACACATATTACAACATAGATGAACCTTGGAAACTTTAGGCTAAGTGAAATAAGCCAGACGCAAAAGAACAAATATTTTATGGTCCACTAATATCAACTAAATGCTAAGAATCAACACATGGAGTTAAAACCTAGAGGATAGGTTACTAGGAGATAGGTTGAGTGCTGAGAAGGGGTAGTGATGCTTAATATATGTAGAATTTTTAATTAGCTTGACTGTAAAAGTGTAGAAATGGATAGAGTTGATGATAACACATTATAGTGAGTATAACTAACACAGCTGGCTTATAAATGGAATTATGGCTGAAAGGGGTAGTCTAGGGATGTAAATGTCAACTGAAAGAAAGCTAGAGAATAATTTAGGGACTGATTTTAACAGTGAACCTGAAGGTGGATGAAGATTGTGGTTAATAGCACAAATACAAGAAAGGTCTTCTATGAACTAGAACAAATTATGTCACTATTACAAAGTGGTAAGAATATGGTGATGCATGGGAAAACACAATTAATATAACTTATTGTAATATTCTTGCATCAATGTCAAAGAAGGTACTATGTCAATGCTACGGGTCAATAATAGGAGGTATGGTAATTTTCCTTTCAGACTAAGGAAAATGTTAAAAAATTTACTGAGGTGATGACTACACAACTCTGTGATGAAAGTGAGAGCCACTGAGTGTACATATTGGATAACATATACAAGTGTGGAACTATATAACACAGTGAGCCATGTGGTAGATGATGGTCTATGGTTAACAGTACAAATAAGAGAGTGTTCTCTCATGAACTATAACAAATGTACAGTACTAATGGTGTTAATAATAGGGGATGTATGGAAAAAATATATCAAATGTATGCTATGGACCATAGCTAGTAGTAATATTTCAATGATATTCTTTCATAATCTGTAACAAATATTTCACAACAATGTAAGGTGTTGGTGGAGGGGTAATGTATGGGAAATCTGCATGTTATGCATGATTGTTTTGTAAGTTCACAACTTCTCTAATAAAAAAGATAGGGAAGCATATATGGCTCAAGCAATTGAGCGCCTCTCTCCCACATGAGAGGTCCTAGATTTGGTTCCTGGTGCCTCCTAAGGAGAAGATGAGCAGACATGAATGCAAACAATGGGGGTGGGGAGGATAAATAAATGAAATAAATCTTTAAAATATATAAATATATAATAAAACAAATTGCAAGGGAAGAAAATGAATAGAGGAGGACTTAAGAGATTTGAAAGAGACTTAAACATACCAATTAATTTCTAATGTATGGGCCTTATTTGGATCCTGATTTGAACAAAGTACAAAACTAAGTGTGTACATGTGTATAATATGAGACAATCAGGGAAATTTGAATGTGGACTAGACATTTGATGATATTAATATTTTACTATTAATTTTGTTATTTAATTTGATTACTAATTCTATGTGAGATAATTATGTTATAGTTATTCATTTTTTTAAATGTCACCACAGGGTAGACTATGGAGGCTCTGTCCTCAAACCCCATCTGCCTCAGATTGCTGCACCATGTCCCCCACCTTTCCCCAACTGGCATTAACTTCAGGAGAAACTATGTGCATGCTATGAAAATACAGCCCAACTCATCAAAATTGCCCCCCAGTCCCAAAACTCTGGAGTTACCATGGCCACCACTCCTGAGGAAGACTGTCTCACAGACATTTGCAGGACTTCCAATCACTGGCAGTTATCTCCCAGTCTTTGCTCATGCTGAGCTCCCAGCCTGGAATGCTCTCCTTCCCGCCTATTTGAATGACCCTAGCTCAAGCCCTTTCTTCCAAAAGCCACCTCTGAGCACTCAGCATCATCTATACTCTCTCCCAGCTCCCCAAGCCTTCGCCATCTGTTCTAGCACCTAAGAACTTGCTGCCTTCAATTATTCTCTGCCAAGGGACAGGCACCAAGGCTTCTCCTCTTGCCTACCCAGCAACCCATCTAAGGACCACACAGTAGGTTCTCTGTAATGCTCATTGGTTATGGCAGGGGAGCTGTGTAACTCTTTTCTTTCTCCTTCTCATCACTGGACTTGACAAAGGGCCTGGGGATTTGAAAGCCTCTAGGTCCAGACAGAAGAGGCAAGCTCTTTTACCTGGGGATAGAGGACAAATCAAGTCTCTGCAAAGCCAAGGGTGACGACGGAGAGTACAATCATGTCCCGTATACTCCCATTGTTTTAGTTTCCTAGGCTGCCCAAGCAAATACCACAAAACAAAGGGAATTTATTCACTCACAGTTTTGAGGTGGGGGAAATGTTCAAATCAGGGCATTATCAAGGCGATACTTGTCTCCCCAAAGACTGGGGTATACTGGGATAGGCTGCAAGAGCTCCTTTGTTCCTCTGTCACATAGCAAGGCACACGGCGGCATCTCCTGGTCTCTTCCTTCTCTGCCGGGTTCCATTTCAGCTTCTTGCTTCCTGTGACTTTCTCTCTCTCTGTCTGCATTTACTTCTCTTATTAAAAAAAAAAAAAACTCCAGTAATAGGATTAAGACACACCTAAACTGAAGTAACCACCTCAAATGGTCCTACTTGTAATGGGCTTACACTCACAGGAATGGATTAAATTTAAGAACATTTTTTCCTAGGGTACAAACAGCTTCAAACTACCACAACTATATACTGCATTTATCCATGGTGCAGTCTTGAAAACTAGTTGCAAAAAAGACTATTGCAATGGAAATTACATTTCCCCCAGGAACAATATTAAAATTAAGGTGAGTTCCTCAGTTAGAACCCAATCAAATGCAAAAAATCCACGACCAATAACAAGTTAGGCAAAAGCAGAACAGAACAACCATAAGCACTCAAAATAGTGAAAACACCACCACACCTATGGAGTCTCGAACTCACAGTTAGCAGTCATCACATGGATAAAGCCAGAGAAGTGGGGCAGGCTGATGGCAGAACTGCTCAGTGGAGGGCCGTCCGTAGACACAGGGGTTCTGGGGTGGGAGAAGGAGCTTGAGAGGGGGAAGTTTAGGATAAATAACAGGAAAGCCAAGGTGATGATGTGAAGCTGTATATACCCCAGAAACACACGTTCTTAAATCTAATCCATTCCTGTGGATGTGAACCCATTATAAGTTGGACCTTTTGATGAGGCTACTTCAGATAAGGTGTGACCCACCTCAATCAGGATGGGTCTTAATCCTCCTACTGGAGTCCTTTATAAGAGAATGAATTCAGACAGAGAGAGAAAGTCACAGGACGCAAGGAGCTGAAATGGAACCCAGAAGAGAAGGGAGAGAACAGGAGATGCCGCCATGTGCCTTGCCATGTGACAGAGGAGTAGCTCAAGAATCTAACCACTTTTCTTACCACCTTTATCACCACCACACTGGCCCCAGTCACCGAGCTCTCTCACCCAGATCATTGCAAAAGCCCCTTCCATGCCTCCCTGCTCCTGCCCTTTGCCCCTACCGCGTGGTCTACACAACACATAATTCAGATCAAATCATTCCTCTCTGCCAAAACCCCTCCAATGTTTCCATTTCAGAGAAAAACCCACAGGTCTAATCTTGACCTATGAGACCCTATAATATCTGGCCTCTTCTAGCCCTCCGATATCATCCATTTCCACATTTTCTCTTGCCAGTGTTGTTGCTAGTTCTTTTTGTTTTTTGTTTTTTGTTTTTTTTTTACCGGGAGGTCCCAGGGATCGAACCCAGGTCCCTCCATATGGGAGACGGACGCCCAACCAGTTGAGCCACATCCGACCCCCTGCTAGTTCTAAAACATGCCAGTTGCTCTCTGAATGAGGCTTTCACAGTTGGAAGTCAGCTGGAGTACACTGAGATGGAAAGGTCCAAGAATATGGATGGGGCCTCTGCTACCCCCAGCAAGATGGGAAAGAGCCCAGGTGGGTAGCCCAGCCAGGGCCAAAGGGGTCTGAGCATCAGCTCCACCTCTCCTCTTCTTGTCTTCATCAGAGCCCACCTCAAGGACCCTCCCCGGGAAGTCCTCCTTGACCTCACCAGCCCTGCCAGAGCCATGGTCCTTCCTATCTGCTGTCACCCCTATCCAAAGTCCTACACATCCATCCTGTGCCCTGGGAAACTGTCACCAGCCTAATGCCCCCATAGCCTGAAGTACCCCATTCAGTACTTGAGTAAACACCTAGATGGGTGAGAGATCTCTACATGTCCAAGGAGACCTCTGCTTTTCTGTCATCTAACGTAGCAAACAGCCAACAATTCCCAGTCCCTTTGCAACAGGCTCTGTCCATCTCATCCTCCTGGCCTCTGACAAAGTGAACTTTCCAACATTCAAATCATCTTTTCAAATAGACTCAATGTCCCCCCCAACCTCAATTTTTCTGAGCACCTACTGTATGCCAGATACCTGCTGGCCACCTTGGGGATAAGCTGTGTGGACATGGGAAAGTTACTTAAGGTTCATTCCTGTGCCTTTGCTGTGTTGTCTGTAAAATGGGCTTACATCCCCCAAGGAGCTCACAGGTCACCACAGCCCATATTGGAACAAGGTGCCAGTCATTTTTTACGAAGATGAATCCATATCATTCCTTCTAACCACATAATGGGTAAAACTCATTGGCTGTTAGATTTCATTCTATGATAATTCATCATTCAGTATTATGTGCTGGCTAATGCCTTGCTGAAACCCACAGAGGATACAAAGATGAGTCAGACTCAGTCTTACCCTCAAGAAACTAACAGTTTAATGAGGAAGACAGAGGCACACTCAAGTCTTAAAATATCTGTAAGAATCGCCTGTCATTGAAGGGTGAACAAATCTCCCTGGTGTTCAGAGAAGGGAACAATTTGACTTTGCCTGGAAAGATGAGCAGGGCCTCCTCAGGGGACAGGACATTTGAGCTGGGCCCAGAGAGATGAGCCCACTTGCTGCTCACTCCCTGCTAAATGGGCATTCCAGAGACAAGAGCACAGCTGAAGACAATGACGTGGGCCAGCATGGCAGGCCTGGGGAGCTATGAGCAGAGAAGTGGAGGGTGCAGGGCAGAAGAGGAGGAGGAGGCTGAGGCTGCAGGCACAGGCAGGCATGGAGGTGGAGGGGAGAGTGGGCTGGCTAAGGTTGCACAACGATCTCAAGGGGCCGGGGAGCCCCAGAGAGGTTTCATCCGGGTGGTTCCCAAGGAAAGGGTTGTGCTGCACAACAGCTAAGAAGAGACACTGGGGCAGGACAGATTTGGGTTCATATCTTAGTTCTTGCCACCTACAAGCTGGGTGAACATGGGAAAGCTTCTTTAGATCTGTGTCTCAGTTGTCGTATCTGTAAAATGAACATAGCGATAGTACTTAGCTCAAACGGTTATTGTGAGGTTCAAGCGAGTTAATTCTTATAGTTTATAACTGTGCCTGGCACATAGTAAGCATGCAATAAACTACAGCATTAGCATTATTAGTTGTGTTACTCCTTTAACCATGTAGAGTTTAACTAGAGTTTTTTTTTTTAATAATTACAATTTTATTTAATATGTATATATTTACAACTAAAATTATAAAAGTCAATGATGTTTTGAAGGGCATCTATTTGCTTATAACTAGAGTTTAACCCCTTTAACTATCTACAAGACTTCTAGTCCCTAAGGGCAGGAGCCCCATTCGTCTTGCTTATCCTATGGCCCTAGCATAGGGCCTGGCATAACATAGTAGGTGTTTGATAAATGCCTGCTGAATGAAACAAATGAAACAACTGCAGGCCGAATGGGCCAGTCCTTATGTGGCAGGGGCTTCTCAGCCCCTGGAGGCCCTAGAGGCAGGAAGTGACCCTGGAGGCTAGGAAGCAGGCCCAGCTGAAGCCTCTGGGCTCAGGGCCCAATCAACCCCACAAACTCTCTCAGCTGCAAACACACTTATCCCCCACCAACCCCAGAACACAGCCTTCACCTGGGCCTCAGAAGTCTACCCAGGGAAGTGGATGTGGCTCAGGCAGTTGGGCTCCTGCCTACCACATGGGAGGTCCCAGGTTCAGTTCCCGGTGCCTCCTAGAGAGGATGAGCAAGACAGCGAGCTAACGTGACGGGCTGGCACGGTGGGCTGATGCAACAAGATGACACAACAAAGAGACACAAGGAGGAAAATACAATGAGAGACAACAAAGTGAGGAGCAGAGGTGGCTCAGGCGATTGGGCGCCTCCCTCCCACATGGGAAGTCCCTGGTTCGGTTCCAGTGCCTCCTGAAAAGAAGATGAGCACACACCAAACAGACACAGCAAGCGCAAACAATGAGGGAGGGGGGAATAAATATATAAATCTTTAAAAAAATAAGTCTACCCACTTATTTGCCACCCTGCCTCCTCACCCAGAGGTCCAGAAACCTGTTATTCCAGAGGAACCTCTGCTTTCTATAATCTGATATTCAAACCAGCCAGCAATTCTTAATGCCTTGGCAGTCAGCACCCCTCTGACCCATCCCCCCACCTCTGTCCAAGTGAGCCATCCACATCCTAATCTAGGAAGGTCATCGCCCTGTTAAAATCCTAGCCCTGAGCAACAAAGAGCCTTTGGCAATACACTTAAAACTCAAACAACATTGAACTCAGCATTGACAATGTAAGTTAGAAATTGGAATATAAAAGAGAAACTTGCTTTCTGGAAAAAAAAAAAAAATCCTAGCCCTGCTTTTAATTGTCCTCAGGATAAAGCCCAAACTCTTAAGCACAGCTGCTCACCAAACCCTGCAAAGTCAGTCCTATTAGCCTCATCCTCCAACTGCATCAACTCCCCTAGCCCCCTCCCCCTCTTGGGACCCCTAGAAAACTCCTCTTCATTCTTTAAGACCAGCTTCAATTATTGTTTACTCTATGGCACCCCTCCCCAGATACTCTGTTATTGCTGGATAGGTCTGTTTTGTAGCCACTTGCAATCATCTTTATATTTCTATCTCCACCACCACAGGACTGAGAGGCTTTGAGGGTAGGGCCTGTTTGTTTTTGTATCCACAGTGCACTGCCCAGAATCTGGGACATAATAGGCACTCAGGAGATGTTGGATGATGGGTTGATCCACTGATAGAATGAATGAATGAATGAATGGCTCTCTGTACCCAGTGACCAGCACAGTCCTGGCACATAGTAGGAGTGTTTCTTGTTTCTTGTGTGACCGCATGAAAAAGATGCCCCTCCACTGGCCTTGTAAGTCTGATGCTTATTTTCAGTTCTAGCACCTCCCAGTAGACACACATGCACGCTCTCCCATCCTCCCCCCCTTTCTAAAAGAACCATTTGGTAAGTATTTACTCATTAGACTAAAAATGAATATATTCAAATGTGTAATGTTTCTAGAAGTTGTTCCCAAAATCACTGCCCAAGAATTAGCAAGTAGTCCCATGAAATGCCGCCCAAGGACCGCCTGTGAGCGAATGTTCTCTGAGGAGACCAGGTGCCTCTGCCTGCGCCCCTGCCTGCCTCGTGCATGTGGGGCCCCAGCCTCCCTCCCCTGGCGTTGAAGGACACCTGTGGCTGCACTATAATCCAAGGTAAGCCCCCGGCCCACAGCCCAGGGCCACCCCCCATCTAGGTCCCAAAGCTTCAATAGCCAGGTGCACCTGGGGGCCAGTCGGCCACTGATCCCTGGGCGGAGCCCAGCAGGACGAAGGCTCAGCTTTTGAAGAATGACAGGGCTTCCCTGCTGAGCCTGACCCCTGACCTACAGGTGGGCATGGCCATTGTCCTCACACGTCCCACCTGCTGGCCACACCACTGCCGGGACCCTAAAGGTATCCATTTCAGGTCAGTGCAAAGCAAAACAAACAGAAGGGCCAAGGGGCAGGGGTCTGCGTGGCCGGCTTCGCTGGGCGGGGAAGCAGTGCTGCAGGTCTGTGCATAATCCACCGGCCAGCAGGCTCCACCAGCCACGAGGCCATTTATAAAGAGTCTGGGTCAGTTCTCCAAAACAAAAGGCTCGAGAAGTCAGGTGGCTCTGCGGGGACTGAGAGATGCCTCTACATCAGAAAGCACCACCTCGTTCTCCTGGAGCCTGTGGACCAGAAGAACGAAGCAGAGAGGCACATCCCTCCCTGCCACAGACCAGAAACGGGGGACAGGCTCAGGCGGGGCGGGAGAGAGCTGGCAGCCAGAGACTGCGCAGAACCCAGAAGCTGCAGGCGGTGGCCTCACTGCCAGATCACCTTCCATTAGGAGGCATGAGTCAACTAAAGTTATAAAATTATTGGCAATTGTCAGTGTGTTACTGACAAATAGTAGAGTGTTTAGTGTTTGGAGGCTTCAGGGGAGTTTGTGTTATTTAGCAGGATAGGCACAGATATGGAGGTAGGTTCAATGCCAGCTCAGCCACAAACTAGATGGGTGAACTCTGACAAGTGGCTTAACCTTTGAGTCTCAGCAGATCCACCTGTAAAATGCCCATGGCAATGCCCAACTTGCAGAGATGTTGTGGGGATCAAATATGTGCAAAAATCCCCTGATTCCACCTCCAGCCTCTCATTTTCTACAGTCCACCTGGCTCGGCCAAAGAAACAGGTGTTTCTAAAATCCTGGGACTTTTAAAACATTTTTACTGTTAAATGTAACTCACATTCAGAAAATGCTTAAAGCATCGACCTACAAACTAACAAATTACTATTAAATGAAATCTACGTAATTCCCATGTAAGTCAAAATAGTAAACCTTGCATGGACTCCAGAAGCCACCACAGATCACTTTCCAATCGCAGCCCTCCCATTCACCCTGCAGGTATGAATATATGGAATCATACTGAATGTATGGTTTTCAAATGTCACCTTACATTTTAAAAAATATTCCTGATTGTTATGTGTAGCTGTAGGTACTTTCATTTTCGTGGTTGTATAATATTTCAGTATATGAATGTACCATAATTTGTTTATACAGCTGTTAATAAGCATTCTTACACCTGTCTTCTGGAGCAGAGATATATATTTATTTGGGATATATAACTAAGAGAGGAGTTACTGGGTTGTAGCTCATAGGCTAGCATATCTTCCACTCTACTAGATACCTCCTCACTGTTATCCACAGTGGTTGTACCAATGCAGCACTCCCAGCAGCAACGTACAAGAGTAACCATTACTCCTCATCCTCATGTGATAGTGCCAGATTTTTTTAACTTTGGCCATTCTAATAGGTATATAATGGTATCTTATTTGGCTTAAATTTGCATTTCCCATATTACTAATGAGGCTGACCACCTTTAAATTTGTTTATTAGACATCTGGATGTCAGCTTTTGTGAGGTGTCCATTTAAGTCCTTTGCTCAGTTTTTTTATTGGGTTGTCTTTATCTTCATGATTTGTAGGAGTCCTTTCTCCACTCTGGACATGAACCCTGTCCATTAATGTGCTTCGAGTACCTCTTCCAGTCTGTCACTTTGTTTTGCCTTCTCTATTTTTTTTTTTTTTTTTTTTTTTTTTGAGGTAGCAGGACCAGGGATTGAACCCGGGATCTCATATGCGAGAGGCAGCATTCAACCACTGAGCCACATCAGCCCCCCTGAGTTGGCCCCCTTGTCTATTTGCTTGCTGTTTGCTCATTGTTGTTGTTGTTGTTGTTGTTGTTGTTTTCACCCACTGCTCGTTTTTGTTTTTGCTCATTGTCTGGTTGTCTGCTCGTTGTTTGTTTTCTTTAGGAGGCACTAGGAACTGAACCCGGGACCTCCCATGTGGGAGGCGGGCACTCAACTGCTTAAGCCACATGCACTCCCCTGCCTTCTCTCTTTATGGTATCTTTTTTTTTTGTATTCTTTTGTTTATTTATTTGTTTGTTTGTTTGTGGGGTTTTTTGTTTTTTGTTTTTTGTTTTATTTTACCGGGAGGTCCTGAAGATCGAACCCAGGTCCCTCCATATGGCAAATGAACACCCAACCATTTGAGCCACATCTGCCCCCCTTTATGGTATCTTTTGATGAAGTGAAGTTCTTCATCTCAATGTAGTCTTTTTCCTTTATATTTAGTGGGATTTGTGAGCTATATAGAAAGCTCTTCCTACCCCAAAGTCATAAAGATACTTTCTTAGCTATCTTTCCAAAGCTTCATTATTTTATATTTCTCATTTAGATGAGTTTGATTTTTGTGTATGACATCAGGTAAAAGTGAAGGGCTTTTTTAAAAAAACATGAATACCCAATTTTCTCAGTGCCATTTATTGAAAAGAACTTCTTTCTCCTTTTCTCTGCAGTGCTACTATTGTAAATCAATGTCCATGTAAGCATGGTCAATGCTGGTTCTTGAATCTCTTCCACTGGTCTATTCGTCTAGCCTGTGCCAGTACCACACTGTCTTAATAACTGTAGCTTAAAAAAAACAAACAAACAATTTATTGAAGTATATCATTCATACATGAACATACATAAACTATAAGTGTTCAGTAAACATTGTGAACTTACAAAACAAACACGCATAACATCATGCAGGGCTCCCACACGTCACCCCACCCCAAATATTTTGCATTGTTGTGAAACATTTGTTAACAAATTATGAAAGAACATCGTCAAAGTATTACTACTAACTATAGTCTGTATCTTCCTCCCCTATATATTTTTTAAGGATTTGTTTATTTATTTACTTACTTTTATCCATTTTTATGCCCCCCACACACACCATTTTTGCTGTTTTTGTGTCCATTTGCTGGGCAACTCTCTGTGTCCATTTCCTGCCCTCTCTTCTCATTCTTCTCCTCCTGTCTTCACTGGTGTATTAGTCAGCCAAAGGGGCACTAATTCAATATACCAGAGATTGGTTGGTCTTTATAAAGGGTATTTATTTGGGGTAGAAGTCCACAGTTACCAGGCCATAAAGCATAAGTTTCTTCTCTTACCAAAGTCCATTGCCACGTGTTGGAGCAAGACAGCTGCCGATGTTTGCCAGGGTTCAGGCTTCTTGGGTTCCTCTCTTCCCAGGGCTGTGTTTCTCTCTGGGCTTAGCGCCTCTGGTTCCTCCACAAGGTCAGCTGTAGACTATCAGGCAAACAGCTTGATTCTCTTTTCCTGGGGCCTTCTCTCCAACATCAAAACTCCAACATCAAAACTGCTTCTCAAAAAACTGCTCCCTCTGTCCTTTGCCTTGCCTTTTATATTCGATTCCCCCACCCACCAAGGGGTGGGGCTCAATGCCCTACTGACGTGGCCCAGTCAACGCCCTAATCATAACTTAATCATGCCCAGATTAACAGATCAGTTTACAAGCATGATCCAATTATATTTTTGGAATCATAATTACATCAAATTGCCAAGCAGCTACAACTGGTATTTGATCCTCGGAACCTTTGATGTGGGAGAGAGGCATCCTACCACCTACGTCATCTCAGTTCCTGGTTTTTTGGCACGTCTTGTCTTGGCTCTCCCTTGTATCAGTCTCCTGTTACATCATCATCTTGCTGCATGGCCTACGGGGCCCGACGGCCCGACGGTCCCATGCACAGGGTCTGATGGTACACCCGCTCGCAGGGCCTGATGGTGCACCCACGTGCGGGGCCTGGGGGGGGCTCACCTGTTCGTGTGGACTGGTGGCCCACGCGCCTTCTATATTTTTCTTTTTTAAATTTTTACCAGGAGGTCCCAGGGATCGAACCCAAGTCCCTCCATATGGGAGACAGCTGCCCAACCATTTGAGCCACATCCATCCCGCTGTTATATGTCTTAAGGGTGACCAAAGATACCTAGAGTTACAGTCTTTTCCCATACAGGATGGCCATATAATAAATCAGGCTTAGTTTATCACCAGCATTCTAAAAACCAGACCTAGGGAGAAAAAGTACTCTGGGGACACATGCATGGTTTCTAGTATAGCGAATGCTTAGCCTACCCTGATTATCACAAAATCAGGTCAGCGAGAATATTCACACTGTAGCTCTCTTTAATACGTCTTAAGGAAGCACTACATACTTGGATTTTTGCCTTCATAATTGTCTTTGCAGTTCTTGTCCCTTTGCCTTTCCATTTTAAATTTTAGAATCACCTTGTAAAAGTCCACAAAACAAACTGGTTGGGTCTTTAATTGGGATTGCGTTAAATCTATTTCCAATATTACAATTATTATCTTATATTCCAGTATAAGAACATGACATATCTCTATATTTATTTAGAGCTTATTTATTTTCTCTCAATAATCTTTTATCATTTCCTCCATAGAGGTTCTCATAAGTTTTGTTAAATTTACTTCTAGGTATTTGATATTTCTTGATGTATATTAAGCAGTATATTTTTTATATTTGTATTTTCTGTTTGCTCCTGGTATATAGAAACATAAATGATTTTTTTTACATTGTCTTTGTAGTCAGCTGAATTTTCTAATTCTACTATTTTATCTGAAGAACCATTTGTATATTTGTATATTCTACATATACAATCTTATCTTTCAGTACAAAGAATTTTGTTTATCCCTTTCAAGCCATGTTTTATTTATTTATTTATTTTTACTTTACTGCTCTGGCCAGGATTTCCAAGACCATGTTGAATAAAGGTGGGGAGAGTGGACATCCTTGCCTCATCACTGATCTTGAGGGTAGGCATTCAATAGTTCACCATTAAGTATGATGCTGACTGCAGATTTTGGGCAGATGCCTTTTATCAGACTGAGGATGTTTCCTTCTATTCCTAGTTTGCTGATAGGTTTTTTTTTTTTTTTTTTTAATCATAAATGGTTTATTAGTCAAGGTTTCACCAGAGAAACATAACCAGTAGGACGGGGATATAATTTAGATATATAACATACTATATGGAAGGCAGGCTAGAAACTCAGGCAGGAGCAGACGCTACAGCCCACAGGCAGAATTTCTTCTTTCTCAGGCAAAGTTCTGTTCTGCTCTTAAGGTCTTTCAACTGACTGTATCAGACCCACCCAGATTATCCAGGATGATCCTTCTCCTTTAAGATCACGTCTGCAAAACACCTTAATGACGACATCTAAGCTAGTGTTTGAATAACTGGCTACTAGAGCCTAGCCAAAGTGACACATAAAACTGACCATCACAGCTAGGCATTGAATTTTATCAAATGCTTTTTCTATACCTATTGGGATGTTCGTATGGTTTTTCTCCTTTCCATTAATTTGTTGTTACATTGACTAGCTTTTGAATTTTAAACTAACCTTGCATTCTTGAATAAACCCAATTCCACCAAGATGTTTTATGCATGGCATATAACATTGGATTCAGTTTCTAACACTGTGTTTTATATTTTTAATTTAAGTTCACGAGTAGAATTGGCCTGTTATTTTCATTTTTCATGCTGTCAGTGTCAGGTTTTAATACCAAGGTCATTCTAGTCTCATTAAATGAGTAAGGGAGTCCCCTCTTTTTCTACTTTCTGGAAGAGATTGTTGTAATTCCTTGCTTAAATGTTTGGTAGAAGTTGCCTGTGACGTTTTGTTTGTGGGTATGTTTTTCATTGTTTCACTCAATTTTTTAATAACTACATGACTATTCAGAATTGCTATTCATTATATCCATCTTGGAAAGTTGTTTTTTTTTTTTTTTTATAGGAATTTGTCCATTTTATCTAAACTTTCAAATATTTAATCATAAAGATGTTCATGATATCCTCTTTTTTTTAATATCTGACTCTGCAGTTGACCCCTTTTTTATTCCTAACGTTGCTTATTTGTACCTTCTTTAAATCCAGGACATTACCAATTTTATTAGTCTTTCAAGAAACCAAATTTGGCTTTGCTTACACTTTGTCTTTCATTAATTTCTACTCTTAACTTTATCATGTCCTTCCTTCTAATCCCTTGGGTTATTTTATTGGTTTTGTTGTTTTCCTGTCTTCTTGTGATGAGTGCTAATTTCATTAATTTCAGTCTTTATGTGCATTTAAGGATATAAATGTCTATAAACAGAGCTTTAGCTGCATTCCACAAGTTTTGGTTTTTTTTTTTTACCGGGAGGTCCCGGGGATTGAACCCAGGTCCCTCCATACGGCAGATGGATGCCCAACCATTTGAGCCACATCCGCCCCCCTCCACAAGTTTTTAATGAAGAGTTTTTGTTATTATTCAGCCCAGTATATTTTGTTTAATTTCCATTGTGGATTCTACTTTATTGAGAATAATATTACTTAGCTTCCAAACATATTTGTCCTTTAGCTATTGATTTCTATTTAATTGCATTGTAGTCAAAGAACATTCTCCGAGACATTTCAGTCCTTTTAAGTTTGTTCAGGCTTGCTTGAAATCCCAGTGTATGGCAACGTTTCCAATTTCTTATGTATACTTGGAGATAATGTGTACTCTGCAAATGTTGGGCATAATTTTCTACCCAAAAACTCTGTTCCATAACTTCACTCTGGTGCTAAGAAATCTCCAGGAGTTGCCATTGCCTCTTGCTTAAATTTTTGTCCTGAGGCTGCTCTGATAGGTCCTTAAGTAGCTTGCCTGGGTCACACAGCTAATGAATGTAAGTTTGACCCAAATCTTCTGGATACAAATCATGTCCTTGTTCTTCCCTCCGCCACCCCTAGTTCCCACCACTCCCCATTCATTCTACCTTTCCCAAGACTTTGTTTGGTGAGAAACTTCATAGAGATGAAATAAGAGTTCCATAACTAAAGGCTCTCTGAGGGCCAGGTAAATGTGGAAATGCTACAAGAATCCAAATTTTTCACTATAGGACTTCTTAGACTTTAATAAGCTATTGTGCCTGGAGGATCTCCAAGAGGGGGATATAGTACAAATTCCCAGTTAGTTGACACTGGCCCACTCTTTATTTTGTACTCTTTTCTATGACTCCTAATAGCACCTAGCAATTTGAAACATGCTCTATGGTACCATGCTGCTTCCTGTAGATGCACATATGGATGTGTATACATATGTTTGCATGCACACATTGTATAGTTATTTTTATATAGTAGCAATGTACCATTAAATCAGACTGCAGCCTTCTGACAATTGATTAATACTTAAGCCAATCAGTATAATACATAATCTGATCATTTTGTATCATTTGTGTAATTGAAAAACATGAGGTGGGGGAACAGTTTGGAGACCCCTCAAAAATTTAAACATAGAACAACCTTATGACCTGGAAATCCCACTTCTAGATACATACTCAAAATAAAATGAAAGCAGGGACTCGAACAGAAATTTCACACCCATGTTCATTGAAGCATTATTCCCAATTGCCGAAAGGTAGGAGAATCTCAAATATCCATCAGCAGATGAATGGATAAACAAAATATGGTATATTACTCAGCAGGAAAAATAGAATGTCATTCTGATACATGCTAAAACATGGATGAATCTTGAAGACATCATGTTGAGTGAAATGTCAGACATAAAAGGACAGATCTTGCATGATTCTACTTATATGAAATCACTAGAATATGCAAACTCATAGAGAGAGAAAGTAGAATTCAGGTTGCCAGAAGTGGGAGAGAGCAGGGAGAATGGGAAATTAATACTAATGGGTGCAGAGTTCGTTTGAGGTGATAGAGAAAAGTTTTAGTAATAGATGGTTGTGAAGGTAGCACAACATTGTAAGTGTGATTAATACATTGAATTGTATGCTTGGGAATAACTGAGGTGGGAAATTTTATGTTGTGTATATGTTTCTACAATTAAAGAAACAATGACACTTAAATGCAATATATAATCCTGGACTGGCTCTAATAATGGGAGAGAGAGTGGCCAAAGGACATTACTGGGACAATTGAAAAAACTGGAATATATACTGTATGCTTTATATCAATGTTAAATTTCTTGAACTTGATAATTGTACTTAATGTGGCTATATAAGTGAGTATCCTTGTTTTTAGGAAACATACTTGGGATTATTAGGTGTTCAAGGCACATGGTATATGCAGCCTACTCCCAAATGTTTAGAAAATAGATATACAGATAGATGAGAAATGATAGATATGGATAGATAGGCAAGACAGAATGACATAACAAATGTGGCAAAATGTTAAAAGTTGATACTGGGTAGGGGTATATTGGAATTCTCTGTGTTGATTTTATATTATTTTTGCAACTGTTCTGGAAGTTTAAAATTATTTCAAGATTTTTAAAAATGCATGGCAGAGAAGGAGGAAGGTAAATGTATTTATAAGAGAACAACATGAGGGATCATTATGATGTTCAGTACAGAAACCTACACAGGTGATAAATGTGTATAGAACTAATACACACACGTGCAAATGAGGACAAGTAAAACTGAGAAAATCTGAATAACATAGGGGGATTGTATCAATGTCAACATCCTGGTTGTAATATTATACTATAGTTTTGAAAAATTATAGCTTTAGGGGAACCTGGGGCAAGATGTACAAGGGATCTCTCCATTTTACTTCTTACAATCACATGTGAATCTGCAATCCAATCAATAAAATTTCACTTAAAAATACGGAAAAGTTTAAATTATATTCCCATTTTCAATAAGAAAACCAAGAGTACTGCAAAATATTTTCCAAAATTTCCTCTGAGAATGGCTAAATTTTTTGGTACTTTCCCGAGTGAGTTTCATTTCTCTGGAAATAACCACTTACACAGAATAAATCCTGCCTTAGCAATGATGGAAACAGGAAGAGTCCATGTTATGTTGCAGGTACATAGCCCCTCTTCAGGAAACAGGCCAAGAAGGACTATGCAAAAATATCCAGAGCCCGATGTGCGCAGGAGCAAATTCCCTAAAAATACAGAGTGATCACATTGAGGCATGTGATTTTGTTTCTTGTCCACTTGACCATATTTTTTTCAAGGGTATAATCTAATGGATAAAAGCAGAGGCTTTTAAAAAAATACGGGCTCAAAAACTAGCTCCACCACCTAAAAGTTGCACGTTCTTGGACCATTACTGTACTTGATTTTATCATTTATAGAGTCAGGATAGTAGTTCTTACACCATTGGGTTGTTGTAAGAAGTAAATGAGAACATACAGGTATTTAAACCACTTAGCTGGGGACCTGATACACAGTATGTGCTTATTAAAAGTAGTTATTAGGGAAGCGGCTGTGGCTCAATCAGTAGGGCTCCCGTTTACCATATGGGAGGCCCCGGGTTCGGTTCCCGGGGCCTCCTGGTGAAGGCAAGCCCGCCCGCACGGCGTGGTTAGCTGACCCAGCGAGCACAAGCAGCAAGGGGGTGATAAATTAATAAATAAATAAAATCTTAAAAAAAAAAAAAAAAAAAAGTAGTTATTATTATACCTAGAAAATAAAATCACATTTTTAACAATAAATGTAATACAAGCTACTGTAGGAAAATGTACAGGATAATATAAATATAAAATAAAAATTGGAAGAAATAATGCCATAATTTTCTAGTAAAATATAACTACAAAGTTGGCTCAAGAAAATGCAAAAGACAATAGACCAATATCCATAGAAGCTACTGAAAATATAATTAATGTTCTACCCCTAATAAAAAAAAAAAACTATTCCTAAAAAAGGTCTAAACCAAATAAATTATTCTGTCTATGTAATCAGAGCATAGTAAGTAAAGTTTCTCAGCTCCCTTACAAGGCTAGATTTAACACTATACCAAATGTGCTCCTACACACACACACACACACACACACAAATACGCCAATTACACTTTTGAATATAGAAGCAAAAATCCCCAATAATATATTATCAGATAAAATTTGGCAGAGTATTAAGAGAGTAATGAAAATGGACTCCTGGTAAGCACAGCGATGAGCTGGGGAAAGTGGAAGTGAGAAGCTGATTTGCCACTGGCTTTCCCAGTGCCCTGGGTGTCAGTTGCTTTGTTTACAGAAGAAATAGAGAATATCAGTTAATCCAACTAGTCAGTTCAACTGACTGTCCAGTTAAGTGAAGATCGATTAAGACAGATTTACTCGGGGGGGGGGGGGAAGAAAGGGAGAAAGGCAAAAAGGGAGAAAGAGAGCAAGAGCTAGCGAGCGAGATAAAAGAGCTCACACTGTGGAAAGTATCTTGTACCCTTTTTTCTTTAGGAGGTACCAGGGCTTGAACCAGGGACCTTGTACAAGCAAAGTAGGTACCCAACCACTGAGCTACACCTGCTCTGCTCTTGCACCCTTTTTAATTTAATATTTTAAATGTAAGCATATCCTTCATAAAGATCACTTGAAATGACTGATTACTTTTTCTTCTGTGGACGTACCATTATAGACATAATTAATCTCTTATTGGTAGGCATTTAAGTTTTTTCTTTTTTTAATGCTGGAAATTACATTGCAATGAACACATCCCTGCCTCTTTATACACATTTCTGATATGTCTTTAGGACATATATTTAGAAGTAGGATTATTGTACCAAGTCTTGCAACATTTTTTAAAATTCTTTTTTAATATAATTTTTTGTTAGAGAAGATGAGGTTTACAGAAAAAAACATGCAGAATAAACAGAGTTCCCATATACGCCCTGCCCCCATTATCAATACCTTGCATTAGTGTGGTATCTTTGTTACAACTGATGAAAGAATATTATTATAATTGTACTATTAACTATATTTCATAGTTTACTTTAGGGGTTCACTGTTTGTATTTTACAGTCCTATGGTTTTCTTTTTAATTTTTATTCTAGTAACATACATACAACCTAAAATTTCCTCTTTTAGCCATATTCAAATAAATAATTCAGTGCTGTTAATTATGTTAACAATGTTGTGTTACCACCACCACCATCCATTACCAAACTTTTTCATCAGCCTAAACAGAAATTCTGAATCAATTAAGCATTAACACCCCATTCCCTACCTCCACCCTGATTCCTGGTAACCTGCATTCTAGCTTCTGACTTTATGAATTTACTTATTCTAATTATTCATATCAGTGAGATCATACAATATGAATCCTTTTGTGTCTGGCTTATTTCTCACAACACAATGTCTTCCAAAGTTCTTTAATTCCTTTTTTATTTTATTTTTTTAATTTTAAAGAAGCTTTAGATTGCACAGATGTTATATAAAAAATATAAGGGATTCCCATATGCCCCACTCCCTCCTTCTCCCATACTTTCCCACATTAACAACATCCTTCATTAGTGTGGTACATTTGTTACAATTGATGAACCCATACTGAAGCACTGCTACTAACCATGGACTATGGTTTACATTATAGTTTACACTCTGTCCCACACAATTTTGTAAGTTATGACAAAATATACAATGGCCTGTATCCATCACTGCAATGTCATACAGGACAAATCCAATGTCCCAAAAATGGCTCCATATTACACCTATTCTTCCCTCTCCCATCCCTCAGAACCTCTGGTGGCCACTGCCTTTACATCAATAATAAGAGTTCTTCCATTGCTAGAATAATAATAAGTCTATAATAGAATAATAGTAAGTCTACTTTAGTCCATTGTTCATTCCCCAATCTTGAGGATTTGGGGATGGTGATGCCCACTCTGCTTTTAATTGAGAGGAGGCTTAGATCCCATGGGGCAGATGGATGGAGCTATCTTGCTTGCGGTTGCAGACACTCTCTGTTCCTTGGGATGGGTATTGTCCATCATCATCTCCTTGTTAGTTGTCCTGGCTGAGTCCAATGAACTGGAAAGTAGTGTTGCAGCTCTGCTGAAATTCAGGGTCCAAACGACACATGGACGGACCAAAGATTTAAGTCTCTGGGACATATATTTATCAAGTATAGTGCTAATTATAGGTTCAAATAAAAGGGGGAAAAGAGCTATGTGTAGAGAACCTATAAATGAGTCTAACTCTGTTACACTGGGGAGGATAAATTCCAAAACAAGGCCCACTGACAGGGTACCGAATTCCTGATCTCTCTGTCCTGTTTATAGTTTCTGGATATCTCTAGAGCCCTCAGGAACCCCACTATGTGAAGCACTGTTTACTGTGGCAGTCAATGAGATCCTGCTGAGACTTGCATAAGCATAACTTCTGGAATGACTTCCCGACTCACTTTGAAATCTCTTAGCCATAAAAACTCATTTGTATTTACCATTTCCCTCTTTTTGTCAAGATCTTTTTCCAGATGCATTGCTAGTTAGTGCTTGGTAATAATCCCTCAGTGCCAGGGAGGCTCATCCCTGGGAGTCATGTCCCATGCTGGGGGGAAGGTAGTGTATTTATATGCTGAGTTTGGCTTAGACAGATGCCACATTTGAGCAACAAGGAGGCTTTCAGGAGGTAACTCTTAGGCAGTATATAATACTAGGCTAAGTTTCAATTTCACAAGGAAAGGTTCATAAGTACAATCATCTATATCAAGGGCCTGCAATAACGGTCTGTCTTCCTTCACTAGACATTGCCCTTACACTAGGGAGATTCTTGCTATGACTGTAGCAGAACTCCCCAGGATGGGAATTCAATATTCTTTCAGTTATTGGTGTGGATCTCCACCCACCAAGACAATGTCCCATGAACACTTGAACATATTCATATGTTTTAGAGGCATGCCCCAGGTGAACCCCTTCCCATGCATCCCCACATCACTGACACCCCACACCAGTGATCCTCCTGCACCACTGTTGTGACCCTTCTGTGATCTAAAACCTCTTGAAAAATGAAGCCAACAAAATAACTGAATAAAATTAATAAGAAAATAAAATAATTTTTAAAATAACCAATAAAATACAAAAAGTTTAAAGCAATTTGAAATAATTTTAGAAATTTTAGACATTGTGTCTTTCATCACTGTAAGATCGGTTGTCTTGTGTGTACAGTGACATTTTCTTCCATATATTCCCCCAGTGTCTTTTTTTTTTTTTTTTTTTTTTTTCATTTTATCTTCAAAGAAGCTTTAGGATATAGAAAAGTAGCACAGAGAATACAGGTGATTCCCATATAACCAGTGCCCTCCCCTTTTTACCCTCTCCCTTATTAATAACATTTTACATGCAGAGAGCACATTTGTTACGATTGATGTACAAAAATTGAAGCATTGCTACTAACTATGGTCAATGGTTTACATTATGGTTTACATTTTGTATTGTATACTTTTATAGGTTTTGACAAAATTTGAAGTGGCCTATATTCGTTATTGCAAGATCATGCTGAACAATTCTAAAGCCCTAAAAATGCCCTACATTCCATCTATTCTATTCTTCCCTCTCCCTCCCCTCAGAACCTACAGTAATCACTACATTTCCATTTTTGAAGAATAAGATTCATAGTTACTTGCAATAATATTGAGGGCTTGACATATTGGTCTGTTTTCTTTTATTAGGCACTGCCTATGTTCTCGGTGGATTCTTGTCCCTCTAATTGAGAATATAGCAGGACTCCCCAGGATGGGAGTTTGATATTTTCTTGATTATTGTGTGGGTCTCCACCCACTGATATAACACACTGTGAGAAAATGAACACTTACATATGACATAGAAGCCTGCCCCAGGTACGCTCTGTCCCATGGACTCCCCTCCCCACATCCAACACCTTACACCAGTAACCCTCCCCTGCCATATTTGCCAAAAGAACATTCCCAACATTGTAGTTTTAACCACAGACCTGAAAATCCCCAGAGTTCACTTGCTCCTTCCCCCTACCCTCCCCCTAGTTCCATGGACAGTCCAATCCAACTCCTGTAACTTACTCCCCCTCACAGATGAGCACCGGCAAACCCAATCACATCACTGCACCACTGTCACACTCACCCACTGCACAACTACATCCTTCCACCTCATCATAGATTTTGCCCATATGGGCATCAGCTCACCACCCCTACTCCCTTTCTGTCTCCTGTAAATAATGTGTCTCATAGAGTCTTCCAGACTATAGATCTGTGAGTCTGCTCAGTTTGCTTAATTCATATCAGTGAGGTCATGTAATATTTGTCCTTCAGTGCATGACTTACTTCACATAAGTTCATAAATGAACTTATGTTCACTCAACATAAGGTCTTCAAGATTCATACATGTTATCCCGTATGTTAATACTGCAATCCTTCTTACAATTGAGTAATATTCCATTGTATGTATATACTACAGTTTACTTATCTATTCATCTGTTGGTTTGTTTCCAACTTTTGGCAATAGTGAATAATGCCACAGTGAACATTGGTGTGCATATATCTGTTCGTGTCCTGCTTTCAGTTCTTCTGGGTATATACCCAGCAGTGGGATTGCTGGATCATATGGCAGTTCTATATTTAGCTTCCTGAGGAACCACCAAATTGTCCTCCACAATGGCTGCACCATTCTACATTCCCACCAGCAGTGGATAAGGGTTCCCTTTCCTCCACATCCTCTCCAACACTTGTAGTTCTCTGTTTTTTTTAATAGCTGCCAGTCTAATGGGTGAAAGATGATATCTCGTTGTAGTTTTAATTTACATTTCCCTAATAGATAGTGATGTTGAGCATCTTTTCATGTACTTTTTAGCCATTTGTATTTCTTCTTTGGAGAAGTGTCTGTTCAAATCACTTGTCCATTTTTAAAATTTTTATTTTCAAGATGTAGGATTTCTTTATACACACTGGATATTAGACCCCTATTGGATAAATGGTTCCCAATTATTTTCTCCCATTGAGTAGGCTGCCTTTACACTTTCTTCACAAACTCCTTTGAAACACAAAAGTTTTTAATTTTGAGGAGGTCCCATTTATCTATTTTTTCTTTTGTTGCTCGTGCTTTGGGTATAAAGTTTACAAAACCATTTCTTATGACAAGATCTCATAGATGCTTCCCTACATTATCTTCCAGGAGCTTTATGGTCTTGGCTCTTATATTTAGATCTTTGATACATCTTGAGTTAATTTATGTAAGGGCCAGAGATGGTGATTGTCTCTCATTCTTTTGGATATGGATATCCAGTTCTCCAAGCACCATTTGTTGAAGAGGCCATTCTCTCCCAATTGAGTGGGCTTAGTGGCCTTGTTGAGTATCAGTTGACCATTTATGTGAGGATCTATATCAGAACTCTGTTCTGTTCCATTGGTCAATATGGCTATCCTTTTGCCAATACCATGCAGTTTTGAGCACTGTAGCTTTGTAGTATGTTTTAAAGTCAGGTAGTGTGATTCCTCCTATTTCATTTTTCTTTTTCAATATGTCTTTAGCTATTCAGGGCCCTTCCAAGTAAGCTTTATATTTAGTTTTTCCAATTCAGTAAAAATGCTCTTGTAATTTTTATTGGGATTGCATTATATCTGTAAATAAGTTTGGGTAGGATAGATATATTAATGATGTTTAGTCTTCCTATCTATGAACAGGGAATATTCTTCCATTTATTTAGGTCTTCTTTGATTTCCTTTAAGAACGTTATATAGTTTTCTGCATAAAAGTCCTTTACATCTTTAGTTAAGTTTATTCCTAGGTATTTGATTCTGTTAGTTGCTATTGTAAATGGAATTTTTTTTCTTGATTTCCTCCTCAGATTGCTCATTATTGGTGTACAGAAATGCTACTGATTTTGCACATTGATCTTATATCCTACCACTTTACTGAACTCATTTATCACTTCTAGAAGCTTTGTTGTAGATTTCTCAGGGTTTTCTATGTATAGGATCATGCCATCTGCAAATAGTGAAATTTTTACTTCTTCCTTTCCAATTTGGATGCCTTTTATAATTTTTTCTTGCCTAAGTGCTTGAGCAAGTACTTCTAACACAATGTTTGGGTTTTTTGTACACAAGATTATTTTATTAGGGATCAAGAATTTTACTCACACCACTTCTTTTGCAGCTGTAGTGTTCAACTTTATCATATTTACTGCTTCCAATTGAGTGAATATATTTAAATGCTCATTAGCTAAAAATAATTTTTATGGAGGACTCATGTTGAGTAAAACTGCTACTGCTATAAGAAATGCATATTCATTTACATGCTGGTTTGCTCTCCTATGGATTTCTATGCTTACTAAAAGCTAAATAGCAAAGATTTCTTCCTATTTCCTGCATCCTTCAGGTTGTTTTTACATTAATCTCCTGATGTCGAACAAGACCCCTTTGTGAACACTGCTACATTTCCTACATAGATTTTTCTCTGTTGTGAGTTCAATGACATAAAATGGGGGTGGGGGTGGAATATCTGAAATGAGAGATGTTCCAAAATGATTATATTCACAGGACTTCTTTCATGTATGAGTTAGTATATGGTTTATAAAGGATTCTTATTGCCTTTGCTCCTTCTTAAATTGTTAAATGTATAGGGTTTTTCTCCAGTGTGGATTTACTTATTTCAATTAAGGAATTCATACTGGTTAAAGGCTTTCCCATACTAACTGCATCAGTAGGGTTTCTTTCCAGTATGAACACTTGATGGGCAGTTTCAGGTTTGCACTATTGCTAAAGACCTTCCCATATTCACTACATTCATAAGACTTTCCTATAATATAAATTTTCTGATGGCTAAAAATACTATGACAAATATTGCAGTCACTTGCTTTCTCTCCAGTAAGATTTCTCACATGTAAACTGATTCATATGACCTAAAGTCTTTTCTACACTTACTGGACTATTAGGTTTCTCTCCATTACATATTCCCTGATGGACAGTAAGATATGAGCCTTTACTAAAAGCTTTCAAAGCCAGTATAGCTCAGTGGTTGAGCGCTGGCTCCCCACACATGAGGTCCCGGGTTCAATCCTCAGTGCCGGTACCTACTAAAATAAAATTTAAAAAACACAAAAACACAACTTTCCAACATTCATTAGATTGATACGGCTTTTCTCCAGTATGGACTCTGATTTACAGTAAGGTTTATACTAAAACTGAAGGTTTTCCCACATTCATTACATTCATAGGGCTCTTCTCCAGGATGAATTATGATGTTGAAACAGGGATGACCTATGACTGAAAGCTTTCCCACATATATTGCATTCATAAGGATTCAATTTAGTGGGATTTCTCAAATACAGATTCAGTGATTCAGTGCTGGTTGAAAGATTTCCTGCATATTTGACATTCAAAAGGTTTTTGTTCAGTATAAATAATCTGGTGTTGAAGAAGAATTGAAAGACTACTAAAGACTTTCAGACATTTCTTGCATTCATATTACTTTTTCACAGTGTGACTTCTTTGATGTCAAGTAAGGTGTGAAATAAGGTGTGTCTTGCAGCAAAAGGCTTTCCCACATTCACTATATTCATAAGGTTTCTCTCCAGTATGAATTTTCTGATGGTGAATGAGGGAAGAACTATGAATGTAGGCCTTCTCACATAAATGACACTCATAGAATTTTTCTTGAGTATGAATTCTCAGATGCTCAATGAGATCTGCAACACAAATAAAAGATTTTCCGCATTCTTTGCATTCATAGGGTTTCTCTCCAGTGTGAGTTCTTTGATGACTAGTAAGTGATGCGACATGCTTATAGGCCTTCCCACAGTCAATACATTTGTAAGGTTGTTCTCCACTATGACTTATCTGATATCGAGAAAGGGTTGAGCTATCGATAAATGTCTTCCCACATTCATGACATTCATAGGGTTTCTCTCCAGTATGAATTCTGCAATGGCAATTAAGTCTATTTTTCTACTATAAGTCTAGTATTGGTTAAGATCTATGCTCTGGCTGAAGGCTGTCACACTTTCATTAAAATTCAAAAAAGTTTCTCTCCATCACTGATTTTCTCAATTTGTATAATTGACTATTTTGGTAAACTTTTCTCAAACATATCATATTTATGTGATTTTCCTTCAGGAGACATTCTCCATGGTTCAGAAGAAATAGACTTTAAGTGGAAGATGCTACTAAATGTATTATATTCACAAACACTTGCCCCAGTGGGGCTTCCTCTAAAGGTGAGGGTCATTGGTCTGAAATGTTTCACCTGATTTCTATGCTTCCTCTCCAAATTCTCTATGTATTTCCAGTCCTTGCTAAAATTTGAACATTAAAAATATTCTTTTATAATTTTTTCTCTAATTGCCCATTATGATGAATCATCACTATCCTCCTTTGTTGATAATTCCTTGTTTCCCCATCTTGATTCCCAATCTGGAATATGACTTTGCAATTTCCAACAGCCAACACAGGTTCCTGTCATAGAGAAGGGCAGTGTCTGCCACATGGGTTGCTGGTGAGCGGACGTGGATGCGACCCTGATGGAAACAGCATTGCTCAAGGTCGACCCGGCACAATGTTAAGTAAGAGCAGTGACAGTGGGCATCCTTGTCTTATTCCAGATTTTAGAGGGAAAGTTTTTAGCATTTCACAATTGAATATGATGTTAGCTATGGGTTTTTCATATATACCCTCTATCATGTTTAGGAATTTCCTTCTATTCCTTCCTTTGGAGTGTTTTTACCAGGAAATGGTGCTGTATTTTGTCAAATGCTTTTTCTGCATCAATAGAGATGATCATGTGATTTTTTTTTCTTTCAATCTGTTAATGTGGTGTATTACATTGATTGATTTTCTTATGTTGAACCATCCTTGCATTCCAGGGATGAAATCCACTTGGTCATGATGTATAATTCGTTTGATGTGTTATTGAATATTATTATATATATAAATATTTATATTTATATTGAATATAAAATACTCAATAAGTATTTTATTGAGGATTTTAGCATCATTGGAGAGACTGGTCTATAGCTTTCCTTTCTTGTGGCATCTTTGTGTGGCTTTGGTATTAGGGTGATGTTGGCATCATATAATAAGTTAGGCAATGTTCCCTCCACTTCTATTTTTTTTGAAGAGTTTAAGCAGGATTGATGTTAATTCTTTCCAGAATGATTGGTAGAATTCACCTGGGAAGCCATCTGGACCTGGACTCTTCGTAGTTGGGACGTTTTTTGATTGTTTATTTATTTATTTATTTATTTTTTAAGATACTTAGATTACATAAATGTTACACAAAAAATATATAGGGATTCCCATATGCCCCACTCCCCACACTTCTCACACCCTCCCACATAAACATCCTTCATTTGTGTGGCACATTCATTGCAATTGATAAACACATCCTGGGGCTTTGCCACTAAGCATGGACCATAGTTCACATTGTATTCTATACTCTCTCCCACACAGTTCTGCATGTTGTGTGGTGATATAAAATGGCTTATATCTGTCATTGCAGTGTCACTCAGGACGATTCTCAAGTCCGGAAAAATCCCCCATATTACAACTGTTATTTGCTTTCCCTGCCCCCAGAGCCTCCAGTGGCCACTGGCTCCACATCAATGTTGTAATTTCTTCCATTGCTAGAATCACAATATGTCTATAGTAGAATACCAGCAAGTCCACTCTAGTCCATAGTTCTTCCCCCAATCCCAAGGATTCTGGGATGGTGATGTCCACTCCACCTCCAATTGAGAGTGGGCTTATATCCCATGGGGAAGATGGATGGAACTATCCTGCCTGCAGCTGCAGACTCTCTCCATTCCCTGGAACAGCCGTTGTCCATCATCATCTACCCGCCAGTGGTCCTGGATGAGTCCAATGTGCTGTAGAGTAGGTGTTGCAACTCCGCCAAGGTTCTGCGCCCAGTTGGCACATGGACAACCCAAAGACTCAAGTTTCTGGATGTACACTTACAAACTCCAGCACCAAGTATAGGTTTAAATAGAAGGGACAGATGAGCCATGTGCAGGGAAGACATAATTGAGTCCAACTCTGTCACTCTCAGGAGCACAAACTCCGGAGTAGGACCCACTGGCAAGGCACCAACTCCGGAGCTATCCGCTCTGACCATAGGACCTGGGTGTCTCCAGAGCCCTCAGGAGCCCCACTAATTGGGCTAGTATCCACTTTGGAAGTCTATGAGATCCTGCTGAGAAGTGCATAAGCATTACCTCTGGGATGACCTCCTGACTCACTTTGAAGTCTCTTAGCCATATAAACTTATTTGTCTTTACCTTTTCCCCCTTTTATTCAAGGTCTTTTTCCAGTTGCATTGCTAGTTGGTGCTTGGTAGCAATTCCTCGGTGCCAGGGAGGCTCATCCCCAGGAGTCTTGTCCCATGCTGGGGGAAGGTAATGCATTCATATACTGAGTTTGGTTTAGACAGAGGCCACATTTGAGCAACAAGGAGGCTCTCAGGAGGCAACCTTTAGGCACCCCATAACAATAGGCTAAGTTTCAATTTCAAGAGCAAAGGCTCATAAGCATAGTCATCAATATCAAGGACCCATCAGTGGATCATCCTCCTTCTCCAGTCACTACTCCTGCACTTGGGGGACTCATATAATCAGTGGAAGGAGTTGGACTCCCATCCTTGGGAGGACCAATTTGTTCACAAATAGACAGGTGGGAGTCTCTCAAGAGCATAGGCGGTTCCTAATAGGGGAGGACAAACCAGTGTGTCAAGACTTCAGTCTTGGGAAGCGGCTGTGGCTCAATCAGTGGGGCTCCCGTTTACCATATGGAAGGCCCCGGGTTCGGTTCCCGGGGCTTCCTGGTGGGGGCAGGCCCGCCCGCACGGCGTGGTTGGCTGACCCAG
>JAKSZT010053887.1:94949576-95025870 GCA_026826555.1 Tolypeutes matacus
AAAAAAAAAAAAAAAAAAAAAAAAAAAAAAAAAAAAAAAAAAGACTTCAGTCTTGTTGCATGTAACTATGAATCTTGTCATCCAAGGAGTAAAGCCAGGGGGTCACTGTGGGCCCCAAGGGGAGGAGGAGGGAGGAATAGAATAGATCGAACAGGAGGTTTTTAGTGGGCAGTGGAAGTGTTCTACATAATCTTACAATGATGGACACAGAACATGGTAAATATCATCAAAATTTATAAAAATGTATGGTCTAAAATATAAACCGTAATGTAAACCACTGACCATGTTTAGTAGCTATGTTTCACTATTTGTATATCAGTTATAACAAATGTACCATCTACATATAAAAAGGTATTAATATGGGGTGGGGAGGAAACGGGGAGGATGTTGGGTATATGAGAGTCTCCTGTATTCTGTGTGTGACTTTGCTGTGACCTAAAACTTCTTTGAAAACAAAATGAAAAATAGTGAGACACTGGGGAATGAGTGGAGGAAGGTGCCACAGTACAGACAGGACACCAGATATTATGGTGATAAAAGGCAAAATGTCAAAAAAAAATGTTTTTAATATTTTTCATTTTTTTAATATCCCAATCTTTTATCATATTTTTAGTTTTTTTTTAATTTTTATGTATTTTATTTCTTATATTTAAACTTATCGTTATTGTGTCATTTTCCTATTAATTGTATTTGGCTATATTGTAATGGCTTCATTTTTTAAGAAGCTTTGGATCACAGAAGGGTTACAACTGGGGTGGGGGAGGATTGTTGGTGCAGGGTGTCAGTGATGGGGGATGCATGGGAGGAAGTTCATCTGAGCATACATATAAGGTATATAAAAATGTTCAAATGTTCACAGGGCATTGTCACAGTGGGTAGAGACTTATACAATAACTGAGAGAATACTGAATTCCCACCCTGGAGAGCTCTGCCACATTCTCTAAGGGAGCTGGGAGGTTTTTGATGACTGATTCAATCTTGTTACTTGTGATTGGTCTGTTGAGTTAATCAATTTCTTCTTTTATCAGTGTAGGCTGCTTGTGTGATTCTAGAAAGTTGTCCATTTCATTTAAGTTATCCATCTTGTTGGCATACAATTTTTCAAAGTATCCTCTTATGACACTATTTATTTCTGTGGGGTCAGTGGTGATAGCCCCTTCTTCGTTTCTTATTTTACGTATTTGCATCTTCTCTCTTTTTCTCTTTGTTAGCCTAAGGGTTTGTTTATTTTATTAATCTTCTCAAAGAACCAGCTTTTGGTTTAAATTTTTTCTAGTATTTTCTTATTTTTCAGTTTCATTTAGTTCTGCTCTAATCTTTGTTATTTCCTTCTTTTTACTTGCTTTGGGATTCATTTGTTGTTCTTTTTCTAATTCCTCCAAGTGTGCAGTTAAGTCTTTGATTTTAGCTCTTTCTTCTTATTTAATATGGGCATTTATGGCTACAAATTTCCCTCTCAGCACTGCTTTTGCTGCATCTCATAGGTTTTGATATGTTATGTTGTCATTTTCATTTGTTTCAAGGTAGTTACTGATTTCTTTTGCAATTTCCTCCTTGACCCATTGATTGTCTAAAAGTTTGTTGTTTAATTTCCATATCTATGTGCCTAATCTGGTTCTCTGCCCCTTACTGATTTCCAGGTTCATTCCATTGTGGTCAGAAAAATTACTTTGTGTAATTTCAAGCTTTCTGAATTCATTGAGAGTTGTTCTGTGGCCTAGCATGTGGTCTATCCTGGAGAATGATCCATGTATGCTCGAGAAGAATGTATATCCCGCTGTATTTGGGTATAATGTTCTGTATGTTGTCTATTAAGTCTAGATCCTCTATTATTCAAGGTCTCTGTTTCTTTAGTGATCCTCTGTTAAGATGTTCTAATGGTGATAATGGTGTAATAAAGTCTCCCACTATAATTGTAGAGGCATCTATTTTTCTACTTAGTTTTTCCAATGTTCGCTTCACGCATTTTGAAGTGCCCTGGTTAGGTGCATAAATGTTTGTGATTGTTCTTTCTTCTTGATAGATTACCCCTTTTATTAATATATACTGTCCTTCTTTGTCTCTTACAATACTTTTGCATTTAAAATCTATTTTCTCTGATATTAGTATAGCTACTCCTGCCCTTTTTCAGTCATTGTTCGCATGTAAAATTGTTTTCCAACCATTCACTTGCAACTTCCTTGTGTCCCTGGGCCTAAAGTGAGTTTCTTGTTGACAGCATATAGATGGGTCATATTTCCTTATCCATTCTTCCAATCTGTGTCTCTTGATTGGAGAGTTTAATCCATTAACATTTTGTTATTACTGTCAAAGCATTACTTACATTAGCCATATTTTCTTTAGGTTTATATAGGTCATGTGCTTTTTTTATTTCTTTTTATCTTTTTAGTTATTCTTACCAATAATCTTCATTCCTACACTCTCCTCCAACCCTCTCTCTCCTGTTTTTTCCTTTCACCCTGCAGAACACCCTTTAGTATTTCTTGAAGGGCAGGTTTCTTTTTGACAAACTCTCTTAATTTCTGTTTATCTGTGAATATTTTGAACTCTCACTCATTTTTGAATGCCATCTTTGCTGGATACAGAATTCTTGGCTGGAAGTTTTTTTTCTTTTAGCACCTTAACTATGTCATACCACTGCCTTCTTGTCTCCATGGTTTCAGATGAGAAATCAGCACTTAATCTTACCAAGCTTTCTTTGTATGTGATGGATCTCTTTCTCTCTTGCTGCTTTCAGTATTCTCTCTTAGTCTTGAGCATTGGACAATTCGATAAGTATATGTCTTGGGGTAGGCCTGTTAGGATTTATACTGTTTGGGGTGTGGTGTGCTTCCTGGACATGTACATGCATGTCCCTCAAAAGTTGGGAAATTTTCAGCCATTATTTCCTCCAACACTCCTTCTGCCCCCGTTCCCTTATCTTCTCCCTCTGGGATGCCTATAATGTGTATGTTTGTGTATTTCGTGTTGTCATTCAAATCCCTAAGTCCCTGCTGGATTTTTTCTATCTTTTTATCTATCTGTTCTACTCTGTCTGATTTCAGCTGTACTTTCTTCGACATCACTGATTCTTTCCTCTGCCTGTTCAAATCTGCTGTCATGTTCTTCCAGTGTATTTTTTATTTCTTGCACTTGTGCCATTCATCACCATCAGATCCATTATCTTTTTATGTATGTTTGCAATTTCTGCAGTATGTTCCCCCAGTATCTTCTTAATATCCTTTATCTCTTCCTTCACTTCAATAAGTTGATTCACGATATTTGTTTGGACATCCCTGATTAGTTGTTCCACATTCTGAATCTCCTCCTGTTTTTTAGTTTGTTCATTAGACTGGGCCATGTCTTCCATTTCTTAGTATGGCTTGTAATTTTTTTGTTGGCATCGAGGCATTTGTTTATCTTGATGGGCTTATTAGGTTAGTTATCTTCTCTTTCTACTCTAGGGTTTTATTTTGGTGTGTGTGTGTGTGTGTGTGTGTGTGGTAAGGTTCCTTTTTTTTATCCTTGCAGTTGTCCATTTTCCCTTGGAAAAAAACATTAGGTCCAGAAAAAAAGGATAGAGATAAGAAGAGAAAAATAATAATAGTAAAAATAATAATAGTAACAATAATAATAAAGGTAGACGAGGAACCGTAAAAGAGCTAGGAGAATAAATAAGTAATATGAGTAAAAAATCATTAAAAATACAAAGGATAATTCCTAATATATATTTTAAATCTTGATGAATTTTGCCTAAGTACTCTCTAAAAAGTTGGCACCATTTTATACTTCCACCAGCTATATACAAGCATGCCTTTTTACTATGCCCTTAGCAGCATTTAAGTGTTCTCTTTTCTTAACCTTTGTTACTACAATGGGTTTTAAATGGTATCTTGTTGTTCTTTTACTTTAGTACTGTTTGATGAACAGTGAAGGTAAACCTTCCTTCTCATGTTTACAAGCCAATTACTGTTCCTTTGCTGTGTGTTGTCTTACTTGAATTTTAAAACCAGTCCTCCAACCCCTAAAATATGCTGCCTTATAGAAATCTCTCTGTGGGATGATTTTTCTCAGTAATAAGTCTCCAGAGCACATGTGCTGTGAGACACGCAGCCTTGTACCAGCCATCAGCCAAGTGACCTGGCTGGCCTAATGACAGAGAGCTGGAAACCCGAGCACCTCTTTGCAAAATCACTTTCATAATGATGAACCCTCTGAATGGATGCAGTTGCAGGATAAGCCAAGAAGAGGATAAAATGAAAAGGCCATATGTGAGGTCTCTTAATTTCCACAGGACTGGAAACACTATTACACTTGTTTTTAATCTCCCCATTCTCCGTTTTTTCTTTCCTTTTTTAATTTTCCTAAATGGCCCAGGCGCTGGTGTGGAGGAGAAGGTATTTAATATGGGTGAGGATTTAGCTGTTCCCCCAGGAACAGGCTGGTCCATCGCTTTTGAAATGTCATCTTGATTTGCTGCTTTCCCACTAAGTAAAAGACTTAATAAGGCTTAGGGGATGAATCTGGGAACAAACCTTCCTAATGAAATGGCCCAGGGCCTCACCCACCCTCGTAGCACTGGGGTCAACCATCCTGGGAGTAAGAGCTACTGACAAGAAAGGAGTCTGGAACCTGGAGGACTGTTCTCCCAGCTCTAATTCTCCAAGTTGCTTTTGGATCCCCCACCCTAGCTTCAGCCCACACAGAACCACATAGAGTTCCCCTGATCTATCCCATATCCAGCTCTCTCACTCTCTCATTCACTCATTCTCTTTCCCTCCCTTTCTTTCTCATCCTCTCATCTTTTCTCTCCTCTTTCTACCTGGTGAATGAATCTCCTCCAGGTTCACTCAGTATCCTATACTTATACCACTGCTAACATTCATTCCACAGTGGAATTATCTGTTGACTCTCCCTCATCCCCTTCCTTTTACACCCAGTCCAAACTGTCAGTTCTTTATTTTTAATTTGTTTTTTCTTTTTTTTTTTCAAACCCTTGTGTCGAGGGCTGACTTTCAATAGATCGCAGCGAGGGAGCTGCTCTGCTACGTACGAAACCCGGACCCAGAAGCAGGTCGTCTACGAGTGGTTTAGCACCAGGTTCCCCACGAACGTGCGGTGCGTGACGGGCGAGGGGGCGGCCCCCTTTCCGGCCGCGCCCCGTTTCCCGGGACGACGGGCTCTCCGCACCAGACCCCGGTCCCGACGCACAGCGGGGGATGCCACACGCGCGGTGTCAGTTCTTTTAGAACAGAGACAATATCTTGTTCACCAGGACACCTTGGTACTGGACAGAATACTTATTTGATATATAATTGGCAAATGAATGAATGAATGACTTACTGGATGACCCTTAACAAAAACCTTAATATCTCTTTATGCCTCAGATCTCTGCTGTGCCTCCCTTACAGAGGTATGGTGAACCACATAACATAGTCTATTTTTACAGGATATGGTCGTGCAGGTAGTATACTTTCCAAGGATATCTAGACAAAGGGGTGAGAGGGACCTGAGATTAGGTCTGAGCTCTGCATACTAAGTCAGGTGCCCTGGCTCATGGCACCACTGAGAAGGCACATGAAACAGCCCTGTGGCAGAATTACTTGCCATTTCATGTCACTCAAACCCTGTCCCTGGCTGCCCATTTGCCAGTCCATTCCAATTATACATTCAGGGACTGGGCAAATGATGGTCAAGAGACACCAAGGATTCAGTGCACCCACTGCAGCCTAGATCTGGGCCAGTACTCCACTTATTACATGAACCCCCCATTCCCCCATTCTAATAGGGGAGTCTGAGAACAAACTAGGTATGGAAAATGAGAAAGGATCAAGACTTTTTATTGGGTCAGTTGCCCTCAGCCTCCTAATCATTCATCCTTGATTTATTCTGATGATGTGTATATGAAACAATACCTTTGTTGACTGCCCATTTCTCTTATAATGAAGACTGTAGTCTTTTCACCATCTCTATAGCATTATGCTGGCAGGGCCCTTCTGCTGCCACTCAGACTTTGCCTCTCATTGCCAATCATACCCACCATGCTTCTGATAGTTAAGCACTGCTATTTGGCCACAAGTGTTTTGGGATCCTAACATTCCCATTTCTACCAAGGAGTCCAGTACCATAACATCATCTCTTAATGTCAGCCCTGACCCGCTGAGCTTCTCAATGATGACATTGCCCCTCTTATCAACATATTCTTTATCATTCTTGAGATATTCTTGACAAGCATGACCTCTTGGCCCTCCCACAGAACATAGCTGACTTTTTCCAACCATATATAGTGTATCAACTCTTTTATGCCCACTTCTCTAAGCCTTTTGAGCCCTTACTGTCTGCCACATCAGTTCTGCCATATCTACTTTACTTGGTGTAAGCCAACACTTCTGTTATGTTTCCAAAAGCCATCATAGCCAACATATTAGCACCATCTCCTGGAGTTCTTGCCAAGATGTTAAATCCTCAATAAACTCCTTCTTATCTAGCTTTATAGTCCACCTCCCTGGGTCCAATCCCATGTGTACACCCCCAACTCCTTTCAGTCATATAACATGTTACCCAGGCCCTACCATTGCTTCAGCATATAGTCCCTCTACAACCTTAGCCAGGCACCTCCTCAGTCAGGCTGTTCTGGGATCTGACCCTTATTACTGATCTGGTTACCAAGAAGGGGAGTGGGGATAAATCCCAAGGGGGTTAAGCACAGTCTTATAAAGCACCTGACTCACCTGAGGCCTCCACATGATCTTCAAACACAGTGCGGGTGGGGCATTGTCTTCCAACAATGGGGAGTGGGACCATGTCTGCAGGCCCAGCAGGTTCAACATAGTCTGGGAGTTTGGGGTTCTCAAATGCATTCACCCAGATACCTCCTTCTCAAGTTCCCTAGACTTGTCGTGCAAGACCTGCCAGACCTGAGAACTCAACCCTCTCTGAAGTTTTATACTCTTACAATTAAGTCCTGAGTCCCATCTTATGTTTGTCTGCCTTCTGGCTGCATAAGACTAGAGTTCCCTTAAATGATGCCAAGGGAGCCCTCTTGCTTTCCCATGCCTTAAATTGGTGATTCATTTCCCCAAGTCTGCCATTATGTCTCCTTGACAAATCAATGGCACTCAGCAATAATTCTATCATCCTAAAAGTTACCATTTCCTCATACTGCTAAAGTGTCAAAAATAATATACCACCCACGTTGACTCCCATCAGTAGCCCATCCCAGTTCACCATGGTGAGAGTTTTAGCAACTGTACCTCCTCAGCATGCCTGGGGCTATTTGTGCTCTACCTACCACCAGTCATGGGGCTCTCATTGCCAGCCAGCTGGCAAGTGACCACATCTTAGTGTCTTCTTCCCAGGACTACTCCGGGTACCAAATATTTTAAATTGGGTTCCCTACAAATAGACTCTGAGACAGAGAGCTGCATGCAGAAGTTCTATTGGGGGATGCTCTTGAGAAAGACACAGTTGGGAATTAAGGAAAGCAGGATTGGACAGAGGGATAGGTTGACCCATGATGACATTTGCAGCCAAGGCTTCAGCTGGTCCTACTATCTAGGCCTTGGTATCCCCACATCAGCCAGATATTGGCCCATGGGCTGCTCCTTGGGAAAGGACATAACTTAGGTGAGGCAACTTTCTGCTTCAGAGGATAGTGCCCAGTGAGGGACACAGCTGTAAGTCCTCAGCAACAATATTCCCAGCAGCTGGGGGAATGAAGTGTCAGCCCCTCACCCTTCTCAAGAAGAGATCTGGGCCCATGGTACCCATGGTGTTGCCAGTAAGAATTGGTGGGAGCATGGGTTGTTATTGCTGCCCCAGACTCATCCCAGTTTTCAGCTTCCCTCACCCCATTCTCTCAAAGGTCCCACACTCACCTGAGGACTCCTGACACCTGAGGCCTTGGCCCACCTACCACAGGGCAACTGCAAACTTGTTATAGAGACTGGTGGAACTTCAAGAAATGTAGCAGATGCTCTCTGGGTCAAATCATGGTGCAGAGCAGGGGTGAGAGGCAGGGTAGTATGTCCTCTGCTCACCCTTAGGTGAACATGACACTAACGTAGCTGGTCACTCCCTTCACCCATCTCCTACAGCACAGCAGGCAGGTCCTGTCCTTCTACCCAGTATGGGGTGAGATCCCACTATTCACCATTGAACATCTGCCTTGGGCCAATCCCTGGAAGTGTCCTGCACACGTGATCTCATTTAACCCTCATAACAATCTCTTAAGGAGTTATTATTGTTCCCATTTTTTAGATAAAGAAACAGAAGCTCAGGTAAGGTGCTCACTCCGGAGGCAGTGAGCAGCAGAACCAGCATTTAAACTCTGCTCTTTCTTCCACACACACACACACACACACACACACACACACACACACACTGAAAATCTTCCTGGTCAGAGTGTGAGCTCCCAGGGACAGAGGCTCTGTCCCTTCCTTCTCTGGTAGACCTTGTCTGGGCACCTCTAGCTGGGGAACAGCCCAGTAGCCCCTGGCTAGGCCTCTCTCTTTAGGGTGATCAACCATCCCAGTTTGTCCAGGACTGACGGCTTTTCTCAGGATGCAAGACTTTTAGTGCTAAAACCAAGAAAGCCCCAGTTTCCCAGCTTGGTCACCCTACTGTCTTCCTGTTCTCAGAAAAAAGAAGACAGCCAGTCAGTGATTGTGGGTGGGGCTGGCCTCAGTGAAGGAAGCCACTATTCCTGAATCCAGTCACTGCTTTCCCCTACCCAACTCCTGCTCAGTCTTTAAGATACAACTCAAGTGCCACCAATCCTGCAGGCTATGTCATCTGTGCCCACAAAACATCCTGTGCATCTGTCTATTCCAGCACCCTTCATGTACCCCCAAACCCAAACTAGACTGTGAGCTTCAAGAGGGCAGAGCCACAGTCCAGCAGAGAGCAGGGGCTCTTTGCTGGTTTGTCTTTCGTGGACCCTAGAAAATTATGTTCTTAAACTAACCCATTCCTATGTATGTAAACTTATTTATGTGGGACCTTCTGGTTAGATTCAGTTAAGAGATCTTTTGATTAGGTCATTTCTGATTAGGTCACTTCCATTAAGAGTCTTCGATTAGATTGCAGGACCCAGGGTGCCTTTACAGAAGTCCTATATAAATGGAGGAGAGACGAGAAGAAGAGTCACCATTTTACCCTGCCATGTGATAGAAGGCTCCAGGATTGCCTGAAGGCACAGAAAGACAGAGAAACCTCAAGAGGCTGAGAGAGGCCAGAAGAGGCTGGAATCAGTGCTGCAGCCCGAAGCTGAAGCAGCGAACCCAGAGAGGGGAAGAGATGAGCCATGCACCTGATTGCCCAGAGCTGAGCTTAGGGAGAAAGTGAGCCTGAAGGAGAAGGCAGAGACTGGCCACCATTTTGCCTTACCACATGACAGGAGTCTAGGATCGCCAGCAGCCTACCTTTATTGAGACAGCATCCCTGATGATGCTTTGATTTGGACATTTTCACAGCCTTAGAACTGTAAGATTTTACCCTAATAAATTCTCATTATAAAAGCCAACCCATTTCTGCATTGGCAGCCTTTAGCAAACTAAGAGGCTCCAAGACATTTGCCAAGTGAATGAATAAAGGAATGAGTGAATGGTAGGCAATCTTAGTTATTTTATTTGCTCTCTGTTCCTGCCCCTTTAATCATGTGGTAGTTCCTGACTCCCCAGCCAGATCACCAGCTGACTACCAGGAGTGGAACCTGTGTCCAGCAGCCGCCAGATGCACTGCTCCTCTTTAATTGACCCTGAAGTCTTGGACTCTGAATCTGCCATGTCTGTCTACCTGTCTATCTTGGGGCATCTCCAGCCCTTGCACCTGCTCCCCTCCCCACCCATCTCATTGGCCCTCTGTAGGTACCAGGTCTCATCCATATTCGCAAGGAGGAAGCCAGGGGAGCGGCTGTTCTGTTCCCAAGGACCTGAAGGGGGAAAGGTGAATATTCATGAATGTGCTCAAGCGAGCTAAAATCTTCCATCGCCTGCCACACTTGCTGTTCCTTGCAGTCTTTACTGACCTTGATGTTCATCTGCAGAACCAAATTTCACCTCCCAAGCCTCTCCCTGGCTTCAGATTGGGCTTAGAAGACAGTTAAAAACTGAGTTCAAAGAGGACTGTTGGAAGCATCCAAAGTTGTGGCAACTCTTGACTGTACCTGTTCAGATGGTTTGTCTCACAAGGATCACTGACCCCCACACACTCACACAGACCCTGCTGGCCGGCTCCTCTGATCTGCCTTCTTGTCTTCATCATCCAAACAGCTGATGGCCCTTGGCACACTCCACATGTGCCCTTCTGCTCAGCCCAAGCTGGGGGTGCAGCTGAGGGCATTGGCAGGCGATCACACCTGGATCTGATCGTCATGCCCAATGGGAAGCCCCTGTCTGCCCAAATTGTTCCTCCTCCACCTTCCTGCCTATCCAGGTAGACTCAGGCTCACATGGATTAGGCACCTGTGATGGGTATGTAGGTGCATTAAATGCACTACATAATTGAGTCTTCAGGAGTCCTCTGCGTACTAAATCCATTTTGCAGATAAGGAAATTGAGCCTCAGAAAGGCTAAGTGACTTGCCCAAAGATACACGGTGGTGAAACCAGGATTCAAACCTAGGTCTGTCTGACTCCTGCTCTTCCTGGTACACTGCCCTGATTACGTTTAAGCATCCTACAAAACTGAACACCACTGCCTTCTTGTGTACTGAGATCCCCTCCTTTCATACCCCTCTGTTTCCCCTCAGTTATCTAAAGCCAACAGCAGCCTTGACCATGACCTCCCCTTCACCCGGCCAGCCACTGAGTCCTTTCTCCACCATCTCTCCAAATCCTCTCCCATCAGTCTCCTTCTCTCCATTCCCCCTGCCCCTGCCTAGGAAGGTCTTCACCATCTCTCACTGGGCTCCCATCATATCCTGCTGTCCCCCTGTCTTTCAGTCTCATGACTTCTTCATCCTCTTCCCCAAGTTCCCAAACCTTCTACTTCTCTGTACTATTCCTGCCCATTCCTGACAACCTGCTTCCTACAACTCTCATATGCCAACAATCCTTCCCCCAGTTCTCTGCCTGTGGTCATCCTTCAAGACCCAGTTTAAATGCCATCTCTTCTGAGAAGCCCAGCTCTCCCAGGCTGGGATGGGTACCTCTCCTTCTTCCCCCTACAGGAACCTATACTTATTCCTCTTTCATATCCTTTGTCACTGACTTATATAATAATTTAGGGTGTATATATATATATATCTTCTCCATTACTCTTTGAGCTTCTAGGAAGCAAGGACTCTAATCTATCTTTGAGCATTTTGTTCTGTGTGTGTGTGTATGTGTGTACACGTACATACATGTATGTGTGTGTGCTTAACCTCAGCCTCAGAGGGCTATGTTAATCAAGCGTCTCAGTTTCATGGAAGGGCTCTCTTTCATGATCCATGAAGGGCTCTCTCTAGTTTCTTGACTTACTCCTTTTATCCCCATTCCCACTTTCACTCACCTTCTCCTCCTATTTGTCTCTGTGTGTCGAGAGCCTAACACAGTGCCTTGCCAGCTTATCATTTGGAGACTGCAGACTAAGATTTTCAATGCACATTCAGTTTAATCCAACAAGCCCAAGACGGGACTCACAGCCCTTCAGCCAACAGGGTACTGTCCTCCCCAGAAGTCTCCTCAGAGGCCACACCCTTTCTTCTAAAGATGCTGCTGCTGTTCATAGGTCATTTGGAATTGTCCCCTCTGGACAACTGTCTGGAACACTTGTCTGGGGCAGTTCACTGACCACCCATAGGATCAGTGTCAAGATACTGAGGCCACAACTCATTTTGGAACAAAAATACATTCCCTAATTTAATCATTGTAGGAGGTTGCAAAGAAAAGGGTCACAATTTTTCACTCCTCCCTGAATCCTCAACTTTTGCTGTGTGACTTAATTTGGCCAATGGAATGTGGGCAGAAACAATGCACAGACTTGAAATAGACTTGCACACAGGGGCTTCTTTCTCTCTACACCTCTACTAGCATCGTGAGAACAAGCCACAGCTATCCTGCTGGAGAATTAAAGGACAAGTAGAACATAGCTGAATTCCCCCAGATATCCCAGATGAGGCGACTCTAGATCACCCATCATCCATGCAAATCCATCTTTAGACATGAGCAAGTGACCAAAGATGTAACAAAAAGCCCAGCCAAGATCAGCCAAACCCAGCCCAAATCAGCTGAACTCATAAGCATACTCATAAGCTAAATAACATTCTTTGTTGTATGACCTTGAAGTTTTTGTGGTTGTTTCTTATGCAGCAATATTGTGACTGTTGATAACTGATACAGTTACCCAAATACACACTTACTTCATTGATTTGAGCTTGGATTGACTTTGGGATTTTCTAAATGACAAATTTGCCCCCTCTCCCAAAAAAAACAAAAACAAAAAACAAGTTCCTTAATTAAGGGCATTTTAATGGGATGTTCTAGGTTCTGAAGGCAGTCACTTAGGAGAAACCACCCAAAAGCATGGAACAATTATCCACACTTGCTAAAAGTTGGAAACAACCCAGGTGTCCATGAACTGATGAATGAATAAACAAATTGTGGATACATACAACGGAATATTATGCAGCGATAAGAAGAAATGAAGTCATGAAGCATATGACAACATGGATGAACCTGGTGGACATTATGTTGAGTGAAACAAGCCAGACACAAAAGGACAAATACTGTATGATTGTGCTATTGTGAACTAAATATATTGTGTAAACTCATGGAGTTAGTAATTAGAATATAGGTTACCAGAAAATAGAAGGAGGGTATAGAATGGAAAGCTGAGGGTTAATCTGTGCAGAATTGGTAAAAAGGTTGTCTGTAAATCTTTGGAAATGAATAGATATGGTAAAAGCATATCATGGTGTTTGTAACTAGCAGTGTTATTGTATGGGTTGAAAGGGAAAGACTAAAGCCATGTATATTACTGGAAGGAAAGCTAAAAACTGTAATATATGGGACTGCATAAGATAGTAAAACCTTATGTAAAACACGAATATGGGTAATATTGCATATATAAGATTGTTTTTACAAAATATAAATACAAATATACTAGAGAGAAGGAAAAAGAATAGCAGCTATGTACGGCAAGGGAAGCATACAGAGGTTGAGAGGTGATGAGTTTGAGTTGTTTGTTTTCTGTTTATTATTTTTATTGGAATAATGAAAATGCTCTAAGAATGATTGAAGTGATGAATGCACAAATATGTGGTTACACCAAATACCATTAATTGTACACTTTGGATGCATTTATGCTTTATTAATATGTATCAATAAAATCGATTTGCTATTTTTTTAAAGGCAGCATGCATTTGGACATGAAAATGGTAGCATATCTGCCCCTTTACCTGTGCTCATACCTAATATTTGCTGAGTATCTCCCAGTGTGACTGTCAGAAATGTCAATATTTTTTTCTGTACGAGAGAGTGCCCCTTTCAAAACTTATGTGAATTCAATGAATGGACATTACTATATCAAAACCATGGGCTACTTATTAGCCTTCCTTTTGGAAGTGCTAAGTGCCTGAATCTGCAGAGAACTGCTGGATTAGGGGGAAATTATCTGGAACTCTGTTAATAGACTACTGTGAAACTCAAATAACCATTATCTGTGGAATTCCGGGCACAAGTGGCAGAAACCAAGGCATATGTTTTCCATCCTACCCCCCACCGCACAAAAAAGGGAAGAACTTTGTGACCTGAAAATACAGTTTGCAATGTTCAAAGCCTGCTTGTCATTACTTCCCTGAAGATTTGCACAGCTGTCTTGAACTTTTAAGTACAAATGCCTGAAGGATCTCCAGGCTGGGAAAAGCCACTGAGGCTGTGGGTACACTCAGGCTGGTGCCCTCATCACCATCCCAGGACTGGGTCCACATACTGGGAGGAGGGATGTGATGTTCCTGAGGGGGAAAGGGGGCTCTTTAGGAGTATACAGGACCATGCAGATAGAGGGATGGTAGAGTCCTGGGACCACGCAGGGCTCTATCCTGGTCCTACCACTCATTTGCTGTGTGGGCCTCGGGAAGTAGCTGCATCCTTTCAGCCTCAGCTTCCTCATCTGTAACATGGGAGTAATGACACCTTCCTTGGAGGTTCTAAAATCGTAATAAAATTGTTCTGAATGAAGGCCGGAATCCTGGAGGATTCTGCCCAGACTCGGTGGACATTAGGGCTCTGTCTTGCCTTTTCTACTTCTTTCTTCAGTGCATTATCACTTACTAAGTACCTGTTACATGTCACACATTGTCTCACCTAATTCTCACAAGGACATTTTATGAACATCCAGTTTTGCAAATGAGGAAATGAGGCACACAGCAGGTATGTTATTTGCCTGATATCACGTGGCCATTATGTGGCCCAGATTTGAAACGAGGTCTATGCATCTCAAAGTCCATGGTCACTCCTGCCTCTCACTGCTATGGCCCCATGCTGAGCCTTCTAGATAAATGGCCCAAAAGGCTGGCATAGCATGCACTAGAGTAATGAACACAAGGCCATTCTCATCAGTGCATTAATGATGTTTCCAAAACCTCCAGCAATTCGATTTCCACCTCCACAATGTCTGTCATGGCCACGTTTCCGCCCCTCCACTCACATTATCTTAATTCTTCTCATCATATCAACTCACATTTTCTATTTAAGTTTATTTTTAAAATTTTTTAATAATAAATTTGTTCAATACCCTAGTAAAAAATTTTATTATATCTATCCAACAGTATAAAAAAGTACAAAACAGATTTGGAGATTTCTAATATATTAATACAAAGTGCACTACTACATACAGTACATCCTATAGGCAAAGAAAGGTAGAAAGGGAAGCAGATGTGACTCAAGCAATTGGGCTCTCGCCTACCACATGGGAAGTCCGTGGTTCTGTTCCCGGTGCCTCCTAAAGAAGACAGCAAGCTGGCATGACAGGCAGGTGCGGCAAGCTGACACAACAAGATGTTGCAACAAGAGACACAAGAAGAAAAACATAATGAGAGACACAACAAAGCAGGGAGCAGAGGCTCCTGGTGCCTCCTAAAGAGGACGAGCAGGACCACAACCTGGTGCAACAGGCAGGCATGGCAAGCTGACGCAACAAGATGATGCAACAAGAGACACACAAGAAAAAACATAATGAGAGACACAACAAAGCAGGGAATGGAGGTGGCTGACGCGATTAGGCACCTCCCTTCTACATTAGAGGTCCCGGGTTCGGTTCCCAGTGCTTCCTAAAAAGAAAAAAAAAGGAAACAAAGAAGATAAACAGACACAGCAAGTGCAAACAACGAGGGGGTGGGGATAAATAAATAAATGGAAGGGAGGGAAGGAGGGAGGAAGGAAGGAAGGAAAAGAGAGGAGATAGAGAGAGAAAGAAAGAGAGAGAGAGAGAGAGAATGGGAGAGAGGGAGGGAGGCAGGGAGGAACTTTTCCGGAAGGATAAAGGGCTTTGTCCCAGACTGTGGTTGAGGTCTAGTAATAAATAAATAAATAAATACGTTTTCAAATATAACTCAGGAGGAAGATGATAATGGCTGGGATGCTTGTAATGCACCTCAAAGGCTGTGGGAGAATCAAACCAACTCACAGACAATAGTCTGTGCTTTTATGGCATGTAGTATGTAGGTTTTTCAAAAAGGAAGAAATATAGAATCTTAAGTTTAGATTAAGAACTATAAAATTACAGGGTGCCTATAAAAAGTGGCTTACTTCTTATTGCTATTCATACTACCCAATTTTTAAAATCCAGTTTTAAAAATAAGCACTGAGTCATGTTATTAAAAGGTAGGTAAAAATGCTCCTTCCTCATGAAAAGTCTGAACTACTGATATTTTTTCCCTGAAATATTAGAAATGAGGCAATGAGATTACTTTGGCTTAAATTCAAGTGAGAGGCTTTTATTGGAGATTTTACAGCTGAAGAGTTCCATGTTCAGAATTTATTTATCACCTATCATGTCAACATTCAGGAAGTCTAACTAAAAGAAGCCAAACCAAAAAACAAACTACTCAGCATTCACACACACCTCGTTTCTTCTAGTAGAATTTACTTTAAATATAGTGAAATGAAAGAAAAAAAAAAACCTAATAGGTTAAAAACAAGTCAAACACCCACTCTACACAGATAAAACCTTCAGAAAGGTCAACTGAAGTAATCTGAGCTAAAACTGAATTGTGCAGATTTTCAATGAAGTCACCAAACAGTCATATAACACAAACAAAAGTCAATTACAGGGAAGCAAATGGGGCTCAAGCAGTTGGGTGCCTGCCTACCACATAGGAGGTCCCAGATTTGGTTCCCAGTGCCTCCTAAAGAAGACACAAAAGACAGTGAGCTGACACAGCAAGCTGATGCAATGAGCAAGATGACACAACGAGATGATGCAATGAGGAAACACAATGAGAGACACAACAAGCAGGGAGCAGACGTGGCTCAAGCTATAGGGTACCTCCCTCCCACATGGGAGGACCCAGGTTGGGTTCCTAGTACCTCCTAAAAAGAAGACAATCAGACACAGCAAGTACAGAACGAGCAGACAGCGAGTGCAAACGAGGAAGGTGGGAGAAATAAATAAAATAAATCTTTTAAAAAAGAAAAACAAGTCACTTACATACACACTTGGCAAACCCTCTAAGAAATGTGCCCCAAGAAGCATTAAGCTTTGTTTTGTGCCATCATGAAGACTTGCACACTTTATTTTTCAGGTAGTTTAAAATTTTTAAGCTTGTTCTCTACCATGTGGTAATGCTTTGGTACTATTCCTAAAGGATCACCTATCCTGAAGCCTTGCCATTTCCCCAAGAGGAGCTTTGATTCTGATTTAGAAGTTTCATATAAATTAAAATCTTTATCAAATATTAATATGGAGGGAGGTGACACAGGATGTAACACATACAGTCAAGTTACCTCTCTGTATATTTAGGAATTACTTTCTCTTTCAAGGTATTTGCAACAGAAAGCTTAAGTTTGTCCTGCCTAATACTTCAGTTGTACAGTTTTGAGCCATTAGAATCTTAGCAAGATCTTAATCTTTCAAAATTATGATATCTCTAGGGACAAGTCCATGTTACTGGGTATCATGATAGAAAAATGTACTATCATGAGGGAAAACAAGTGTAGCCAGCCATCTCAAGAAATGCCCCAACCACTGCTTCTCAATACAGAAAAGACTAAAACTACACATGGTTTATCATACAGCAAATCCCAAATCTGTGCCCTGAAATTCCCCTAATTTCATTCATGAAAAGGGAGTTGAAAAAAAAAAAGTCTCAAAGAGCACTTTACCAAAGCATTCAGCTTTCCTATGAAATACTCAGTCTCTTACATATTATGTACACCTCTTTTTCTCTTAGTAAGCTAGACACTGGTTTCAGAGTTTGTGGAACTGGGGGGGAAATAACCCATTCAAAACCATTCTAGAAATTATCTTTTGGCAGAATAGCAAGTATCCAAGTTAAAAATAGGAGGGTTACTTTGTTGTCTTTCCAAAAATTTAATCTTTTTTTGTTCCCCATCTACATAACCCTCAGACACCACTCCTGAGTGGAGATGGGTAGAGCTCTGGCCTCTGCTCCCCCAGCTTCTCAGAAGCTGCTTTCTTATTGCTGCAGCAAGTCTTGAATAGATGCATGTCAATGAGGACTTCCCCACAACGCCCTTTTTCTGTCTCACAGCATATTTTCTGTCTTTTCCAGTATGTGAGATCTAAAAAGGAAGAGACTGGTCTGCTAGAGCCAGAAGCCATCTGTGTGTCTGAGCCAGCATCTGACTAGTTATTTTAACGGGAGACTGGGCTGGGGAGGCACCTGAGGTGGGACAGTGAGCACCAGAATTGTGACATTTACATTCTTTCTGCAGTTTACTGATCTGGTTGCTTTATAACCTGTTTCCAGATACAGTTTTCACTTTCTTTGGTTTCAATGTACTCTTTAGACTGGGTCCTGGTCTTGCATTTACTACATGATTCCAGGTTTGATTTTTTGTTTGTTTTTTTATCCTGCTGGCAGCAGGTTCCCAGTGCTGCTGGCAGCGTCTTCCATCTTTTCACAAGTAGGACACAGGCATTGCAGATGTCTCCTGAACGAGTCTCATGCAACCCCAAACAGCTCTGAAAGTCCTAAGCGTTTACTGTCAGTGAATCGAGTACTTGAGGACTTAGCCTTGCAAATACAGCCACTCTATACTTAGATACATCTTTGGCTTGTGAAAACCAAACATCTTGTCTTCTGAGCAATAGCCTTTTTTTTTTTTTAAGATTTACTTATTTATTTATTTATTTTATCCATTTAAAGCCCCCCAACCTGTTTGCTGTTTTGTGTCCATTTACTGGGTAATTCTCTGTGTCTGTTTCCTGCCCTCTCTTTTCATCCTTCTCCTCCTGTCTTCACCAGGATTCGATCCTGGGGACCTCTGATGTGGGAGAGAGGCGTTCTGCCACCTGCGTCACCTCAGTTCCTGGTTTTTCAGTGCATCTCATCTTTGCTGTCCCCTGTGCCTCTCTCCTGTTACGTCATCATATTGCTGTGTGGCTCGGCGGGGTCTGGCAGCCGGCGCGCCTTCTATATTTTTCATTATTTTACCAGGAGGTCCCAGGGATCGAACCCAGGTCCCTCCATATGGGAGACAGACGCCCAACCAATTGAGCCACATCTGCCCCCCAATTGTCTTTCAAAAGCAGCCATTCCATGCACAGTAAAATGTTTCCAAGATGCGCAGTGCACACCAGGCCAGCCCCTCTGGTCGCTCTGTCCTCCTCAACTGCCTTGTCTAGTATTTAACTTTATTTTATTTTATTTTTAGGGCCAAGCCATTTAATTGAGGGACTTCTAGGGGGTCGAGGAAGGGGTGGGGATGAGGTCCAACATAGGCAAACCGGCAGGGACCTCCCGATCTTGCAGCAGCGGAAAAAAGCTTAACTTTATTTTAATAGGAATCCTTTTGCACAATCAAAGCCCATATCACTTGCTACAATTAATTAATTTTAAAATACATAGTTATCAAAATGTATAAGACCATCTACATTTTGCCTAAAATCAGCTTGTGCACTGCATGCTACAGACCACATACAGTGAGGCCTTGCTACAGACATCATTCTTTCTCACATATATACAATGTATTATATATACCCACACACATAGATATATGTATATACACATACATAAAACATATATTATGGACATTTTTCCCTTTCCATTAAGGAAAATTTCAAAAACAGAAATAGAAAGAATAGGTCAATGAACTCCTGTGTACCCATCACCCAGTCAGTTTCAACGATTGTCAACTCATGGCTTATCCTATTTCATCTGTACCCCAACCCATCTCCCAATTCCCATATTATTTTGGAGCAAATTCCAGACATCCAACATATCATTTCATTCATATACACAACATTCCTGATAACAGATAACATTTGAAGAGCATTTGCTACATTCCAGCATGACAAGAGCCCATATTCATACATCTTCATTCCCATAAACTTAGTAACCATGGTATTACCCCATCTTACAATGAAGCTGAGGTACCGAAACAAAAGCAAGTTGCCCAAGGTCCCACAGCTGGCAAGCAGCAGAGCTGGGACTTGAACTCAGGCTGTCCAGGTCCTTGACCCCTGCACCACACCACCTCTCACTAGAATGGTTCTGGTTCCTTGGTCTGGATGAATCTGACATGCACACCCCCTGCTCCCCACAGAACTGTCCTTGAATCAGTTCCCTGCAGTTTGTGTGCAGAGCCTGTCATCACTGCTGCCCTGTCACATCACCACTACCATGAGGTTACCTAAGAGGAGCTGCCATCCTCAAGATGCAGGGCAGGGAAGGTGGATGCCAAGGTGCCCCTGGAACCTCTGCTGTGAGCAGAATGTGGGAACAGCATACAAGGCATGAGCCTCCAGTCCTCAGAGCTGGTAAGAGAGGAGACAGTGTATTATGGCTGAAGAATGTGATACACAAGCCAACCCCTGACAATCATTTACAACCTGCTCTTCTTTTCAGCCTACAGTATCTTCACACACGGTACTGATTTCTCCAAGGCCTTGCCTCTTAGGAATGTGGCTGCTTCTTAGGTTGGCCTTGACCACCCTGGGATCAGAGAAGGAAGAATGCCTTTTGTCTTGATTGAAACCCTCCACATTCATTTCAGCAGCATACAGGGTCCTGGTTTTAAGAGGGGGTGCAAGGGCTTAAATGTCTCCAAAGGTTCCTGAGACACAGGATTTCTCAAGGGAGAAAGGGTGATAGTTTCAGGGCAAAAGAATCAAAAGCACATGTACTGCCTTTCTCTGAGCAGAGTGACTTAAAAATGAAGAGAGAAAGTGTTAGCAAACACAGTTTTGAGTTTCACTGAACCAACACTGGAAAAATGCAATAAGACCCTTTCCAAATCCAAAGCAGAACTGTGTCCTTCTACCTCTGTGGGAAACTCTTCTGGTCTGGAAACCAGGTCTCCTGGGGCCACCCTGAGCCACCCAGAGCCACCACCCCTACCCGAAAGTCCGATGAAGGGTAGGATGGAGACCATGCCAAGTCTGGGAATCTTCTCTTTTGCTTGTCTGTGGTGCCCAACAGAACACCATCCATAGGGAAGAGCATGGTGAACCCTTGGCTGGGCAGGTTCCATTAGGGAGCAAAAAGCCACATGGACTCAGAGAACCTGCAGGAATGGGTGTTTGTTAAAGGAAATACGTAGACTTGTGGGTATCAGCCAGGGCCCTTAAAGAACAGGAGTTACTCTCAGGAGGTCCCTGTGCCTACAGGGCTCTGATTCTTGTGTCCCAGTCTTCCTCTGTCTCCTTCTATTGCTACCAACAGCCTTCTCAGTATTCCCTGCTGTCCTGCTCTCCCATGGCTTCTAATCATCTCTTGACTTATGCCTTTGCTCTGCCCTCCTGCTGGCTTCTGCCCCTCTTGAGTACCACAGAGGAGAGGATCTGGTTGAGCCCGTTAGCCATGATTCAAAATACTAAGTCTCTATTGGACAGCATCCTGCAGCAAGCCACTTCTCAGGCCATTTGCTAGCCTAGAACAGCTGCCTTTGGCTGTGCCTCAATCCCTGGTCCAATCAGGTATGGCCAGAGGACAGGGACACATAGCTCACCACAAGGCAACCAATGCAGAAGGAGCTGCCTCCAGCTACTCTGCTTAGATCAGAGGCTTGGGGGTGGAGGTATGGGGAATTCACCTCAGTCCCCTTTGTGGCCCCAGACCTTAAAACAAGGTCTCAGTAGTTCTGGGCAGAGCATCAGGGACTAACAAGGACGCCTGCAGCCTGAAGGAGGGGTGTGTGTGGGTGTGTATGTATGTGGGTGTGGGTGTGCGCACGCAGGCGTGCACGCGTGGGGTGGGGGAGGGAAAGAAAGAGAAAGGAAGAAGAGCAATGCTAAGCTTCAAGTAGGTAAGCCTGTTTTGTAACCTAGCCTGGCCTTTTAAATCCCCTCTGTCATGGATGCCTTGGCTTTCCAGGACGTCATTCTCATCAGCAGTTGTTTCTCAATCATGGTTGTCATGAATCCCTTTATTTTGAAAAATGCATTTCAAAACCAGGCTTCTTATGCACTCAGCTTTCTCCAGTCCACTAGGAGCGAAATGGCGCAGATGTTTCTCTGTGGCCCATATACTTGCATGTTATCCCCGCAGGCCATTCGAGTACCAAAGATTCATCTTGTAGTCACCATGGAAAAATGCAGAGGCACACTGTGGGGGCACGCATGTCAACTCATCCCAAACACTCCCCTTCAGCCGGCTCCCTGCCCCACACGTGGCTCAGCCATGACACAACAGTAATTCATTATGTAATTAAATTTTTTTTTTTATCAGAGTCAATTTCTAAAGTAACTGCTAAGATAATACCAATTAGGAAACTAACAGAGGAAGAGCTGGGCCCTGACGTCAGGGCTCACACCTGTAAGAGTTTACATGTTGGACGCTTATGCCAGGGACCCTGACAGAAAGCTGGGTAAGAAACCAAACTGCACACGCTCTTCAGGCTAGAATGGACCTTTCTGGAGTGGGTTTGTTCCCAAAGACAAGGCTAACAGAGGGACAGGGTGGAGAAAGGGAAAGAAGCAGATTTTGAGATGAGACCAACATGGATTCTAATCCCTACACTGTTACCAGCTGTGACACCCTGGGAAAGTCCTTAACCTCTTGGAACTTCAGGGGCAGAGATAAGATGTGTAAAACATGGAAAGCAGTGCTGGTGCACAGTAGGGGCTCTGTGTGGAAGTTTATTGGCATTACCATCCACCTTCCAACTCCAGTGTGTGTTTTGAGACTATTGGCCCTTCAGTGGCATGGTCTGCCCATGGCTCTCAGGAGAGGTGAAGAGCTGATGTGATTGGACATTCTCCTCAGGCAGCTCAGCAATCCCAGCTACAGAGGACTAGCCCACAGCCCCCCTTGCTTCTGTTCAAGATGGATAAGCCACAACCCTTCTCCTCCTGAGGCAAGTTTTGCCGGCCTAGCCACACAATCCCATGCTATAAGCCAGGAGCCACACTGGCCATCAAGAATGGTCTCAGGAAACAAGTAGGAAACACCACAGGGTGGGTAGCATCTGACCCAACACAAGCCCTCACTTGGCTGAACTTCTACCCTATCAAGGAGTAGACCCTTCTCCCATCTCAAAAATTGCCCAGGACCCTCCTTGCTCTCCTCCCACCTGCCACCACTGAGGTGTCAGCCCTGCTCCTGCCCAATGGTCCTCAACTGTGAAGGTTGTACACAGTGTGCCTGCAGACTCCATCCTGCCCAGAGGGACCTGGTCATGCCTTCTTTTTCCTGTAGAGACCCTTGCCAGTTCCCACCAGGAGCTCGAGTGGACTAACAGCTGCCAATGGGAAAGACTGGAGAACATTCTGGACAGAAGACATGCCAGTGTTAGAAACACCATGTGCTGATAACCCTTTGTGGGAAGAAGAACCAAAACCCAAAAATCTCCTCGGGACTCTCTAAGAACATATTTGCTGCTTCACTGACCCAGAGGGACTGTTCTACCAAACCCATCGCCACCCCCACCCCCAAGGCAGCAGTCCAGCTCCAGCTCCAGTGAACTCTACAGTAAGCTGTACCCTGTGAAGAGGCTCCTCCTCCTGACCCATGGGTACAGCTTAGCTATCCCCAGGGCAGGGGGAAGTCAGTCACATAGTTTCACCTGCTGGGTGAAATCCCCTCACTGCCCAATCCATGGTTCACAAAGAAAAGGCTCACTAAGCCTACCAATGACCAGGATGGAAAGGGTCAGCTAGACTCCCCACCTATTTTGGAGCCCATCTTAGCCACTGTTCTCCAAAGTACTCAAGCATGCACAGACACACATATGACCTCATTCCCTGCTCCACCCCTGTAAGCTTTCAGCCCTCATTCACTCCAAGACACTTGTGATTAGTTCAGATGACCTATATAGTCAGGAGTGGATTCAGGGTACTGACTAGGTGCCCCCAAGCTAGCCCTCCCACCGACAAATCTACAGATGACAACCTTCTTGAGCGCAGGCAGGTGGTTGCTGGGTGTGGCATCTTGGTCATCAGCTTGGATCTCTGAAACTCAGCTTCTTCTGGAAAATGAGGATAATAATAGTACCTGTCTCCTAAGATTATTGGGAGAATTAAACAAGACAAAATGCCAAGCACAGCTCCTAACTCCTCCCAATGAAATTATTCCCAATAATGTAATATTATTCACACCAACAGCATGCATACCTGTTCACACCCTCACATTTACATCCATAAAGACTATTAAGCAGGACCCACAGTTCTCTTCATGGATGCCTCAAGAGGAGATTCGTTCCTTGCTTTTAAATCACCTCCTATACCCATACAGACTGACCTTTATCGGCCACTATCTCCTTTGATTCTCACTGCACATGCGGTATTTCTCCCAAATCCCGGGGGGGGGGCGGTGCAGTGAAGCAACAGGGCAGCATATGATTGCCTTAACTTGGTGATGGAACTGGGCCCAGCACCTGTGACTCCTGGCACCAACTCCTCAGCACCCCTCACACAGCAGGCTTTTAGTAGTGGGATGACCCAGACCACCAGGGGCTTGCTGGTTCCGCTGAGCAGATGGGCATGTGGGATGGCACGTGCAGATCCAGGCAGTGCCCTGGGCAGCCCCCACTGCTATCAGGGAATCCTTCCTCACAGCTACCCTGGACCTTCCTGCTTTCCTTATGCCGCCTCTTTGGGTTTAACAAGAGTCATCGCCCTTGGTCATGGCCATGTCCAAGTTCCCTGCCTTGTTTTCTCTCTCAGATGCTACAGAATTCCAGTTTCTTTCCTTTCTTCTCTCTTAAAACTTGTTTCCCAAGAATCAGCTCTACCGTCTAGCCCAGCCAGAATCTACCTGGAATACAACAAAGATACAGAAAAGAGCTTTAACCTGGAGCTTTCTCTGACAGCCATGCCTAAAGACCCTGAAACACTGGACAAAAGAAATTAATTATATTTGGGACCTTGTTTGAATACAGAACTGGATCCAAATAGATCCAGTATACAGGAGGTGTACAGGAAAGACGTGAACTGGTGATCAGAGACCTTCCTTCCAGTCTTCTCTCTGTACTAATAACCATATCACCTTGAGCAACTCATTTTATCTATGTAGACATCAGTTTCTCTATTAAATGAGTTGAATGACTTCTAAAGTCATAAATATCTAGGATTCTCTAACATACAGGTTCATCCTCTTCTATAGGTGACCACTTACTCAGGAAAAAACAAATGTCTTGAGTCTTTTGCCCCAGACTTCTGGCATTCTTTCTTTCTGAGCCAGACACAACCTCAGAAGCTTTCTCCACATTGTACTCCAGTAGCTACTACCAACCAATCAGAGCTGACGTGCAAAATAAAATGTGTTTGCGCTAGAAAGATTCAAACTCCTGAAAGCTTGCCCCCACACAGAATCCCCCAGAGTGCATGGCCTGCCAGGGCTGTGCACCATCTCTGGGCCTGGGTTTCAAAAGGACTCACCATCCTCCCACAGATGGACAGGCCATCAGGAGAGCTGCACGGGTCCTGGTCACTCTGTAACCCTGGACACAGGAGCCCTGGAACACATCTCAGGACCGATTCCAGAGAAGCAGGGGTACAAAGGGTGGGCCGGAGCATCACAAGCCCCAAGCTGAGGCTGCCTCACACACACACACACTACACAGCCACACCACACAATCACACAACTGTCACAACCACATTCCCGACAAGCTCGGGGATTTATGCTTGCACATTCTCACGCACGCACCCTAAGAAGGACTCCTGGGCGGAAACTATCTGCAACAGTGCCATCTAGTGGGGGTCGAGGGTTGTCCGGCCCGCAGAAGTTTCCCCGCTGAGCCCGAGAGGCAGTGTCCAGGTCCCAGGGGCATGACAATTCCCAGCTGTTTCTCATGAGAATAATCGAAAAGAATCAATGACGTGAGGCTCTGTCTACCATGGGCTCTCTCACCACCCCACTCAATCCCCACCTCCACATGCTGCATGCCTGCTGCCCCCAGCCCTGTACCTATACACATTCAAACGTCTGCCCTCTGCCCTCACTGAAATCAACTGCTGCTGACTGGAGTCCTGCCACAGGACGTTCTACCCCAGGACACGGTCTCCAACTCAGGAATATATTTTCAAGATATGTGGGCAAAGCTCTAGGCAGACTCGGGCTCAGCTATTCCCCAGCTGTGCGACTTTCCTGCCTCTGAACCACAGTTTACTCCTCTATATAATGGGCCAATAATATTGCCTTCCAGATTGGGCTGCAGTAAGAATTAAACCACCTTTTCCTTTCAGGGAGCCCAGAAGCACCCAGGAAGGCCACAGCTCTAGGCTGTTCAGGAAAAAATTTCCCAGAGCGTGGGTAGGACTCGCCCCTCTAGAAACTGGGAGCACGAGGACAGTCCCTGTCCTCCCCGCTGGGAATTCTGCCCCATCCCTCTTCAGCAGGATTCAAAATTATTAGTCATTTTGAATAATTAAATATGATGCGGGCTCCTGTCCAGGAGGACCCCAGTTTGCCTCTCTAGAGACTGTAGGAAGATCTATCATAGCGTAATGATTTCCAGTGTGGATGTTCAGCCAGGGCAGGCCAACAGAAATATTGTCACTGATTGTGCCAGAGGACTGAACAGGAGCATTCCTTAATCTCTAATTAGCGAGGAAGGCTTTCCCCGGGGACTGGGAGAACAGTCATGGATGAAAGGCTACTGTAAGAACAAGGAGACTCTGGAACCCATCGGGCTGCTGAGACTGAACAACAGGAGATGGGGAAAGCGCCTGGGGTGGGTGACAGCCTGGACCCCAGAGCAGACCACCAGGCCACTCAGCCTGATTGCTGAGGAAAGGAAGCCCTGGCCATGCTTCATGCCCATGGGAAGAAGGAAGACACCTCAGAACGTGTTCCAATGTGACTCGTGTGACCCACAGCAGGGCTCTTCCCTTCTCTGGGTCTTGGTACCCCATAGACACTTGGTGGGAGGAAAGCTGGGGGTTGCTTCTGATGGAGCCCGGATGTCACCACCCAGCCCTGGGATCCGGCATGCAAGTGGCTGCCAATCATCCCTACTCAGGCCCTCTTTCTTGACCCAACCCAACCCCAGCCTCTGGGCCTGCACCTGCTCTGTCAGTCAAGCCTCACCCCCAGCCACCAAGCTTCATTCAAATCCTCCACTCTCCTTGTCCCCTTTACTGAAATGTAAAGGACCCTTCTGTCCTCTCATCCACCCTGGTGATGGGCAGCCCAGAACAGCAGGGTGGCTCTGTCAGGTCCTCCTCCCTGACCCACCCAGACTCCTGCCTGTAGTTCCCCATCCACTCGCCTCCCACACTCCCACTTTTCTCAGGTCTCTCACTCAAGCAAGGGGAAGGCCAAGTCCATACCAGGAGCCCAAATGAGAGGTCACCAGAAGTGCACCAGCCAGGCTGGAGAAGGGGGGAGTGGGCAGAGCGTGGGCGGCATCATGTGACATCCCCAGTATGGGGAGGCATCAAAGAGGGCAGCAGGGACGTGGTATGCTGGCCTCTTTAGCTACACGCTCTATTTCTTTCAAAGGGCACTGTGTCAGGTCTGAGCCGCCTACCTCACAGTGAGGGCCCTGAAGATCACAAAAGTTAGGGGACTTGCCAAGGCCACCCAGCTGTCGGGAGAGGAACCCGGCCTGGGCCCCAGGTCCGTCTGACCCTGAGCTGTTTCCAATATTAGGCCACTTCTGGTGCGTGGGCATGGGGAGGGGTCCAGACTGGAAGCAGCATGGCAGTGAGGCAACTGGAGGTACAGCAGAGCCATCACTGACAAATTCTGACATGGGGCTGGGCACAAGGATTGGGAATCTTCTCAGGCCCCAAGACGAGCAGTGGGAAATGGATGATGATGCCCTTGTTGGTCTCTTGGGATGAGTGGGGTGGGGGTATGGCCCACAGTACAAATTACCCCCAATCTCCTCCTCCACCTGGTTCACACCCTCCGACCTGTGAGAAGGTCAAGATTCCTAGCATCTCCTCTGGAAAGCTACACAGCAGGAGAACCAGGGAATGAGGGAGTGGCTCAAAGAGGAGGGACTTTTGTGTTGTGTTGTGTTATGTTGTGTTGTGTTGTGTCTTTTGTTGGAAAGATACAGAGGTCTCTCATGGAACCCGAGCATAGACAGGGAAGAAAGTTTAGGCAGGCTTCACAAGAGCCAAGATCACACCTGCCACATCTCTGGACCAAGGCCCCTCCCTCCCCTCCCTTCCCTTCCTCTCCCCTCCCTTCCCCTTCTCTCCCTCACCTGCTTGCACATGACCCCATCACGGCCAACCCAGAATCTAGCCTCACCTTCTGAATCTAGTGTCCTACCAGTTTAAGCTCCCCTAGAACCTTTCTCTATTTCAGAATCCAAATCTCAAGAGAATTAATTGGCTCAGCCTATGGTTTGGCCATCTGGAGTCAGGTGACCTTCCTTCTCCAATCAGCTGGGGGCTGGCCCCAAGGGCTGGGGGTGGGGTGGTTAGGATTGGAGCACAGGGCACAAAGAGCAACCAAAATGTGTTGCCATGAGGACAGAGGATGAATATGATATATAGATATAAGGATTTCCATGCAGCATTGTTTATAATTTTTGTTTTTTTAAACAATTTATTGAAGTATATCATTCATACATGAACATACATAAACTAAGTGTTCAGTAAACATCGTGAACTTACAAAACAAACATGTATAACATCATACAGGGCACCCACACATCACCCCCCCCCACACACAAGCACCCTGCATTGTTGTGAAACATTTGTTAAAAAATCATGAAAGTGGGAGGCGGCTGTGGCTCAATCAGTAGGGCTCCCGTTTACCATGTGAGAGGCCCCGGGTTCGGTTCCCAGGGCCTCCTGGTGAAGGCAAGCCCGCCCGCACGGCGTGGTTAGCTGACCCAGCGAGCACAAGCAGCAAGGGGGTGATAAATGAATAAATAAATAAATCTTTAAAAAAAAAAAAAATCATGAAAGAGCATCATCAAAGTATTACTATTAACTATGTATCTTCCTCCCCTATACATTTTTTAAAGGATTTATTTATTTATTTACTTTTGCCCATTTTTACCACTCCCCCACCATTTTTGCTGTTTCTGTGTCCATTCACTGGGTGACTCTGTGTCTGTTTCCTGCCCTCTTTTCTCATCGTTCTCCTCCTGTCTTCACTGGGATTCGATCCTCGGAACCTCCGATATGGGAGAGAGGCATCCTACCGCCTGCACCACCTTAGTTCCTGGTTTTTCGGTGCATCTCATCTTGGCCCTCCCTTGTGTCACTCTCCTGTTACATCATCATCTTGCTGCACGGCTCGCAAGGCCTGGCGGCTCACATGATCATGGCGCCTGATGGCTTACCTGCTTGTGGGGCACGGTGGTGCACCCGCGCACAGGACGTGGTGACCCATATGCCTTCTATATTTTTCTTTTTCTTATTTTTACTGGGAGGTCCCAGGGATTGAACCCAGGTCCCTCATATGGGAGATGGATGTCCAACCACCTGAGCCACATCTGTACCCCTGTTATATCTCTTAAGGTTGACCAAAGATACCCAAAGTTACAGTATTTTCCTATACAGGGTGGTCATATAATAAATCAGGCTTAGTTTATCACCAGCATTCCAAAAACCAGACCTAGGAAGAAAAACTAGGTCTGAGGACACATGCATGGTTTCTAATATAGCGAATGTTTAGCCTACCATGACTATCACAAAATCAAGACAGTGAGAATATTCGTATTGTTTATAATTTTTAAAATCACATCTCTCACTCACTGGCTCACTCAAATTTCCTAATTCACTATTCAACTTGCTAGGCATATACTGCTTTCCAAATTCTGAATGGAACTCTAAACACTGAGGTGAGCAAGTCTAGCCTCAGTTCAGTCAAATCAAATGCTCATTCTATCAGTGGACGGGTAGAGACCCAGGCCACAAAGCAGCTTCTCAAGGGGAGGTGCACAGCAAGGTTGGCAGGTGCCTCCACGAAAAAAAAAAAAAACTAACAAATCAGATAAATCCAGCCCCAGTGAGAAACCTGCAAAGTGGTCGAGATGATGTGAACAGCAATAGTTGAGGCTCTTCCAAAGCTAGAGGCAGGTGCCAACAGCATCAGGGCCTGTGGGCCTGTTGCCAAGGGCACTGGACCCTGGCAGAAAAGGCGGCTCCTCTCCAGACTTGGCAGGTCCAGCTCTCCATGTTGAACCTCCTTTTGGCCCAAGAGCCAGCAGCCCCAGCCGACAGATACAATGTCCTCGCCTCTACCTGAGCTTAATTCAAACCATTCTGTCCAACCCTAATTCGGAGCTTTTATTAGGTTTTAGGTTACACTATATATGGCACAATAGAAATATTTTTTCAATATTAAATTAGAAACATACCACAGGAGAGGTGGGTTTTTTTGGGGTTTTTTTGGGTTTTTTTTTGTTTTTTTTTTTAAGCCTTTTACAACATTGTAGAGTGAAATGTCTTCAACTCTGCAACTGAAATCTAACCAAGGTAACCTTCCACTGCAGAAACGTTGATAGCAACAGAGGCAAGTGTCCTCTGGAATATGTTTTCCTCCCCTCCCCCTTTTCCAAAAGCAAGTCGACAGTGTTCTTCTAATTAGTCTGGGGTGTGTGGTGTTGAAAGTCAGAGTACTTTGAGGGCATTCCCAGAAGGAACAGCAGCAGAGGACAGAACAAAATCTCCTCTCAGGCTGGCCTATCAAATGCACATATCCATCCCCACTATTGCTATACAATGAGACCTGGCGAGAGAGATCGTCCTCCATGTGGATTGTCTGCACGCTTGTCTGGCATATTTGGACGCTTGAGGAAAGCTGTGGAGGGAACCATGCCCACGGGGTGGGGGGTGGAATAACAGACACACCAGGGTTGGGGCCATCTGAGCTGGGCAGAGCTAAGACTAGAAAATGCTTCTGTCTGCCCTGCTGAGATCAGCTCCCCCACTCAGGTGAGCACAGCTCATGCTCTGTGATGAGGGGCTCCAGGAGCTCATCTGCACCCTAGCCGCACCCCTGCTGCACATCATAAGGATGGCTTGTTGAATGATCAAAGACTCAGGCATATGGCTCGGGACACTGCAGAACCTAATCCTTTGATGTCACTTTGGGACCCCTTCTACCCAACATGGAATTTTGGAATGAGTGCAGTTGCATTTTGGAAAGAAGCAGTTGATAAATGCCAGAAGGAAAAAAAAAAAAAAAAAAAAAATAGAACACTCGTGAGAACATGCAAATATGTGTCCTATGTGGGGCAATCTAATTCCCTTGAATTGTGCCAAGAAGCCCTGACCTCTAAAACCCAGAGCATCACTCTCCAAGGTTGCTCTTTGTCTCCGTGATCTGACCGCCAACTCGAGGGCAGAATAGCCGGCCAGCCTTGATGACACTGCCACCACAATGAGGGCAGTGTCAGCACAGGGCCAGGAGCACAAACAGCCTCTGTGAAGAACCAGGAAAGGGTAAGCTCGTTCTTCAGTGCACAGAGAAGGGATGGGATGGGATGGGATGGGCTGAAGGACGGGCGAAGAGGGGGAAGGCAGGTGGTAGAGCCAGCTCTAAGGCACAGAGGTGGGAATAAACAGTGAGTTCAAAGACAGCCAACATGAGATAAGGTCCTTGTCTTGGAGAGGAGCAGGAATAGAGAAAACATTGTCCTCCCAGCTCATTTTCCAGGTGTGTCTTCATCTCTCAGAGTCGCCTGAGGTGGACCTTCACATCCCTAACAAGGAGAAAGCAGACAGGGATGCCTGGAGGAGTGCCTAACCCCTCTTGGCCCCAGGCTGGAGGTTTTCACAGTGACCCAAGGCTTGGGAGGAGCCGGCTGGTCCCATTGCCCTCTCCCCCACTTCTGGCCCCACAGTCTCGGGTGACAACTTCTCCCACTATAACTCCCCCATCAGGCTTGGTCAGCCCTATCTTGGGACACAGGGGTCAGAGCAAGCCCTGGGCCTTGGGCACAGGCCCCAGATGCTGGGCAGGTTGAAACCAGACTGAGGCCCAGCCCCCTGCCCACCCTCAGCCTTGAGATCACTCCACAAGACTGGAAATACAGAGAGCTTCACTGCATTGGGGGTGGGGGGGCAGCTTTGGAACCCCCAGTGGCAGAGACTAGTTTTGGCCTGGCTTTCAGCTGACCTCTATAAATTGAAATGGTCAGAGGGCTCTCCCTGTCTGAAATGGCCCACTCCAGGCCTATCAGCCATCGGCCCAGGCCCTCCCAGCTTCTGGGCTCAGTCTGGCCTCCAGGCTTTCTCTGCAGCACTACAGCATCCCTTAGCCACACTCAACTGGCACATCTGCTAATTCCTGCTCACTCTCTCCTGCCTCCTCTCCTTTTGGTAGGAAGAGGCACTAGTTCATCCAGATGCTTCTTTACATGCCAGGCTCCCAGGTAGAGTCTGCTCAGCCAGCCCCTCCACTTTCTCCTCTGCCCCAGACAAGCACTGCCAGGTCCCTTGGAGGGAAGAACAAGAGGGCTGGGCTCCAGTCTCACTCCACTCAGAGTCCAGTGACCAGCACAAGGCATTGGGGAGTGACCATGAGTCAGTCCAGACCAGACCAGCTTCTGCCCCCAACAAAAGTCCATCTTGGAAAGCTGCTGCCACTTCATGGAAGAACAGACTCCCAGAGCTGAGGACAGTCCTAGTGTATACCTGTTGTCCCTACTCAATTCACTCTCCAAAGTGCTCCAGTTGGGACGATAAATGGCCACCCTGTTTTACCACCTCCAAGTCTAGTGAGTGGGTAAGGCAGAATTCAAACCCAGATCTGGCGTCAAAGCCCAAACTTATCTTCTCAGGTATAAAGACTTACAAAGGCTTTGGAGTAAGGCAGATGGTGAACAATCCAGATGGTGCCTTCATAAGGAGGAGCAAAGGGACCTACAGGCAGCACAGAGAAGAAGAGGAAAGACCCTGGAAATCTCCTGGAGGAAGCAATGTGGCCACAGGCTGAGGCAGGTGAGGAAGAGAAAGAAGACCCTGTGCACCAGGGTCAGGCAGCCTGACGCTAAGGGCTGAGAGGTTCTGCCAGTGATTCCTGGCTAAGCACTAGGAGGGCTGTGAAGAGACAGGTATTTTCAAGTAATGGTCTGTTGTCTAAAAAATATATCCACTTTGGCTTGAATAGAGAGGTTTGAACTCTGAATGGAATCTTGCTATCAAGAAATCAAAGCCAGGCACCTGACGGCAGGCAGACAAGTGCTTAAAAAGCCCCTAGGTGGGTGGAGGACCACCTGCCCTTCCTCTGAAGCATCACAGACACATGCTGGGCCAGGTCACGGGCAGGCCAGGGCAGTATGCAGCCTGGAGACTTAGGGAATAAGGCAAGGGGCTGGTGAGGGCCCTGCTGCACTCTCTCCAGTGCAGCCATCAGAGCTTTAACCCCTAGAGCAGGTCTTCTTAACCTTTTTTGTTCCACGGAACCTTCTGCCCATCAGGTGAAGTGAATACTACTGTAATTTATTTATTGCATACATTGATAAGTAGAGGAAATGCTAGATTTCATTTAGAGGTCAGAGAAAATAAAGATAATAAGTTGATTTTTTTTTTTCAATTCAAGCTCACAGACCCCCTGAAATCTTTCCACAAACCCCTTGGGGGTCCATGGACACCTGGTTAAGAACTCCTGCCCTACAGTCTTGAAGACTTGAACCTGAGCACAGACTGTGAGGGCTCCCGGGCAGTAGCACCCAATGGGCAGGGGCCAGAGCATGGGCTGGAGGCCTTGATCTACAAGGGAGTATCACAGTCCAGGGAAGTACCCACACCAGGAAATCTTCTCCCATGCCGAGCCCTGGTTCCTTCTTATCTTAAAGTCTATCTCCTCCAGAAGGGTTTCCCAAATCCCACCCCCAAGTTTAACTAGGATCCCCTGTTACATTGTTTCATAGAATCTCCATGTGTCTTCAGCCAAGGAATTTATCACAACTTGTAAACAGGTATGTGTATTTGCTTATTATTTTATTATCCCCACTGTACTGGAAGCTCCACAGGGATAAGGACTGTGGCTGTTTTATTCACCAGAATCTCTCCAGTGCCTAGCACACAGATTAAACATTGTAGAGAGGCAGAGTAAAGAACGCATTCCACCATTAGAACATCTTCCTTAGGGCCTCTCACTTACTCAGTCAACCAGCTTTTACTGAGCATCTTCTATATGCCAGGCTCAAAGTTAGAAAAAATGGGGTTTAAAAAAATTCTTTTAAGGCAGGGGTTCTTAACCTTTTTTGTTCCACGGACTCCTTTGCCAGGCAGGTGAAAACCACGGACCCCTTACTAAGCCCACACTATACTGTGTATTATTTAATAAATATATTACACCTGCACAAACACATCCCCACAAGAATAATGTCTTTTTGAATTTCAGTTCAAGTTCATGGACCCCTTGTTAAGTACCCCCATTTTAAGATAGATGCAAATACCCATTGGAGAGCTAAATTCTAGTATACTATCAGTTATTCACATACCAGGAAGCCAATTGGTTTCCAGTGTGATAGTAGTTCAGAGGGCTTGGATCCTGGCAGAAGAAAGAGAGAGGATTCTAGATCTGAGAACCCCAAAGCAGAAGACAAGCATGAATGAAGCTGAGTGGAGCTTCAGGCATCTGAGAAGTGAGCAAGAGGGTGCCAGGAGACAGGGCAGGGGCACACGGAAAGAGGGAAATATACACAGAAAGCCCACTTCACCTTCACATAACACTGCCTCCCCAGGACAGGCCCTGAGTTATACACTGCACATACATCAGCCCAGTTAATCCTCATGCAATGCCAAAAGGTAAGCAGTGTTACTCCATTTTCCAGAGGAGGTTCCCATGGCCCGAAGGGTCAAGTAACCTGCCAAAGGACAAAGTTAATCAAGAGGCAGGGCCTGGATTAAAGCCAGGCCTGTTGATTCCCAGCCGTTCTGCTGCAGTCCCCATCCAGACTCTGTCGATGTTGGGATTCCCACGTCAGTAATTACAGGCTACGGTGCAGCTTCTGACACGGCCTGGAGGTAAGTATGCTGGGCTTTCACCATGAGAGCAGGGGGGGGCCACCATCTCCCATGCTAATCTTGCCAGTCAAGGCCCTGGGTCTTGCTTCACAGCCAAAGGACCTTGGACTAGAGGAACAGGGGAGAAGATAGTAGATTGTTCACACACTTTTCACCAGCAGTGCTGGTCATTAGCCAGGTCAAAATCAAAGGACCCAATGGAGGGGGGCATTAGAGAGATACCTCAAAGCAGAGGGCAGGGCCTGGGGGTTCCACTGGTCAGGGAGGGGAGGTCACTGGGATGAACTTTGTAGAGTAATAATGCCCCTTCCACTCCTTCCATAGCACTGCCTGACCTGCCCCACCACCACCACCACCAACCCCATCAGCCACATGGAGAGAGCTCTGGCAGGCAGGGCAGCAGCAGAACAGAGGAGCCCTCTACTGTCCTGCCCTTTTCTGAGACAGAAGTGTTTGATGGGGAATGGGGAGAAAGGCCATGCGTGGGCTCCAAGAGAGGCTGTCAGGATGCAGGGACAGCAGGCAGGATGCTCAGAGAAGATGTATTCTGAGAAAACAACCCAGGGACTAAGCGGCTTGGCCAGACCCCACATTTACTGCTGGGGAAATCAAGGCCACACAGGGAAGCACTTTGCTCCAGGCCACAGAGTGAGGAGGGCTGACCTGGGGCTGGATTCCCAGGCCTGGACTCAACCACACAACTCTGCAAATTGTGTCTCTCTCTGTCTGCTGATACCTCAAACCCTCTCGCCAGGTGACTGGGTCGAACTGGGCCAAAGAGGGTATTCCAGGGATTGGGGGGCCTGAGCAGCCCATGGAGGAGCCTCCCCCTCACCACCATGAGCCTGCGATTTGACTCCTCCCACCCTGCATGCCCTAAGGAGGGGAGGAAAGAGCCCAGGCTCTGGAGGTTTGCAGATCCACATTTAAATTCAGGCTCCATACATGATGGCTATCTGCCCTTAAGTCCCCTCAGCCCTGTTTTGTCATCTGTAAAATGGGGGAGTAACAGTACCTATCTCAGCAGACAGCTGAGAGGATTAAACAGGTCCATATGCAACTAGCACACAGTAGGGCTTCATGCAGGACATGTTCCATCCTCTTCTTTTCTATGAAGAATGCCACCTCCCACTCACCCACATTGTCCCTGGGCTTTCAGAAAACGCCCCTATGGATTCTCCCATACTCACAACTTGGTTCCAGCATATAAGATCATGATCCAACAAGCAGCACATCCTTACTGAGCCCTTCTGTGTGCTGAGTCAGTAAGGACAGGGGGAGAGGCTCATAGCCTGGTTGGGGAGACAAGCTACAGCATCAGTAAGCACACAGCAGGCCCTCAATAAACATCTGCTCAAAGAACAGACGAATGACTCATACAGTCACTTGAAAGTCACTGTCATCCTCACTCCCCCACTGTTCAAAATGGGCTGTCAAATCTAGAGAAGGTGATGAGGGCACAGAGATTTTAAGGGACTTGCTTGAGGTCACATGGCAGGCTGGTGCCAGAGATTGGACCAGGGTACAAGCAGAGCAGATTTTTTTTTTTTTTTTTTTTTTTAAGGATTTATTTATTTATTTACTTACTTTTATCCATTTTCATCCCCCATCCCTGTTTTTGCTGTTTCTGTGTCCATTCGCTGGGCAACTCTCTGTGTCCATTTCCTGCCCTCTCTTCTTATCCTTCTTCTCCTGTCTTCACTGGGATTCAATCCTCGGAAACTCTGATGTGGAAGAGAGGTGTCTTACTGCCTGCACCACCTTAGTTCCTGTTTTGTCAGCGCATCTTATCTTGGCTCTCCTTTGTGTCACTCTCCTGTTACGTCATCATCTTGCTGCATGGCTCACGAGGCCTGACAGCTTACCCCACTCGCAGGGCCTGATGGCACACCTGTGCACGGGGTCTGGGGGGCTCACCCATTTGCAGGGCCTGACAGCGTACCTACGCATGGGGCCTGGTAGCCCATGCACCTTCTATATTTTTCTTTTTTTTCTTTTTACTGGGAAGTCCCAGGGATCAAACCCAGGTCCCTCCATATGGGAGTCAGACACCCAACCATTTCAGCACATCCGTCCCCCTGCTATATCTCTTAAGGTTAACCAAAGATACCTAGAGTTGCAGTCATTTCCCATACAGGATGGTCATATAATAAATCAGGCTTAGTTTATCACCAGCATTCTAAATACCAGACCTAGGGAGAAAAACTAGGTCTGGGGACACATGCATGGTTTCTACTATAGCGAAAGTTTAGCCTACCCTGATTATCACAAAATCAGGACAGCGAGAATATTCGCACAGCAGAGCAGATTTATTGACAGAATAATCCCTGACTGGGAAATCAAATCAGCTTGGGTCACATTTCAAGCTCTGGCTTTTAGGCTGTGTGACCTTGGGCAGAATGCTTAACCTCTCTGTACTTCAGTTTCTTCTTCAAAATGAGGTGATACTTTTCCCCCAGAGTAGTAGTGAGACTGACAAAAGATTCCTATATGCAAAGCATCAAGTGAGGGGTGAGGCACTCAAAGGGAAGTGCAGCTACTTCCGAGTCTACCTTAACCCCACCTAAAGTAACCAGAGGGCAGTGACATAATTAAAAGGCATTAGGTACCAAATGGAGATGCTCAGTCACAAAATTTCTTTAAAAATCCAGCAGGGAGATAGAAAACCACACAGGAGCTTGTTTTTAAGGACAAAGAAAAATATGTTTAAGCAGGCCTGAGAATGCTGCTATAAAAGAACGAAAATATTTTTCTTACCAGGGCATTTGTATGTCAACAGCTGATAGGGGGTGGGAACGGCCACCACAAGGCTACCTGGCACGGCCGGCAGCCCCATGTGAGGCTCTACAAGCTGGGACCCAGCAGGCCCCAGTAGTCCAGGTGAAGGAGGCCTTCCCAGGCCCTCGGTTCTCCAGGCTATGAAATGGGACTGCCCAGTCTGGGCTCAGTCGGCTCTTGGCACCTTTCCATCTGCTGTAATTACCATCTCCAGGTTGGGGAAGGGTTGATATTTTATATCAGGCTCAGAAGGGTTAAGGATGGCTCCTGGGGTCACACAGCTAAATGAGTGGCGTGGTGAGGCTGGACCAAAGCCCGCAGGGCCCCTCTCTGCCACACAGCCTCCCCATCCCCGGAGACTGCATGTGTTCACTCAGGCCCTGTCAGGAGCACTGACAGGCACTGAAGCCCGAGATGAACCAGACACGCTCTCGTCCCGAGTGCACTCATCACCTCCTGCCCTGCCCTCTCGCCTGAGAGTGGGCCTACCTGGCCGGCAGCTCTGCCCTTCTCCCCACACCCAGACACAACATGTGGGACTTTGCTTTCAGACTGTTCCCACCCTTGCTCCCTGGCTGCTCAGGCAACCATGAACTGTTTCCTGTTCTCAAATTCCTTGCCTTCCTCCCACCTTCTCTTCCCCTCTGCTGCTGGCCTAGTCCCCACTCGCCTCACCTCGTTCCTGGGTCACGGCAAGCACATTCTAGCTTTCTGCCCCTCCCCAGTGCCCCTGCAGAAACCAGCTTCTGGGAAACACCAATATGCTTAGGGCTCCCTCTTACCCCCTTGGGCTTTGGCTCCTGCTGCTGCCACCGTCCCCACCTCTGCCGACAATCTAACATGTGATAGAGCCTGTTGCTATAGCAAGATTTTCCCAGGTTGCCCACGGTAGGCGCTTGATATGTGACGATGCATACTTTTGCACACTGCTCTGATTTACATCACTGGTATACCCTTTTGTTTTCAGGGTTCACCTGGAGCTCCTACAGAGCGTGATCCCAGCAGGCAGAACCATCCCGTCAGCCCTGGGAGCCCCAGCAGCCAAGCCCAGTAGGGGCCAGGCCCACAGAGGGTGCTCCCAAAGCACTGCTGACAACCCTGGGCCCAGAAAGCAACTGTCTTCCAACCCGGATTCCCACATCAGACCACCCTGCCTGGGGGAGAGTTCATGTTTTGGCAGAAGGAAATCAGGAAAGGATCCCAGCCCACTTTTGCCCAGCCTTATTTACTGACCTTTAAACCCTGAGAGGACAGGGCAGCCCCACCCCCAGCCCTCCCTGGGACATCCTTACATGGCTTCCGTGTCCTCAGGCCCAGAGCATCTTAAATGAGGAAACTGAGGCTCAAAAGGGGTGGGCTTAGTCACCCAGAGCCAGGTTCAAACCCTGGGGGTTCTCACACTTTCCATCACCCCGTGCCATCCCTCTCCATCCAAATCCTCTTGGAGCGGTTGCAAAAAACCTTCATCCCCTCACAGGGAGCCCCAGCTTCAGAGCCTCTCCCTCTGGATGTGAGGAGCCACTGAGGACCAGGGAGGTGAGACAGCAAAGGCCCCTCCCCGGCTTCCCACCTTTTCCCCCAGGTTCACTTTAGAGAGACTCTCTCATGAAAGAACCACCCAGGCACAGTTCCAAGTTCTTGGGAAGGTCTCCCAGAAAACGTCTCATGTGCTGGTGGGTGGGTGGGGTGACAGGGCCTGCAAGAGAAAAAATGTCTGCAGGAGCAGCTGATCCAGTTGCACCACAGGCATTCCTTTCCTTTCCCTGTGAAGGGCAGAAGGGATTAGAGGCTCCTGGGTAACACTTGCAGGGTGAAAGGGGAAGTGTCTGTGAGGAAGGCAGCCAGGGCCTTCTCCACACATTACAGAGAGCCCGGCCCCGAGGCTGGGCGAGCTCCGCCGGCATCTCCCCTATTTATCCTCTGTGCTCTCCCACAGTCATGGGCAGGGGCAGGAACTGAAGACACTCAGCATGCTGTGCAGGTTGAGGCATGGTGAACTTCCAAGCAGTGAGGTTTTCCTGAGTAGCAAGGCCTTGGAGATTTCTAGGCATCTGCCCAGGCCCTGTGGATCAGAGCTTGGCCTCTGACTGCTTAGTCAGGTGGATGCAGTCAGAAGCAGACTCTTCTGCCATGAGCAGCAAACTTGGTCTTCTACATCGGTGCTGTGGGTCTCAGTCCGTTGGTGGTCTGCTCTGGGCCGGGCCCTGTGCTAAGCACTGAAGATGTGGAGGTAAATGAGATGCTGTTCCTACTTCCACAGAGCTCAGACTGGGGAGGGAAAACTGGCGAACAGTCACCAGTCCATGTGCTGAGGACTTTCAGTGGGTTAGGGATTGAGATCGCTGAGCGTGCCCACCCCCCTCTAAGGGTGTCTGTCAGCCTAGACTCTCTGCTGCCTGGGACACGTGACCCCATCAGCCCAGTCCCAGCTGGTATGACCAGGGTAGACACCTGGCTCAAGGGTGGCCAGTGTATGTGAAAAGATTAAGAGAGCTAAGAAGAGTCTCACCTTAGAGAAAGGGAATTTCAAAACCAAGTGAGCATGAGCAGGTATAACACCAGGCCCCACAAGCAGGTGAGCCCCCTAGGCCCCATACACAGGTGCACCATCAGGCCCCGCGAGCCATGCAGCAAGATGATGACGTAACAGGAGAGTGACACAAGGGACAGCCAAGATGAGATGCGCCAAAAAAAACAGGAACTAAGGTGGTGCAGGTGGTAGGACACCTCTCTCCCACATTGGAGATTCCGAGGATCGAATCCTGGTGAGGATAGGAGGAGAAGGATGAAAAGAGAAGGTCAGGAAACGGACACAGAGAGTTGCCCAGCTATTGGACACAGAAACAGCAAAAATGGTGGGGGAGGGGGGTTAAAACTGGATAAAAGTAAATAAATAAATCCTTAAAAAAAGTACAGGGGAGTAAGATATGGACTATAGTTAGTAGTAATACTTTGACGATGTTCTTTCATAATTTGTTAACAAATGTTTCACAACAATGCAAAGTATTTGTAGTGGGGTGATGTGTGGGAGCCCTGTATGATGTTACGCATGTTTGTTTTATAAGTTCACAATGTTTACTATACACTTATAGTTTATATATGTTCATGTATGAATGATATACTTCAACAAATTTAAAAAAACAAAAAAAACAAAAAAAACAAGTGAGTTAGCAGTGGGAAAAGCCATGAGGCAGGGTTGGGGCTGGAGAAGCCATAAGAGCCACACACAAGCTGAGGGAACAGAAAATATGAAAAGCCTGAGCTGAAAGCCAAGTAGTGCTGACTGGAGCCTCAGGGAGGATGGCCTGAGGGCTGTTTACATCTTCACCAAGTGTGAGGCCATCTGGGAACTAAAGGATCTCCAGGACACAGGATCAGTGCTCAAATATCATTCAGTTCATCCAATAAGCATCAACTGCCAAGTTTCAGGTCCCATGCCAGGATTACTATGACTTGACCTGTGCCCTCAAGGAGCTCACAGCCTGAAGAAAACATAAAGGTGAGGGCATCAGGGAGTGATCAGTGCCACGATAGAAGGAAGCTCAGGAAGCTGTGGAAGCTCGTGGCAGGTATATGGCTCACGGGGAAATTCATCTCAAAGCCCAAAATCTACCATGACAATGGAGCAGTTCTAGATAGGGGTAAAAAAATAGGGGTAAAAAAAAAAAAAGTGGCTCTGATGTCATGGGAGAGGCCAGGGATGCATTCTAGCAACTGAACATTCAGGCCCCAAGCACTCAACAAAGGCTGACCACCCACTGACCAGCCCATTCCTGGGGCAGCAGGGTCAGAGCAAAAGGGAAGCTCCTCCAACCACCCAGCTCCAGCCTCCATGTTGACAGAGGGTGCAGGGGTAGATAAGCATTTGGAAAAACCCAATCAAACCATCTCCGCAGGGCCTAAAAGAGAGGAAGATGAGCAAGTGATTGACACTCAGGCCTTGGATTCTTAATCTGAAAGGAAAAACAGCTTGTTCCCTTAGGTCATTCTGAGATTAAATGAGAACATGCAGGTAGGGAGCTTGGTTCAGTGCCAAGCATCCAGTAAGGGCCCTGCTGCCATTAGAGGGTGGGGCTGAGCTATGCAGTCATCCAGACCCTCCTCTGCATCCACACCCCAAAGAAGATTTGTGGAACTGATGCCTCAGTGAATCACCTTTACCTTCCTATTAAGGTATTCATTCATTCATTTATCTATTTCCTTCCTTGTTCTAAAATTTTCCTAAAGCCAATACATTTTAGAATCAAGTGGTTACAATAGTCTTCATGTTTTGCTGCTTTTGTTGTTGTTTTCAATTTACAAAGACTAACATTAGCTGAGCAACTTTGATTTAATAAGTATTTGATAGATGATTTATAAACATTATTTCACTTGACTCCAGTAAGAAAAGCATGTTACTTTAAGGCATAAGGGAGACTATCTCTCAGGAAGAAGTTAGGCAAATGGCCTAACCTCCCTAAGCCTGTTTCCTCATATGTAAAGAAGGGATCATAATCTTACCTATCCCATGTACTTAGTGAGGATTAAATAAGATAATATATGGAAAACACCAAGCACAGTACTGAGGGAGAGCTGCTATATCCCCAGTCCTAGAAAGTAGCAGGCATAAATTAGGTACCCAACAAATATCTGACTGACTGACGGGTTTGCACATAGTAAGCACTCAGTAATAAATGTTATTTTTATCATTTGTTTGAGAATACTCACAAATGGGCATGTTTGATAATAAGGATGAGACAGAGTCTCTGGACATGGTTTTTGTGTTTAGGATGAGACAAAAAGTATAGTTGGGGCAACCAGAGAAAATTATCCTAAGGCTACAATGATTATGGGACTTTCAAGAATAACGGTGCCTAAAATTCAACTTTAAGCTATCTGCTCTGTTTCTTCAAGATGCAATTCCCCTTTACTGTCCAAATCCTTCAGTAAAATCTGCCACAGACAGCCCTGGATGGTTAGTGCTATCAGGAGTGAAGTGATTGGGCAGTGTCCATCAGAATGACATGGAGAAGCAAAGGTACATGGCAAGCAAAACACAGAGAGCTGACTAAGAACTCAGCCATAGCAAGTGCTGGGGACCAAAGAAATGCACTCTGTACATCATATTCTACAATTTAAAGAATAATCTATTATTAAAAGAATAGCAAAAGAGTAGGTGGTTTCCAAACACAATAAAAAATGGAATCTTAAATCCAAAAGAAGAAGGAAAAAAATGAAAAAGGAGAGAAACCTAAATCACATGGAACAAACAGAAAGCATATGGTAAAATGGTAGATTTAAACACATTAAATGGGGAGGCAGCTGTGGCTCGGTCAGTGGGGCTCCCGTTTGCCATGTGGGGGGCCCCGGGTTCGGTTCCCGGGGCCTCCTGGTGGGGGCGGGCCCGCCCCCGCCCGCACGGCGTGGTTGGCTGACCCGGCGAGCGCAGGCAGCAAGGGGGGGATAAATGAATAAATAAATTTAAAAAAAAATCTTTAAAAAAAAAAAATAAATAAAAATAAACACATTAAATGTAAATGGATTAAACATTCAATTAAAATACAATGGGGGGTGGATGTGGCTCAACTGGTTGGGTGTCCGTCTCCCATATGGAGGGACCTGGGTTCGATCCCCGGGTCCTCCCGGTGGAAGAAAAAAAAAAAAAATACAATGATCAGAAATATTTTTAATTTAAACACATCTGTTTAAAAGGAGAAACATATAAAATACAAGCATATTAAAAGGTTATAAGTAAAAAGATAGAAAAAGATGCACCATGCAAACAATAATCTAAAGAAGCAGTATGACTATATGAATATCAGTCAGGGAAATCTTAAGGTAAAAAGCACATTATTAGAGAATAGAAGAGCCAGTTAATGATGATAATATACAGTTCACCAAGAAGATAAAGCAATTCTAAAGGTATATGTAGTTAACAATATGGCTTCAAAATACGTAAAACTATTTTGGGCAAATAAACAAGGAAAAAAGATAAATTCTCAAAGTGAGAGATTCTAGGACACAATAAATAAATTAGAATAAGGAGACAAAAACTCAGTAAGTATAAAAAAAATTTAACAACATTTAACTAATGGGCAATTATAGAACACTGCACCCAACAACTGAAGAATAAAAATTATTTTCAAGTACATACAAAACAATGACAAAATTGACCATATATTATACCATAGAGCAAGTCTCAACAAATTGAAAAGGAATGAAATCTTAACAGCATATTCTCTGACTACATGCAGTTAAAAATCAGTAACAACAATTTTTTTTTAAAATTTACATGAAAGATATATAAAATTGTTCAAAAGATCAAGGGGTAGGGCATGGTCACAGTGGGTGAAGAATCACTCAATAAATGAGAGAATACTGAATTCCCAGCCTGGAGAGCTCTGCCACATTCTCCAAGGGGCAGCAACAGTCTCCCGAGTGCAGGGGCAGTGTCTGGCAAAGGAGGAGGGTCCACTGATGGGTTCTTGTTATTGATGACTAGCTTACGAGTCTTTGCTCTTGTAATTGAAACTTAGCCTACTGTTATGGGGTGCCTAAGGGTTGCCACCTGAGAGCCTCCTTGTTGCTCAAATGTGGCCTCTCTCTAAGCCAAACTCAGCATATGACTGCATTACCTTCCCCCCAACGTGGGACATGACTCCCGGGGATGAGCCTCCCTGGCAACGAGGGATTAATACCAAGTGCCAACTGGCAACACGATTGGAAAAAGACCTTGAATAAAAGGGGGGAAAGGTAAAAAGAAATGAGTTCATGTGGCTAAGAGACTTCAAAGAGAGTCAGGAGGTCATCCCAGAGGTAACACTTACATACACCTCAGTAGGATCTCATAGAACAGCAAAGTGGATATCACCCCACACAGAGGGGCTCCTGAGGGCTCTGGAGACACCCAGGTCCTATATAAGGGGGGATAGCCCCAGAGATTGGTGCCTTATTAGTGGGCTCTACTTTGGAATCTGTGCTCCTGAGAGTGACAGAGTTGGACTCAAATAAGTCCTCTCTGCACATGGTCCATCCGTCCCTTCTATTCAAACCTATATGTGATGCTGGAGTTTTTAGGTGTACTTCCAGAGACTGGAGCCTCTGGCCTACCTATGTGCCAGCTGTGCCTGGAATCTCAGTGGAGCTGCAACTTCTACCCTACAGCTCAATGGACTCATCTAAGTCACCTGGAGAGGAGACGACAATGGTCAACGGCCATCCCAGGGAATGGAGAGGGCCTGCAGCTGCAGGCAGGATAATCCCATCTACCATATCCATGGGATATAAGCCCTCTCTCACTTGGAGGTGGAGTGGACGTAACCTTCCCAGTCCCCTCAGGATTGGGGGAAGAGCTATGGACTAGAGTGGACTTAATGGTATTCTGTTGTAGACATATTATGATTCAAGCAATGGAAGAAATTATAACAGTGAGGTGGAGCCAGTAGCCACTGGATGCTGTCGGGGCAGGGAGGGAAAGGGCAGTTAAAAAGCAAGGGCTTTTTTTTGGGAGAGAGTGTGGTCTACAATGTGAACTGTGGTCTATGCTTGGTGGCAAGGCCCCAGGATGTGTATATCCATTACGGGTGGTGTGTCACATTGATGAAGGATGTTTGTGTGGGATGTTGTAGGAGGTGTGGGAGGTGGGAAACATGGGAATCCCTGTAATTTTTGTGTAATATCTAGGTAATCTAAGCACCTTTAAAAAAAAATATATATATATACATACACATACACATATAACATTATGTAAGCAAATGCACATATATGCATATATATTTATGTATCATTTTACAAATTTTGGTATGTATTGTGAAAATTTTAATTTTTACCCACAATAAAATAAATTTTAAAAATTAAGGAAATTGAAGGACTCTTAAAAATTTTTTTTTTTTAAATACTCACATGTTTGGAAATTAAGGAATGTTTTTTGAAATAACCAGAGAGTTAAAGAAGAAATCCCAATAAAAAGACAATTTTTGAACTAAATGAAAACAAAAATGCTACATATCAGAAATTGCCAGACATAGCTAAAGCAGTGCTTAGAGGGAATCTTATAGTCACAAATGCCTATATTTGTAAAGAAAAAAAGAATGAAAATTAATGAACTAAGCATTGTTCTTAAGAGGTTAGTAAAAGACTTTGGCAGTGGTGGTGAGAGCATTATTTTTGGATCTTCTTGAATTCCCATTAAAAGAAACAGGCTGTGTAACTAATTAGCAAAAACCTATAGTCAATATTTATAACAAAATTAGATGACTATACCTAAATAAATTGAGAGATATTCCGTGTTCATAGATTGGAAGTCTTAATATTGTTAAAAGGGAAATTCTTCCCAAACTGATTTATAGATTCAGGGAAATCCCAATCAAAATCCAGGCAGGGTTGTTATGTTTTGTTTGTTTGTTTTTTTGTGGGTTTTTGTTTTGTTTTGTTTTGTTTTTTTTACCTGAAAAACTGATCCTAAAATTTACATGGAAATGCAAAGGACAAAAAATAGCCAATATTGAGAAAAAGAAAACAAAGTTGAAGGACTTATGCTATCTAATTTCAAGACTTACTAAGAAGCTACAGTAATCAAGACAGAATAGCATTGGCATGAAGATATAACTATAGATCAATGAAATAGGAATTACCAGAGATAGACTGACACATTTGATACTAATGTAAAAGAAAGTATTTTTCAGTGTCACTTCAGCAGCAGATATACTAAAGTTGGAACAATTCAGAGAATATTAGCATGGCCCCTGAGCAAGTATTACACACAAATTCATGAAGTGTTCCATATTTTTAAGAAATATAAATCAATTTATAAAGATGGAATTAGATTCATAGTTATGTAAGGCTGGGGAAGGTTAGAGGGATTGAGAGGTGACTGCTAAGGGGTATGGAGTTTTTCTTTTTGGAGTAATGAAATTGTTCTAAAATTTTTTGTGGTGATGAATGCACAACACTGTGACTATACTAAAAGCCATTGATTGTACACTTTGGGTGGATTGTATGGTATGTGAATATATCTCAATAAAACTGTTTAAAAAGAAAATACTTTTCAATAAATAGTGCTGAAGAGATCATAAAGCCAGTAAGAGACAGAGCTGGGATCAGAATGTGAGTCTATCCAGCTCCAGATCCCACAAACTAGACAAACTGTGTTGATGTTAGAGAGGTCATTTATCTTCTGCTCTCCTTAGTTTCATAATATAAACTTCCTTTAACAGAAAAACACAAACCTTGCCTCAGCCAAGCTAAACGGAAAAGGAGGTTGCCATACTTAGGCCAGACCAGGATCACTAACTGAGGGACCTGGAATTCCTGAAGCTGGAGCTATAGAGGTGGCTGCCCATGAGGAGTGGGGTAAGTGGGAGGAATTCATGAAACTGGGGGTGGAAGGGAAGCCAGGAAGCAGGGCAATCTGGGGCTGGGAGGCTCCTCCCTGACCCACCAGACACAATCTGCTCTTCATCATTCTTGCTTAAACCTAACCTTTCATCCAACCCAATAGTACATTCTGAACGTTTTACCTCCTGCATATCTCTCAAATTCCTCCACCTCTCTCCATTACCACCACCTACTTACAGTCACTGTTTTCTCTCCTATGAACAACTGTTCCAACCTCCTTACTGGTATCCCTGCTCCTTCCAGAGAGATATTTTAAGCACAACTCTGATCACATACTCCTCTGCTTGAAACCCTTCAATGGCTGAAAAAAAAATCCAAATTCCTTTCTTTGCTGTCAGGCTGCTCGTGATCTGGCCCCTGCCTATCTCCACCCCTCATCTTGTATACTCTTTCCCATGTCCCACACAGGTCTTTTCCCACTTCCTCAAACACCAAGCTCTACCTATCATTAGGACCCTTGTACCACCCCTGTCCAAGAATCCCAAATTAATCCTGTACATCCTTCTCACCTCGGTTGGAAGATCTATTCCAGTTACTACATATAAAGTACTCCCCTATTTGTTTCATGAATAGCTCTTATCAAAATCTGTATTGACATTACTTGTTTGTTTACGTGTTGGTAATGGTCTCTCTCATGAGAAGGCCAGCTCCACAAGGGCAGGAACTATGTCTTTCCTCTGTATCCCAGCACCCCAGCACTGACCAGGTGCCTCCCACACAGCAAATGCTCCATAAGTATTTAGTGTTGAAAGAATGAAGGCAGAGACCCTCCTCCCTCTCTGCCAGAAATCCCCATGGGACTGGGCCCACCACAGGTAACCTGAGAGTCCCAAGGTAGGCCAGTGCCATACAGCAGGGATGAGGTCCAAGGGCTGGATATAGAAACATTCCAGAAGAGAAGCCCTGGAAGTCAGTTCAGGACACAACCCCAGACCTGGCCTTTCCCAAACCCTCAACCATGACAGTACTTTGGGCCAGAGAAGTGTAGGGCCAAGCTGGGAGCATTTCTAATGCTCTCCTGCTCTCAGATGGGCCAACTGGTGGTCAAAGAGAGCAGAGTTTGGGAAGCCAAAAGAAACAGGCTTCCTGATAAATGGGTACAATAATACCTACCTCACTAGACTGTTGTGAGTATTAAATGCTGGAATATTAAAAAAAAAAAAAAAAAAAAAAAAAAGGAGCCGGTGCTTTACCCAGCATACAGTAGATGGCCCTAATTTCCTTCTCCCATTCCCCCACCTCCCAAGGAGAACAACTGGGTACATGTGCTGTAAGACTGCTCTCCCTGCCTCTTCCACATCTACCCTCAACTGTGATATCTGGGTGGGAAACAGCTTCAGGCTATAGATGCTATGACAGCATTGTCTAAATTGAATTAGGCTGAAACCAGAGACGCCTTCAGCTCTCCCAGGGAGTTCAGAAGCAGTTTGCCCTGAGAGTGCAAACTGCACAGGAAAAGCCATTCGAATTGATAAGTCATTCGGATCATCATCTAAGGCAGCTTTTGCCTTTGAAATAAACTCATGTAGCACTCACTAGGGATTTCCAGGACTGAATATTATTTCTATTACACAAAAGCCCATTTTGAAGACTTTTTCTTTTTCATGCTGTCAGGGTTCTACGTACTTTCATTTCTCCACAACGTTACTCTCTTTCACCTACACAGAGCCATGGATCCTGACTAGAAGGAAGAGAGAAAAAGAGATTAGGAATAAGAGAGGTTGATCCAAGTAGACTAGAAGCAGGGCACCAGTACATAAAAGAGACAAGCCCACATCAATGAGAGCTGTGTAGCCATGAAACAGTATTTCGATTTTTCCTGAAAGCAATGGGATTTAAAATAGGCAGTGATAAAATTATCTTTTTAGAATGCTCATTTTGGCCATAATGGAGAAAACTGGTCCAAATGGAGAAGACAGATACAGACAGGGAAGGTGGGGGGAGAGTAGTTAAGAAATGGTTCAAACATTCATTCAATTAAGATATGACTCCCCTATATTTTTTTGTATAACCTTTATGTAATGTAAGTTTCTTTAAAAAAATTAAAATAAAAGTTTTTTAAAAATTTAGATATGATGCCAAAAGTACAAGCTATAAAAGCAAAATAGGTAAATTGAACTTCATCAAAATCAAAAGCTTTTGTGCTTCAAAGGAAACAGCTAGAAAGTGAAAAGACAACCTACAGAATGGAAGAAAACATTTGCAAATCATATATCTGATGAAGGGCTTCTATCAAGAATATAAAAAGAACACTTGCAGTTAAACAATTAAAAGACAACTCAATTTAAAAATGGGCAAAGGATTTGAAAAGATATTTCTCCAAAAAGATATACAAATGCCAATAAGCACAGGAAAAGATTTTTTTATAATAATTAGCCATTGGGAAATACAAATCAAAACCATAATGAAATGCCACTTCACATGGCTATAACTAAAGAGACAGGCAGCAATGTATCAGTGAAGATGTGGAGAAACTGGAACTTTCATTGTTCTTGGGAACACAAAATGGTGCAGCCACTTTGGAAAAAAGTTTGGCAGGTCCTCAAGAAGTTAAAGAGTTACCATATGACCCAGCAATTCCACTCTTAGGGAAATACCCAAGAGAAATGCAAACATATATCCACACAAAAACCTGTACACAAATGTTCACAGCAGCATTATTCATAATAGACAAAAAGTGGAAACAACCCAAGTGTCCATTGTCCATCAACAATGAATGGATAAAGAAAATGTGACATAGCCATACAATAGAATATTATTCAGCCATAAAAGGGAATGAAGTACCAATATATGCTACAACAGGATGAACCCTGAAGACATTATGCTAAATGAAAGAAGCCAGGCACAAAAAGCCACATAATGTATAATTCCATTTATATGAAATGGCCAAAATAGGCAAGTCCATAGAAAGAGAATGCAGATTAGTGGTTGTCAGGGGCTAGAGAGAGGGAGTGACTACTAAAGTGTACAGGGTTTCTTTTGAGATGATGAAAATGTTCTGGATTTAGATCATGGTAAGTCACAACTTTGTGGATATACTAAAAACCACTGAACTGTATACTTTAAAAGGGTGTACTTTGTGGTATGTGAATTATATTTCAATGACACTGTTTTTAAAAAATAAGAAACACCATACACACACCTAAAAGCATGGCAAAATGTCCAGGGTTGGTGGGTCTGGGTATCTGGATGGGAGATATGTTGGAATTCTCTGTATGGATTCTGTATTATTTTTGCAACTGTGCTGTAAATTTTTAATTATTTCAAAATTAAAGGTTAAAAAACATTATTGAGATAAAAATAAGGAATATCTAGGTAAAAGGAGTGTGGTAGGCAAACTCTGAGATGGTCTCCAATAACCTCCACCTCCTGGTATTCATGTCCTTGTGTAATCTCCTCCCTTTGAGTATAGGCTGGACCTAGTGACTCACTTCTAATGAATAGAATATGGCAAAAGAGATGAGATGACACTTCCAAAATAAGGTTTTCAAAAAGACTGTGATTCTCCTCCTCCCCTTCCTTGCTCTTGGAGATGGAAGTTGCCATTTTTTATAAGTAGCCCTATGGACAGGTACACATAACAAGCAGCTGATGTCTCCAGCCAACACCACAAGGACCTGATTCCTGCCAAAAACCATGTGTGTAAGCTTCGAAGTGGATCCTCCCTCAGTCAAGCCAGATGAGACCAAAATCTCAGTGCAGAAAGGACAGTCTTTTCAATAAATGGCACTGTATCAAATAGATAAGCATATGAAAATAAATAAATCTTGATTCCCTCCCACCTCACACTATATAAAAAAACTGATTTCAGATGGATTGTAGATATAAAAATAACTGCTAAAACATGTAAATTTTAGAAAAAGAGATTTCAAAATATGTTCATAACCTTGGACTAGGTAAAGACTTCTTAAATGAGACCAAAAAAGTGCTAACCTTAAAGAAAATTTTATAAATTCTATTCCACTAAAATTATGAGATTTTGTCCATCAAAAATACCATTAAGAAAATAAAAAGTCAAGCCAATAAGTAGGGGAAGATATTTTCAATAGGTATGTCTAATAAAGGACTCGTATCCAAAATATAAAAAGAACTATAGGAAAGGCCTTAAAAAGGTATATCCTGGGGCCCCACATTGCTCATCTCACCCTGTAGCATGCCTGCACCCATGTCTCAGGTGTGTACTTTTCCTTTTTCTCATTTCTTAATAAACCCTTTAACTTGTCTCATTAAAAAAAAAAAAAAAAAAAAAAAAAAAGATAAACAATACCAAGTATTGGTGAAGATGTAGAGCTACTAGAATTCTTATACCCTGTTGGTGGGACAGAGTATAGTTGGTACAATTTCTTTGGAAAACTGCTTGGCAGTATCTACAAAAGCTAAACACCACATACTCTATGACCCAACAATTACACTTGTAGGTATATACCCAATAGAAAAGCTTACAAATGTGGTTTAAAAGACATGTACAAAAATTTCTGTGGAAGCGTTATTTATAATAGCTCAAAACTTAAAATGTAAGTGTCTATCAAGCAAAGATTAAAAAATTGAAATTTGGTATAGAGTTACAATATAATACTATTCAACAAGAAAAATAATATTCATGCAACAACATGAATCTCATAAGATAATGTTGAACAAAATAAGCCAGAAATAAAAGAATACATACTGAATAATTCCATTTATATAAAATTCAAAAATAGACAAAACTATTTATGGTGATAGAAGTCAGGATAGTGGTTATCATTTTGGAGAGGGGAGTTAGTGACTAGGAAGAGGATTTGGGGGATGCTGATAATGTTCTGGCTCTTGATCTCGGGCTGGTAACGTGAGTGAGTATTCTTTCAGATTTCCCATTTCAGCTCCCACATTTAAGAGCCTTGAAGTCATCACTCCCATCCTCACAACAAGAAAAAAAAAAAGATGACCAAACTGAAAATCAACAACTCTTCTTAGATCCATGACAGAACTGAGGTCACAGGGCAGACTACCACCCCAAAAACTAGTGAACAGGCGAATACAGAGAACCACAGATTACCAGGAGCAGAAACTGCTGGATCCAGGAACCGGAAGGAAAATTTAAATGATAAATGATGAATTGCTGGAGTCTGAGCGTGATCTAGCTTGAGAGGTTAAAGCTTCTTGTTGTCCAGTTGTAGTGAGGGGAGGGCCTACATACTTCCCGAGGTTTATCTTCAGGAGTCCCCCCAAGTACCCATGGTGAAGATCAGAGAGAAGGCCCAGCATGTTTCCAGCAGGGGAAAAGGTAAAGTAACTATTCTGAAATATATCCAAGGGGAAAGTAGCCTTTTTGAAATACTCCCACAGCATTAGGTTCTCTGTGGCAAGGGCCTGCCCACAGGAGGAAATATATTACTAGAACCTAACCAGTGTGGAGGAAGAAATATATCCAAATCCAGATGCCCCTAGCCTTCCTTTCTCACCTAACTTGGGGTGGGGGGCGGGCGGGGCAGGTGATGTGGAAGAGCTGAGAAGCCTCTGTGAAGGTCACAACCCCGGAGCATGGGCCTACCAAAAGACTGAGACCTAATCAGATGAAAGAATTGTTACCCTCTCCCAACAATTTACCACCACATCAAAATGTCTCCTATATAATAAGTAGGGCTTAAGTTGAAATATCTGCAAGTCTTAGACTCTATTTAAGATGGAGTTTCTAGACGATGTCATCAAAAACATAAGACATCCCCTAGAAAATAATCCCCTGAGAATCAACTAATGAAAGGACAAATCCCACTTTCTTGGATCTCCGGTGTATGATAGAGACTGGAGAAGGACTCCACAAACACCGAATCACAGAAAAAGTAAAACAAACACCAAAATCAGGTAGAAGCTTCACATCCATCCAGACCCTTCCACCTCACTCCATCCTGCACAGCTGGGGAGTCGCACAGAGACAGCACGGCCCGGGTCCCTCCTGCCACAGATGCAGACTATAGAGCCACCCACAGCAGTGAGTTGTAACCACACACATACCCAGGCCCAGAGACCCAAGTCTGCAGAGACCCAGAGTGGAACACAAGTGGCTGAGGAGTGCTGCATACAAAAGTGCCCCCAGGGTAAAAATAGACTACAGCAGAACTGTAGGGAAGAAATGTACACACTCAATCCAGCCTGTTTGCTGGGCCACCTAAAGGCAAAACGAAACTTTCTAGATTTACAACATCTGAAGCCCTGGGGCAGGACACCCTAACAGGGAAGAAACCAGAGGAAGAATAAACTCATGGAAAAAAAGAAGGGGTTGAGGGGACAGAACTGCTGTAAGACAGGACAGGTCCCAGAAAAGAAAACTGTAATGAAAAGGGGATACTAAGTGAGGGAGAGAATTTAAACAAATCATAAGCACTGGGGAGAAAATTCTGCACAAAAACAAACAGAACATTCCCCCCAACGTGGGACATGACTCCCGGGGATGAGCCTCCCTGGCAACGAGGGATTAATACCAAGTGCCAGCTGGCAACACAACTGGAAAAAGGTCTTGAATAAAAGGGGGAAATGGTAAAGACAAATGAGTTCAAGTGGCTAAGAACTTCAAAGAGAGTCGGGAGGTCATCCCAGAGTTAACTCTTACGCACACCTCAGTAGGAGCTCATAGAACATCTAAGTGCCTATCACCCCACTCAGAGGGGTTCCTGAGAGCTCCGGAGACACCCAGGTCCTATATAAGGGGGGATAGCCCCAGAGACTGATGCCTTATCAGTGGGTTCTATTTTGGAATCTGTGCTCCTGAGAGTGACAAGTCCTCCCTGCACATGGTTCACCACTCCCTTCTATTCAAACCTATATGTGATGCTGGAGCTTTTAGGTATACTTCCAGAGACTGGAGCCTCCCGCCTACCTATGTGCCAGGTGTGCATGAAATCTAGGTGGAGCTGCAACTCCTACCCTACAGCTCAATGGACTCATCCAAGTCACCTGGTGAGGAGACAACGATGGGCAATGGCCATCCCAGGGAATGGAGAGGGCCTGCATCTGCAGGCAGGATCATCCCACCCACCATATCCATGGGATATAAGCCCTCTCTCACTTGGAGTTGGAGTGGACATCACCATCCCAGTCCCCTCAGGATTAGAACTATGGACTAGAGTGGACTTGATGGTATTCTCTTGTTCACATATGGTGATTCTAGCAATGCAAGAAATTATAACAATGAGGTGGAGCCAGTGGCCACTTGACACTTTTGGGGTAGGGAGGGGATGAGCAGTTGAAATACAGGGGCTTCTTTGGGAGTTGGAGGTTGTCCTGAGTACCGTTGTGGCAACAGATGTAGGCCATTTTAAATCAGCACACACCACTCAGAAATGAGTGGGAGAGAGTGTGGTCTACAGTGTGAACTGTGGTCTATGGTTGGTGGCAAGGCTCCAGGATGTGTAAGTTCATTGAGGGGTGGTGGGCCACACTTGTGGGAGATGTTTGTGTGGGATGTGGTGGGAGGTGTGGGAGGTGGGCAACATGGGAATCCCAGTGGGTTCTGTGTAATATTTTGGGTAATCTAAGCACCTCTTAAAATAAATGTATATATATATATATATATATATAAATAACATTTTTGTAAGCAAATACACATATATGCATATATATTTATATATCATTTTGCAAATGTTTGTACGTATTGTGAGAATTTTGATTTTTACCCAAAATAAAAATAAATTAAAAAAAAAAAAAAAACAGAACATATCAAGATTCCAAGAGAAGGAACAAAGGAAAGGAAGCTTTCTCCTGGAGGTCAAACAACTGCATGGAAAAAGGGTGATCATAAAAATGGCAGGGCATGGATGTGGTTCAAGTGGTTGAGGACCTGCTTCCCACATGGGAGGTCCTGGATTCAGTTCCCAGTGCCTCCTAAAGAAAATGGAAACAAACAACAAGCAAAAAAAAAAAAAAAAAAAAAAAAGTGAAAACCAGATCAGGGGAGCTGATATGGCTCAGTGGTTGAGTGCTAGCTTCCCAAATACAAGGTCCTGGGTTCATCCCCCCGACCTGGACCTCAAAAAAAAAAAAGAAAAAAAAGTACTTTTACTGCTTATCCAGGGCAAGAATCATGTGCAGAAGACCTAAAATTTGAACAGTTAAACATGGACTATTATAATGGTCCAGAATAAGTTGGACCAAGTGTCAAAGGTGAGCCTTAACATAAAGCCAATCAACAATAAAATTCTAGGAATTAGATTAGTGGATATCTGTGGCAGGGGATGGGTAGAGGGATTGAGAGGTAACTGCCAAAGACTGGGTTTTTTTTCTTTTTGGAGTAATGAAAATGCTCTAATATTGATTGTGGTGATGAATGTACAACTCTGTAACTGTAACAAAACCCACTGAATGAGCTGACAACTTTTAATATTCTAATAAAACCCTTAAATATGTCTTTAATTATAAACTGTTATGAAAGAATTTGTTCTTTCACCTTGTAAAAAAGTGAGGTGATAAAATATATTCGTTTATGAGAATTAACATTATCAATATATTTGTATTTTAATTCACAATGGAAAAATATATACCAAAACTGAAAACTCATAATACTTGAGTAAACTGTGGAAAAGTTTAAATGGGATTTTATTGTAGTCACATATTATTCTGATCAGAATTTTGATCAAGGTATTAAAGTTCCTTTTAAATTAAAAAAAAAAAAAAAAAAAAAAAAAACTGGTTTATCATTAAAAAATTTTTAAAAATCCACTGAATGTATGCTTTGGATGGATTGTATGGTACATGAATATATCTCATTAAATTGTCAAAAAATAAAAAATAAAACCCTAAGCAAGAAGGAGAAACTGACCTGCAGAGTTAACACATCAAAATAATCAGATGCCCAGGCATGAGCAAAAAATTACCAGCCATACAAAGAAATAGGAAGATATGGCTCAGTCAAGGGAACAAATTAAAATTTCAGAAGAGACACAGAATTTGGAACAACTAACCAAACAAATTCAAACAAATCTCCTAAATCACTCAAGGAGATGAAGGAAAAAATGGATGGAAATAAACTAATGGTGTATAAAGAGTTAAAGGATATTAAGAAGACAATATGTGAGCATAAAGAAGAATGCAAACGATTAAAAAGTAGCATAACAGAAATTGTGGGGATGAAAGAAACAATAATGGTGATTAAAAATACACTAAAAGAAAAAAAAATTTAATACACAAACAACAGCAGATTTGAACAGGCAGAAGAAAGAATCAGTGAACTAGAAGATAGGATAATCAAAATCATATATTCAGAAGAACAGATAAGAGAAAAGAATAGAAAAAAAATTAAGCAGTGTCTCAGGAACTTGAGTGACAGGATGAAACATACAAACACACACATCATGGGTATCCCAGAAGAGAAGGGAAAAGGGGCTGGAAGAATATTTGAGGAAATAATGGCCAAAAATTTCCCAACTCTTGTGAAAGACATAAATATACAGGTCCAAGAAGCACAGCCTACTCCAAACAGAAGAAATCCAAATAGATCTACTCTGAGACACATACAAATCAGAATGTCAGAAGAAACCCAAATAGATCTACTCTGAGTAACATACAAATCAGAATGTCATAATTTCACAAAGAGAATTCTGAAAGCAGCAAGAAAAAAAGCATTTTGTCACATATAAGGGATCCTCAATAAAACCAAGTGCCAATTTCTCATCAGAAACCATGGAGGCAAGAAGGCAGTGGTATGATATTTAAGTTACAAAAAGAAAAAAACCGCCAGCCAAAAATTCATTACCTGGCAAAGCCATCCTTTCAAAAATGAAGAAGTTAAAATATTTACATATAACAGAAACTGAGAGAGTTCATCAACAAAAGACCTGCCCTGTAAAAATTGCAAAAGCCTTAAAGGAAAAGACAGGAGTGGTTTGGAGTCATGTGAAAAAGTGAAGATCTTCAGTAAAGATAAGCGAAAAGGTAAATGCAAAATCCAATAGTACTGTATCCTCAATATATAACTCTATTCTTTATTTCCTGTAAGAGCCAGAATACAAATGAACAGGAAAATTGATATTTCTTGGTAATAGACATGCAAAATATAAAAAGGCAATGTGGGACAAAACAATATGTAGAGGGGAAGCAAAGGGATATGGCAGCAGAGAACATATATGCTATGGAAGGTAAGTTGGTATCTTTTCAAATTAGTAGATTACAGATGTAGATTGTGTACTACAAACCCCAGGTGTGGCAGTTTGGCATTGTTTAAGAATTCCAAAAATAGATATTGGATTATGTTTGTAAACTGGTCTGTACATAGGCATGATTAAATTATGATTAGGGCTTTGACTGGGCCACGTCAGTAGGACACTGAGTTCCCGCCCCCTTGGTGGGCAGGGACTCACAGAGAAAACTACACAGCAGAGAAGAGAATTGGAGTTTTGATGCTGGAGTTTTGAGCTGCAGCCCAGGAAGTAAGCACACAAAGGAGCAGAGCAGCTGAGCCCAGAGAGAATCAAGCCCTGGGAGAGAGACAGAGTTGGTTGCCTGATAGTCTACAGCTAGCCTTGTGGAGAAAGCAGGGCAACTAAGCCCAGAAACAAGCCCCAGGAAGAAAGGAACCCAGGAAGCCTGAACTCTTGGTAGATGTCAGCAGCTATCTTGCTCCAACACATGGCAACAGACTTTGGTGAGGGAAGTAACTTATGTTTTATGGCCTGGTAACTGTAAGCTTCTACCCCAAATAAACACCCTTTATAAAAACCAACAGATTTCTGGTATTTTGCATCAGCACCCCTTTGGCTGACTAACACACAAGGATAACTAGAAAGTATTTTTAAAAGATACAGAAGCAGAAATGAGAAAGGGATCAGACAGATAAATCACAAAAGATCAACTATACAGAAAAGGAGATTGTAATAAAGGAAAAGAGACATAAAAAAGATTTGACATATTGCAAATATTCTCGCTGTCTTGATTTTGTGATAATCAGGGTGGGCTAAACATTCGCTATATTAGAAACCATGCATGTGTCCCCAGACCTAGTTTTTCTCCCTAGGTCTGGTTTTTAGAATGCTGCTGATAAACTAAGCCTGATTTATTATATGACCATCCTGTATGGGAAGACTGTAACTTTGGGTATCTTTGGTCAACTTTAAGAGATATAGCAGGGAGACAGATGTGGCTTGGGTGGTTAGGCGTCCGTCTTCCATATGAAGGGACCTGGGTTTGACCCCCAGGACCTCCCGGTAAAAAATTTTAAAAAAGAAAAATATAGAAGGCACATGGCCACCAGGTCTCGTGCGCAGGTACACTGCCAGGCCCCGTGAGCCGGTGAGCCATCAGGCCCCGTCCACGGGTGAGCCGCCAGGCCCTGCGAGTAGGTGAGCTGCCAGGCCCCACAAGCCACACAGCAAGATGATGACATAACAGGAGAGTGACACAAGGGAGAGCCAAGATGAGACACACTGAAAAACCAGGAACTAAGGTGGCGGAGGCAGTAGTAGGACGCGTCTCTCCCACATTGGAGGTTCCGAGGATCGAATCCCAGTGAAGACAGGAGGAGAAGAATGAGAAGAGGGGACAGGAAACGGACACAGAGAGTTGCCCAGTGAATGGACACAGAAACATCAAAAAAGGGGGGTTAAAAATGGATAAAACTAAATAAATAAATAAATAATTCCTTAATGTATAGGGGAAGAAGATTCGGACTATAGTTATTGGTAATACTTTGATGATGCACTTTCATGATTTGTTAACAAATGTTTCACAACAATGCGAAGTGTTTGTGGGGGGGTGATGTGTGGGAGCCCTGTATGATGTTATGTATGCTTGTTTTGTAAGATCACAATGTTTACTGAATACTTATAGTTTATGTATGTTCATGTATGAATGATATACTTCAATAAATTGCTTTTGAAAAAAAGATATGACATAAAAAAGGATAAAATGAGTGAAGTAAGTACTGCCTTTACAGTAATAACACTAAAGGTTAATGGATTAAACTCTCCAATTAAAAGACACAGACTGGCATAATGGATCAAAAAGTATGATGTAACTATATGTTCTTTACAAGAGACTCACACTAGACACAAAGACACAAATAGGTTGAAAGTGAAAGGATGGGGAAAAAATATTCCATGCAAAAAATAACCAAAAAGGAACTAGGGTAGCTATACTAATACTGGACAAAACAGATGTAAGCATATATTTACAATATATATTAATAAAAGGGAGAATCCACCAAGAAGAAATAACAGCCATAAATATTTATGCATCTAACCACAATACCTCAAAATACATGAGGCAAACACTGGCAAAACTGAAGGAGAAATAGACACCTATACAATAATCAATGCACCACTCTCATCAATACATAGATCAGCTAGACAGAAAATCAATAAGGAAACAGAGAACTTGAATAATATGATAAATGAACTAGACCTAATAGACATATACAGAACATTGCACCCCAAAACAGCAGGATATACATTCTTCTCAAGTGCACATGGATCATTCACCAGGATAGTCCATATGCCGGGTCACAAAACAAGTCTAATAAATTTGCAAACAATGAAATTATACAAAGCATCTTCTCTGACACAATGGAATGGAGCTCAAAATTAATAACAGGCAGAGAACTGGAAAATCAACAAATACATGGAAGTTAAATAACACACTCAAACAAACAATGGGTTAAAGAAATACAAGGGATGGGGAGATCACTAACTATCACAAGATGAATGGAAATGAGAACCCAATATATCTAAACTTATGGGATGTAGCAAAGGCAGTCCTGAGGGGGAAATTTATAGCCCTTTACATTAATGCTTACATTAAAAAAGAAGAAAGAACTCAAATCAAAGACCTAACTGCACAACTGGAGGAACCAGAAAAAGAACAGAAACTAAACCCAACGGGAGCAGAAAGAAATAACACAGTAAAGCAGAAATAAATGAAATACAGAATTAAAACAAAACAAAACAAAAAAAACAATAGAGAGCATTAACAAGACCAAAAGTTGGTTCTTTGAAAAGATCAATAAAATTGGAAAAACTTTAGCTAGACAAACAAAAAAAGAGATAAGATGGAAATAAATAAAATCAGAAATTAGAAGGGGAGCATTATTACTGACTCCCCAGAATTAAAAAGAATCATAAGAGCATATTGTGAAAAACTGCATGACAACAAATTAGACAACCTAGAGGAAATGGACAAATTCCTAGAAACACACAAACTATATGCTGATTCCAGAAGAAACAGAAGATCTAAACAGGTCAATTACATGTAAAGGGATTAAATCAGTAATTTTTAAATCTCCCAAAAAAGAAAAGCCCAGGACCAGATAATTTCACAGGTGAATTCTAACAAACATTCCAAGAATAATTAATACCAATCCTGCTCAAACTCTTCCAAAAAATCAAAGAAGAGGGAACACTACTTAACTCATTCTATGAGGTCAACAGCACCCTAATACCAAAGCCAGACAAAGATACTATAAGAAAAGAGAATTACAGACCAATTTCTCTTATGAATATAGACGCAAAAATCCTCAACAAAATACTAGCAAATTGAATCCAATAGCACATTAAAAGAATTATACACCATGATCAAAAGGAATTTATCCCAGGTATGGAAGGGTGGTTCAACATAAGAAAATCAGGGAAGCGGCTGTGGCTCAATCAGTAGGGCTCCCGTTTACCATATGGGAGGCCCCGGGTTCGGTTCCCAGGGCCTCCTGGTGAAGGCAAGCCCGCCCGCACGGCGTGGTTAGCTGACCCAGCGAGCACAAGCAGCAAGGGGGGGATAAATGAATAAATAAATAAAAATCTTAAAAAAAAAAAAAAAAACCATAAGAAAATCAATTAATATAATATACCACATTAACAAAATGAAGAGAAAAAAACACTTGATCATCTCAATTGATGCAGAAAAGGTATTTGACAAAATCCAGCATCCTTTATTAAAAAAAAAAAAAAAAAAAAAAAAAAACTTAGAAAAATAGGAATAGAAAGAAACTATCTCAACATGGTAAAGGGCATACATAAGGGAAAAAAAAAAAAAAAACAATGCTAACATCATACACAATGGTGAAAGAGCTTTCCCTCTAAGATTAGGAATAAGACAAGAATGCCCACTGTGACCACTGTTACTTAACATTGTACTAGAAGTTAAAAACCAGAGCAATTAGGCATGAAAAAGAAATAAAAGGTATCCAAACTGGAACAGAAGAAGTAAACCTTTACTATTTGCAGATGACATGATCCTGTATCTAGAAAGACCTGAAATTTTTACAACAAAGCTACTTGAGCTATTAAACAAATTCAGCAAAGTAGCAGGGTACAAGAGCAACATGCAAAAATCAGTAGCATAAGGAATAGAAGTGGCTCAACTGGTTGGGTGCCTCCCAGCCACATGGAAGGCCCTGGGTTCGGATCCCATGCCTCCTCAAAATGAGACAAGCAGACAGCAATTACAAACAATGAGGAGGGAAGAAATAAATAAACCAATCTTTTTTTTTTTTTTTTTTTTTGAGCAATCTGAGGAGGAAATCAAGAAAAATATTCCATTTACAACAGCAGATAAAAGAATCAAGTATCTAGAAATAAATTTAACCAAACGTAAAGAACTTATATGTGGAGAGCTACAAAACTTTGCTAAAAGAAATCAAAAAAGATCTAAATAAATGTCAGGACAATCCATGTTCATGGATTGGAAGACTAAATATTAAGATGTTAATTCTACCGAAAATAATTTACAAATTCAATACAATCCCAATCAAAATTCCAACAGCCTACTTTGCTGAAATAGAAGAGCCAATCATCAAATTTATACGGAAGGGACTGGAGACTTGAATAGCCAAAAACATCTTGAAAAAGAACAAAGTTGGAGGACTTACACTCCCTGACTTTAAAACTTCTTACAGGGAGGAGATGTGGCTCAAGCAGTTGAGCACATGCTTCCCACATGGGAGGAACAGGGTTCGGTTCCCTGTGCCTCCTGAAGAAAAAAAACACAAATGAAAAAACAATTCAGGGGAGCCGATGTGGCTCAGTGGTTGAGCATCGACTTCCCATATACGAGGTCCTGGGTTCAATCCCCAACTCCTAGTACCTCCAAAGAATAAATAAGTAAATAAAACTTCTTATAAAGCTACAGCATGGTATAGGCACAAGGATAGATATATATACCAATGGAATCAAATCAAGAGTCCAGAAATAGACCTTCACAACTATAGCCAATTGATTTTTGACAAGGCTGCCAAGTCCACTCAATTGGGAAAGAATAATCTCTTAAACAAATTGTGCTGGGAGAACCAGATATCCATATGCAAAATAATGAAGGAGGACCTGTATTTCACACCACATATAAAAATTAACTCAAAATGGAATCAAAGACCTAAATATAAAACCAGGATTATAAAACTCCTATAAGAAAATGTAGGGAAGCATTTTCAGGATCTTAGGTTAGGCAATGGTTTCTTAGACTTTGCACCCAAAGCAAAAGAAACAAAAGGGAAAAAAATAGACAAATGGGACCTCATCAAAAGGAAAAACTTTCATGCATCAAAGAACTTTATCATGAAAGTGAAAAGACAATGTACTCAATGGGAGAAAATATTTGAAAAGCGCCTATCTGATAAGGGTCTAATATCCAGAATATATAATGAAATCCTATAACTCAACAATAAAAATACAACCCAATTAAAAAGTGGGCAAAAGACTTGACTAGACGTTTCTCCAAAGAGGATATATGAAAAGATACCTAACATCATTAGCTATTAGAGAAATGCAAATCAAAACCACAATGAGATGCCATTTCACACCCACTAGAATGGCTACTATTTATTAAAGAAAATTCCAAGTGTTGGAGAGAATGTGGAAAAAATAGGAACATTCATTCACTGCAGGTGGTAATGTAAAATGGTGCAGCTGCTGTGGAAAACAGTTTGGCAGTTCCTCAGAAAACTAAGTTATAAAATTACCATATGACCCAGCAATCCCACTACTAGATATACACCCAAAAGAATTGAAAGCAGGGACTCGAACAGATATTTTCACTGATCTTTATGGCGGCGTTATTCACAATTGCCAAAGATGGTAGTAGCACAAGTGTCCATCAAAAGATGAATGGAGGAGGACTTCCAGGAAAATGGCAGATTAGAAAGACATGGGACTCTCCTCTCCCTGAAAAATAGCTAGGGAACAGGCCAAAATGGTCTGGGGAAAAAAATATTCTAGGGTTTAGGACACGAGGGGAAGGCTGGACACCAACCAGAAGAGAGAGGGGAGCAGGAAAAGAATCTTGATGGAAATACCGTGACTGGAAGCTGCAGCTGCAGATGCTGGTGCCCCTCCCCCACTCTACCAGCAGACAATTTTGAATTCTCTGGCAGCTACAGACAAAGAGGGCTGCAGGGATCCACCTCCAGAAGAAAGGGGAGTGAGAGGGATGTAACCTAAGGCTGATTCAGCTTTTGGCCCACAGATTTGGTCTGCTGTGTCCCAAGAGCCCTTCCAGGCCAGGAGGGGTCACGCCATTGTTTGCCCTGGGAGCCAGCAGGGAACTAAAGAGATCCAACCCTCTCAATCATCTCCCTGCTGACTGAGACTGGTTGTTGAGGACACAGAGGGGAGTGGAATTATTTCCTACCTGAGAAAAGGGAGAGGGCTGCCAGCAAGGGTTGAAGAACAGCCTCTGAGAAAGTGAATTGTGATGCTCTTAGCCTCCAGGCAGGACCCTCTGTTGCACTGATCTGGTTTATGTTGCAGCAAACACACTCTGACCAGTCTTTGAACTTAGAGGCCTGTTGAATAGTACCATCTGCTGGCCAGCCAAGGAAGTGCATCAGAGGAAATTGAAAATAAGGCCCATGGAAGCAAATCTGCAACCCATTACTGGGTCCAGGGCCCAGATTTGAGTAACTAACAGGGACAATTCTAAAGACCTACAACAGGTTGAACCCAGAACCAAAGAATGGCAGTAACAAAGATTCCGCCACTAAATCCCTACAAAAGAGAAAGATATTGAGCATCAGAGTAAACTCACCATCATAATCAGATTCCCAGACATCAGCAACAAATTACAACCCATACTAAGAAAATGGAAGAAATGGCCCCAGATGAGACACAGGATTTAAGACAACTAATCAACAAGATTCATAGTAATATACAAAATCAAATTAATGAGTTGAAAGACAATATGGCTAAAGAGATAAAGGACATCAGGAAGACAATGAATGAATGTGAATATTCTCGCTGACCTGATTTTGTGATAATCAGGGTAGGCTAAACATTCACTATATTAGAAAACATGCATATGTCCCCAGACCTAGCTTTTCTCCCTAGGTCTGGTTTTTAGAATGCTGGTGATAAACTAAGCCTGATTTATTATATGACCACCCTGCATGGGAAGAGACTGTAACTTTGGGTATCTTTGGTCAACCTTAAGAGATATAGCAGGGGAACGGATGTGGCTCAGGTGGTTGGGCGTCCGTCTCCCATATGGAGGGACGTGGGTTTGATTCCTGGGACCTCCTGGTAAAAATTTAAAAAAAAAAAAAGAAAAATACAGGCCCCATGCATAGGTGCACCACCAGGCCCTGAGAGCCATGCAGCAAGATGATGATGTAACGGGAGAGTGACACAAGGGAGAGCCAGGACAAGACGCACCAAAAATCCAGGAACTAAGGTGGTGCAGGCGGTAGAACGCCTCTCTCCCACATCGAAATTTCCGAGGATCGAATCCCAGTGAAGACAGGAGGAAAAAGATGAGAAGAGAGGGCAGGAAACAGACACAAAGTTGCCCAGCGAATGGACACAGAAACAGCAAAAACTGGGGGGGGGGGGCTGTAAAAATGGATAAAAGTAAATAAATAAATAAATAAATCCTTTAAAAAATGTATAGGGGAGGAAGATACAGACTATAGTTGGTAGTAATACTTTGACGATGCTTTTTCATGATTTGTTAACAAATGCTTCACAACAATGCAGGGTGTTTGTTGGGGGGTGAGTTGTGGGAGCCCGTATGATGTTATACATGTTTGTTTTATAAGTTCACGATGTTTACTGAACACTTATAATTTATGTATGTTTATGTATGAATGATATACTTCAATAAATTGTTTTAAAAGAAGAAGACGACAATGAATGAGCCAAAGAAGAATTTAAAACCCTAAATAGAAAAATAACAGAGCTTATGGGAATGAAAGACAAGAAAGGTGAGATCAAAAATACATTAGAGGCATACAACAGCAGACTCAAAATGAGAGAAGAAAGAATAAGTGATACTGAAGAAAGAACTGCTGAAACTGAAGAGAGAGAAGAACAGAGAGAGTAAAGAATGGGAAAATTTGAGCAGGGGCTTACGGAGTTGAATAATATTGAAATGCAATAACATATGTGTCATAGGAGTTCCAGAAGAAGAAGAGAAGAGAAAAGGGGCAGAAAGAGTATTTAAGGAAATAATGGCTTAAAATTTCCCAACACTCATGAAAGAAATGAATTTACATGACCAAGTAGCACAGCATACCCCAATCAGAATAAATCCAAATAGACCTACTCCAAGGCACATACTACTCAGAATGTCAAATGTCAAAGATAAAGAGAAAATTCTGAGATAGCAAGGGAGAAGCAAACCATCACATACAAGGGATGCCCAGTAAGACTTAGTGTGGATTTCTCAACAGAAACCATGGAGGCGAGAAGAAAGTGGCATAATATAATTAGGATATTGAAAGAGAAAAATTACCAGCCAAGAATTCTTTATCTGACAAAATTGTCTTTCAAATGTGAAGGTGAATTTAAAATATTCACAAATAATCAGAAACTAAAAGAGTTCGTAAAGAACCCTCCTTTGACATAAGTATTAAAAGGAGCCTTACAGCCCAAAAGAAAAGGACAGGAGAGAGGCTTAGAGGAGAGTGTAGAAAGAAAGAATAGCAGGAAGGATAACCAAAGGAGTAAAAAGGCAGATGAAAATAAGATATGGTATGAAAACCAAGGAATAAAATGGTGGAAGTAAATAAGGCATTTACAGTAATATCACTGAATGTGAACAGATTAAACTCCCCAATAAAAAGATAGGCCGACAGAAAGGATAAAATAACATAAGCCATCAATATGCTGCCTACATAAGACTCACCTTAGACCCAGGGATACAAACCAGCTGAAAGTGAAAGGTTGGAAAAAGACACTCCACACAAAGAGTAAACAAAAAAGAGCTGTGGTAGCTATACTAATATCAGACAAAACAGACTTTAAATGCAAAAAAGTTATTAGATGTAGAAGGCCATTATATATTAATAAAAGGGACAATCCACCAGGAGGATATAACAATCATAAAATCTATGCACTTAACCAGGGTGCCCCAAAATACATGAGGCAAACTCTGGCAAAACCGAAGGGAGAAACAGACATCTCTACAGTAATAGTTGCAGACTTTAACACACGGCTCACATCATTAGAAAGAACAACTAGACAGAAGATCAACAAGGAAACAGAATTTAATACGATAAATAAGCTAGACATACAGACATATACAGAATGCTGCATTCTACAGTAGCTGGTTATACATTCTTCTCAAGTGCCCATGGATTTTTCTCCAGGATAGACTACATGTAAGGTCACAAGGCAGCTCTCAAAAAATATGAAAAGATTGAAATTACACAAAGCACCTTCTGTGATCAAAATGGAATGAAACTGGAAATCAATAATAGATGAGAAAGGGGGAAATTCACAAATGTGTGGAGGCTAAACAACACACTCCTTAAACAATCAGTGGGTCAAAGAAGAAATTGTAAGTGAAATTAGTAAATTATTGAGACAAATGAAAACGAGAACACAACTTATCAAAGCTTAAGGAACACAGCAAAGGCAGTCCTGAGAAGGAAATTTATAGCCCTAAATGCCTATAATGAAAATGAAGAAAGACCTAAAATCAAAGCTCTAACTGAACAACTGGACAAACTAGGAAAAAAAAAAAAAACAGCAAACCATTCCCAAAGCAAGCAGAAAGAAAGAAATTATAATAAAGATTAGAGCAGAAATAAATGAAATTGAGAACAAATAAACAATAGGGAAAATCAACAAAACCAAAAGTGGGTTCTTAGCTAGACTAACAAAGAAAAAAGAGAGAAGATGCAAATAAATAAAATCAGAAATGAAAGGGGGAAGTTACAACTGACCCCACAGAAATAAAAAAAGATCATAAGAGAATATTATGAGAAACTGTATGCCAACAAACTAAACAACCTTTTTCTGGACAAACAAATTTTCTGGACTAACTCCTAGAAATGCACAAACAACCTACATTGACTCTACAAGAAATACAAGAACTTAACTAATGAATTACATTTAAAGAGATTGAATCAGTCATCAAAAATCTCCCAACAAAGAAATGTCTAGGACCAGACGGTCTTAAAAGTGAATTCTACCAAACTTTTAGATGAGAATTAACACCAATCCTGTTTAAATTATTTGCAAAAACTGAAGAGGAGGGAAAATTACCCAACTTTATGACGCCAACATCATCCTATTACTAAAGCCAGATAAAGATAATACAAGAAGAGAAAATTACAGGCCAATGTCTCTAATGAACATAGATGCAAAAATTCTCAACAAAATATTTGCAAATAGAATCCAACAGCATATCAAAAGAATTACACATCATGACCAAGTGGAATTTATTCCTGCTTTGCAAAGGTGGTTCAACATAAGAAAATCAATTAATATAATACACCACATAAACAGAATGAAGGAATAAAACACATGATCATCTCAATTGATGCAGTAAAGGCATTTGACAAAATCCAGCATCCCTTCTTGATAAAAACATTTGAAAAGATACGAATAGAAGGAAAATTCCTCAGTATGATAAAGGGCATATATGAAAAGCCCACAGCCAACATTGTACTCAATGGGGAGCAGCTGAAAGCTCTAAGATCAACAACAAGACAAGGATGCCCACTGTTACAACTGTTATTCAATATTGTGCTAGAAATTCTAGCTAGGGCAATTAGACAAAAATAATAATAATAATAAGGCATTTAAATAGGAAAAGAGGAGGTAAAACTCTCACTATTTGTGGATGACATGATCCTATATTTAGAAAATCCTGAAATGTTTATGACAAAACTACTTGAGATAATAAACGAGTTCAGCAAAGTGGCAGGATACAAGATCAACAGATAAAAATCAGTAATGTTTCTGTACACTAGTACTGAAGAATCCAAGGAGGAAATCAGAAAAAAAAATTCCATTTACAATAGAAACAAAAAGACTCAAATATGTAGGAATCAATTTAACCAAAGAAGTATAGGACCTATATTCAAAAATTACAAAACAATGCTAAAAGAAATCAAAGAAGACCTGAACAAATGGAAAGACATTCAGTGTTCATGGACTGGAAGACTAAATATCATGAAGATGTCAATCTACCCAAGCTGATTTATAGATTCAGTGCAATACCAATCAAAATTCCAACAGCCTACTTTACAGAAATAGAAAACTCAATTACCCAAATTTATTTAAAAGAGAAAGTGCACCCAAAGAGCCAAAAGCATTGTAAAAAAGAAGAGCGATGTAGGAGGACTTTCTCTGCCTGACCTTGAAACATATTACAAAGCTACAGTGGTCAAACCAGCATGGTATTGGCATAAAGAAAGACACAATGATCAGTGGAATAGAATTGAGAATCCAGAAATAAACCCCCACCTCTACAGCCAACTGGTTTATGACAAACCTACCAAGTCCATGTTAAGAGGACAAAACAGTCTCTTCAAAAAATAGTGCTGGGAGAACTGGATATTCATAACCAAAAGAATGAAAGAGGTCCCCTATCTCACTCCCTATAGAACAATCAACTCAAAATGGATCAAAGACCCAAATATGAAAGTCAGTACCATAAAACTACTAGAAGAAAATGTAGGGAAACATCTTTAAGACTTTGTGATAGGTGGTAGTTTCTTGGATCTTACACCTAAAGCACAAGCAACAAAAGAAAAAATAGATAAATGGGACCTCCTCAAAATTAAACACTTTTGCACCTCAAAGGACTTTGTCAAAAGGGTGAAAAGGCAGCCAACTCAATGGGAAAAAATATGTGGAAATCACATCTCTAATAAGGTTTTAATATCCATGATATGTAAAGAGATGCTGTAATTCAACAATAAAAAGAAAAATGACACAATTTTTAAAATGGGCAAAAGACTTGAATAGACATTTGTCCAAAGAAGAAATACAAATGACAAAAAAAAAAAAAAAAAAACACATGAAAAAATGTTCAACATCACTAGTGATTAGAGAAATGCAAATCAAAGCTACAATGAGAAATCATTTCACACCTATTAGAACGGCCACTTTTAAAAAGACAGAAAACTACAAGTGTTGGAGAGGATGTGGAGAGATAGGAACACCTATTCACCATTGGTGAGAATGTAGAAGATACAGCCACTGTGGAGGACTGTTTGGCAGTTCCTAAGAAGTTGAATATAGATTTGCCACATGACCCAGCAATACCACTACTGGGTATATACCCAGAAGAACTGAAAGCAATGACACAAATAGACATCTGCACATTGATATTCATAGCAGCATTGTTCACAATAACTAAAAGATGGAAACAACCCAGGTGTCCAGCAACTGATGAATGGATAAACAAACTGTGGTATATAAACACGATGGAATACTATGCAGCTGTAAGGAGAAGTGAAGTTGTGAAGCATATGACAACATGGATGAACCTGGAGGACATTATGTTGAGTGAAGCAAGCCAGACACAAAAGGACAAATACTGTATGATTGCACTATTATGAACTAAATATATTGTATAAACTCATGGAGTTAATAACTTGAATATGGGTCACCAGAAAATAGAATGAGGGTAGAGAATGGAAAGCTAAGGGTTAATCTGTGTAGAATTGGTAAAAAGGTAGTTTGTAAATCTTTGGAAATGAATAGAAAAGGTGGAAATGCAACATAATGTTTGGAAGAGCAGTGCTATTATATGGTTATGACTGGTTGAAAGAGAAAGACTAAGGTCATATATATTACTAGAAGGAAAACTAAAAAATCTAACATGGGACTGTATAAGACAGTAAAACCTCATGTGACATATGAATATGGGTAATATTGCATATATAAGACTGTTTCCTTTGAAACTGAATAAAGGTTATGTATGTTAATGTTAAAAAATGTTAATATCAGGCAAAAAAAAAATCATTATGCCAAGTGCAAGATACCAGACACAAAGTACTACATATTGTATGATTCCATTTCTATAAAATGTAAATATAAATCAATTTATAAAGATGGAATTAGATTAGTGGTTATGTAGAGCTGGGGAAGGTTAGAGGGGTTGAGAGGTGACTGCTAAGGGATGTGGAGTTTTTAGAGTAATGAAATTGTTCTGAAATTTTTTGTGGTAATAAATGCACAACACTGTGATTATACTAAAAGCCATTGATTGTACACTTTGGAGAGATTATATGGTATGTGAATATATCTCAATTAAAAAAAGACAAATGAAAAAAGCTAATCATGCAACTACCATAGAAAAAGATGAATGGATAAACAAAATGTGTTATTAATCAGTCGTAAGAAGGAATGAAGTTATGATACATGTGACAACATGGATGAACTTTGTAGATGTCATGTTGAGTGAAATAAGCAGACACAAAAGGTCAAATATTGTGTGGTCTCACATATATGAAATAATTAGAATATGCAAATTCACAGGCTCAGAAGCTGAAATACAGGTTACCCAGGGCTGGGCGTGGGGGTAGGGAATGTGGAGTTAATGCTTAATTGATAGAGTTTCTTTTGGACTGATGGAAAAGTTTTGGATGATGGTGATGGTAGTACAAAAATGTGAATGAAATTAACACCACTGAATTGTATATTTTAGAGTGGTAAATGTTAGAAATTTTAGGTTTCATAGGTTACCAGAATAAAAGCTTTAAATAACCATAGAAATGTACAATACAAACAGTGGGCCCTATGTAAACTATGGGCTAAAGTTAGTAGTATAATTATAATAATGTTTCATGAATTGTAACGAAAGTACCACACTAATGCAAAGTGTTAATAATAGGGAAAAATTGGGTGGGGGAATATGAGAACTTTGTACTTTCTGCATGATTTTCTGTAAACTTACAACTTCTACAATTTCAAAAAAATGTTTACCATTACAAAATAAAAAATGATCCATGTACTAGAAGAAAATATTTCCAAATCATATATCTGATAAAGGGCTTGTATCCAGAATATATAATGAACTCATTCAAGTTAATAAGAAAACAAACAATCCAATTTAAAAATGGGCAAAAGATTTGAATAGATATCTCATCAAAGAAGACATATGAATGGCTAATAAGCTCACAAGAAGATGTTCAACATCATTAGTCATTAGGGATATATAAGTTAAAACTATAATGAGATACTACAATACACCAACTAAAATGACTACAATAAAAAAGATAGACTATACCAAGTGTTGGTGAGAATGTGGAGAAACTAGAACACTCATGCATTGCTATTTGAGAATGTAAAATAGTACAGTCACTTTGGAAAATAATTTGCCATGTCTTTTTTTTTTTAAGTGAAACATAAACTTACCATGTGACCCAGCAAACCAACTCCTTGAAATCTATCCATGAGACATTAAAAATATGTCCACATAAAGACATGTGCATGAATGTTCACAACAGCACTAAACTGAAAATAATCCAAATGTTCACCAACTAGTGAACAGAGAAACAAAAAGTTGGATACTATTCAACAATTAAAAGGAATGAAATACTGGCTCGACATGCTACAACATGAATACAACATCAATAACAACTGCTACAACATAGATAAGTTTCAAAAACTGTGTGTTAAACTAAAAAGCCAGATGCAAAAGACTACATATTCTATGATACCATGCATTTGAAATGTCCGGTAAAATGGCAAATGTATGGATATAGAAAGCAGATTAACAATTGCCTTAGGTCTGAGGGATTTAGCATGTATTAAATGCAAACAGGCATGAAGGTTCTTTTTGGAGTGAGGGAAATGTTATAAGGCCAGATCATGGGGATAACTGTACAACTCCATAAATGTACTAATAATCATCAAATTGAAAAAATAAAATTAACATCACCTATAAGGGAAAAATAGACATGATGTGCATCCAGAGATGTATACAAGATCAATTTCTTAGTCTAGTCAAAATGCATAATTTTAATCTTATCATGAAGAAATATCAGAGAGAAACAAATTGAGGAACATTCTATGAAATAACTACATGTATTTTTTTAAAAGTATTAATGGCATGAAAGACAAAGAAAAGCTAAGAAACTGTTCTAGATAAAAGGTGATTAAAGAGATATGACACCTAAAAGTAATACATTGGCCTGGTCTGTATCTTGTAGAGAAAAAAACTGCATGCATGTGAGTTTGTTATAAAGGACATTATTGGTACAATTGACAAAATTGGAAAATGTTCTATGGATTAAAGTATAGTATTGATGTTAAAATCTTCTGAATTTTATAACTATGCTATAGATATATAAGAAAATATTCTTGTTCTTAGGAAATATGCACTGATCTATTATGGGATAAAGGGGCCTGATGTATACAACTTACTCTCAAATAGAGGGGGGTGGGGAATATAGATATAGATAGATAGCTATAGAGATAGAGATAGAGATAGAGATAGAGATAGAAATAGAGATGGTGGAATCTCTGAGAGGGAGACAACAGAAAGGCAGGGAGAATGATAAAGGAAATATGGCAAAATGTTAAAAATTGATAAAGGGTAAATGAGAGTTTTTTGAACTATTTTTGCCATTTTTTTTCTGTACATTTGGAATTACTTCAAAATAAAACATTAACAATTCTATAAAACAAAAGAGATAGGTACTTCTATAATATGACATTTATTTCTGAGCAAGAGCCAGTATCATGCCTGATAGGCAAAGACTAGGAGCATCCCCACCAGAGCCTAGAACAAGAAAAGAATGTTCTATTTCCTAATATTATTTAACATTACAGCCAGCACTGTAAGACAAGAGAAAGAAATTAAACATACAAAATTTTGAAAGGAGGCAAAACATCACCATTTGCAGACAATGTGATTTTCTAGGTTTCTGTAAGCCTAGAAAACTCAAAAGGATAACTGGAGAATAAAAAACAATAAGAATTCAATAAGACAGCTGAATGCAAATTTAATATATAGAAATCATAGGCTTTCATTTTATACCAAGGAAGCACTAAAGACTGACTTTAGCCTCAGTATTTGGTAAAAATCTGCTAATTAGCTTCAGCTTCAGACGCAGCCCTTGAAAGGCCAGTTGAATAACTACTTCACTGTAAATTCTGGCATCCTTAAAATAGTAAGGGATTAATAATTTTATGATCACATGGGTCACCATTACATCTAATCATTGTACAATCAGCAATAAAACAAAGTCACTCACCCCTGAATTATGTGTTCAGAAAGTAAAGATAGCACAGCATAATAATAGTATACAGAGTTACTGTCAGACAAGCAGAAACACAGTGGGCCACTTTCATCATTCTTCTTTACAAAGAAGATTGTACAAGAGATTTTTGAAATTGTCTTTTCTTGTTCTTACACAAAATAGTCACACAAGATATAAAAGCCAGCATTGCATATTGACAGGGACCTGTTGAATAAAAGATAAAATAATGTACTCCGCAGTTAGCATCACCAAACAGCAGTAAGCACTAACAAATTGCACAAAAATAGTCAACATGTTGCCATTCCAGCAAGAAAACGAAAAGTCTATATTATGCTTGTAAATACAAAGAAAAGGATCTTATCACAACAGCCCCAGATTGAGGAATGGGAAGGTGAGTGAGGAGTTGAGGGGAAATTACTGCTTTAGCTACACTGGATTTTTGTTTTGTGGGTTTTGTTTTTTGTTTGTTTGTTTGTTTTTTGTTTTTTTTTTGAAAATGTGTTCAGGTATTATTACTTACGTAAAGAAAATACATAGGAATTTTTTTAAAGCCTGCATTCTAGGGGATAAGAAAACAGGCCTCTTTACAGCCAATGCCAAGATCGCTGCTGGGGGCCCCAAACCCGAGCCTTGGGGCCTCAGATGAATTAACAAATGATGAGCAATGTCAGAACGCCCAAAGAGGAAGAAATTCTTGCACTCCATTCACCGCCGTCCCTGCTTGTGCCCAGCTTCCTCTACCCAAGATTCCTCTGCTTTCTTCTCCCAAAGGGACCTGCCTGAAGCTATCTTGTCCCCGGTTCAAACCCTGAAGACATTTTCTCCAGGACTCCTCAATCCCGCCCCCTCAGCGGCTCAAGCAATTCGTACTGATTGGTTGGGCAATGTTGATTGACAAAAGGAAACCCAATGAGTGGGCCTGCAATCTGCCCCGCCAGTCTTTGGGTGAGTTGAAAGTAAAATCAGGCAAGACCTAAAGATATCTGTTGGGATGCCCAGCACAGCCATTACTGAACCATATAGATATTATGCCATGAAAACACCTGGAAGAGTATTTTCTAACAGGCCAGACCCCTTTTTGGATGGGGAACAGAGCTGACACTGTCAAATGGGAGAGGCAGATTATAAACGTAAAAATAGCTACTGTTTACTAACCTGTGTTCTACACATTACCTCACAACTGCCCTGCACAGCAGATAGCATTCTCTGCATTTCACACGTAAGGAAACGGAGCCCATTAGAAAGTGGCTGAACCAGGAGAGCAAACTGAGGATGTCTACTGCAGGGCTAACTGGTTCTATCCAGGAAGGCAGGACCACATTCCCTTGGACGGGATCCTGAGCAAAGGCGGAGTGAAGTTACGGCAAGGATCCAGGATGATGAGGAGCTCTCAGGTGAACCCGCTGAGATCAGGCCTGCGGTAAACACGGGGGGGGGGGGGGGCACAGGCCAGGCCCGTGTGCCACCCTCGGCCCCCCACCCCCGGAGTTAGAGGCCTCTCCAGGCGCCCCAGCTCCTGCCTGTGTGCTGCCGGCCTTGTGTTCGCCCATCGTCCCCTGACACGATGGCACGTCCACCAACACTCTCCCAAATGGCACCCCCATTATTCCCGGACCGTGGAATGTTCACGGACCGCAAACAGAACACTCAGGGCCAAAACAGATCGTTTTCTGCAAGCCTCACCCCGACTCCGACCCTTGCCCACACGTCAGGAGGTGTACTGTGACTGTTTCCGTCACCTGGCAGTTGGGGCGCGGGTTCCAGCACCTTCCACCTTCGCCCGCCGGGAGGTGCCCACGGGAACCCCTGGTACCCAGCAGTGCCCTTCCCACGCACACACCCACTAGCGCTGGCCGGAGCCCGCACTGGCTCGCCGGGTCTGTGCCCCGCCCCAGGTCGCGCCAACTCAGGGGAAGTTCCCGCCATGCCCCTAGCAACACCGGAAATCCAGCCCTAATAGCAGAATTGGAAGCTGCAGGCCTGTTGTGCAGGGAAAATCCCTGAACGCGACCCTGGAAGCTTGAGTACCCTCTATGACCTTATCATCAACAAGCAGGGCCCTGACAGCAAGCATAAACCCCACTCTACACCGCTAAATGAAAATAAGTTCACTGATAGCAAACTTTTACATAAACCGATTTTCTGGAGGTGCTTACAGAGAATTCCTAGGCCTTAAACTCCAGGAATTCTGACTCAGGGGTTCCAGGATGGGAAGAATCTGCCTTTTCCAGTGGATACCGATGCTGCCAAGTCACACACCACTAGCTTAAATATCCATCAAGAGAGCTTGTTTAAATGAAAAGTCCATATGAAGGAATGCTATGCAGCCCTTAAAAAGTGTATATAGTATGCTGTTTTGAAAAAATGGGGGGAGAGTAAGGAAGAGAAATTACATACATGTGATTTGTTTTTAAATGCACAAAATATTCTGGAATGATAAGAAATAGTAGTAATAGTTAGAAGATGAGGAATAGGGTGCTTAAGGGACAGGGAAGGGAGAAAATGTGTCCTTGTTGGCTTTCACTATATGAAAGTATTACTTATTCTAAAATCAGTATTGGGTGTTTTCTTCTATTAATCCTAGAAAAACTAGTTGAGCCGTACCTTTCCTTTTGCAGCCAAGTACACCATGGTGTACAGATTAACACCAGGTAGACGCTCCTTTAAACTGGCACTCAGAACAAAACCTCTGGCACCATATTATTTTAAGTGGAACTTGATATCGCAACTAGCTCTGGTAGTTCTGGGTTCCCGGACAAGATGGTTAACTCTTCTTCATGACTTTTCATCATATGTAAATGGGTTTTCGGACACACCTCAAGGTTGTAATTTAGGTCAAATTAGAGAAAGTAAAGGCTTGCAACCATTGTTGGAGGTACATCCCTATTGTACGGACTATCGTAAAAATCTGATATACAGAGACTGTTATTATCACACATGATATTTACATTACATTCCCTTCCAACAACCCTGACAAGTTAGGCGGACATTTGTGTAACGGTGTCAAGCAAAAACTCGACTCACTATTGGGCCAAAAGAAGAGCCCGAGTCCTTCACCCTCAAGGCCTCGGCTGGAGGCGGGGCTTACATATCGATGTCCTGGTGGTCTCGGTGTTCGGCTGGCGTCACTTATAACTTAATTAGTCATCACCTCCGCATCGGAAGTCGACGAAAAGAACGAATGGAAGCCCAAGAACTTTACACAGAAAGTCGCCCTATAGCGGGCACGGTTGTTCTGCCCCCTACAGACCTGTAAAAGAATTTCCCCGCAGGGGCCTAT
>JAKSZT010053887.1:95025880-95040817 GCA_026826555.1 Tolypeutes matacus
TCCTGGAAGAACCCGCGGGGCCCGGGGCCGAGGGCGCCCTCACCTCCATGGTGGTGCTGGCGGCGGGCTGTGCCCTACAAGTGCCCCTGGGCGACGCCGACCTGGTGCTGGAGCCCGCGCCGGCGGCGGTCCTGCAAGGGTCCCGAGGCTCTCCTGGACTCTCAGGAAGAGGGGGTGACTCTCCAGGAACCGAGCTCTTTCCCGGACGCTCCCGAGCAGGACGTCGGGGTCGAGCCGGGATTCTTCTGCGCCTCAGCGGGCGAGACCCACGAGGAAGACTCAGACTCCGAGGACCTGGCGCTCTGAGTGGGTCCTCCAGCCGGCCCAGTCTCTGGTTTCTTCCGCCCCACTAGAAGGGTCCTCAACCCGCGCTCCCAGGGGAAAATAAAGTATCAACAGTAAAGGGTCATTTTTAATGATGAAATTTTACCGGAATGATATATAGCAATTCTAAATTTGTGTGCACCTAATGAGCCTCAAAATACATTAAACAAAAATTAGAGAAACCAGTAAATGACTTTAACGTAGGTTACCCAGCAACTAATAGCACAGAGTCAAAAAAAGAAAGAAAGAAAAGAGAATTAGTAAGGATATTGAAGGTTTAAACAACACATTTTATCCAATGGACAATTTTAGAATCCTGAACCCTACACATTTTTTTCAAATGCACACAGATGTGTAAACCAACCATATACTGGGCCATAAAGCAAATCTCAACAAATTCCAAAAGATGAAAATCATGCAGGGTACATTCTCTGACTACAATGTAGTTCAGGTAGAAATCAATAACAAAAAAGAAAAACAAATTGCTAAGTGGTGGGAAATTAAGAAATGTACCCATAATTCAAAACATGGGTATATTATTTCATAATAAATAACCTAAAGTTAAAAAATAGAAAACATGAGAATTAAAAAATATTTTAAGTTAAATAATAACACTACAAATGAAAACTTGCAAGATGCTGTCAAAGAAGTTCCAATGGAAGAATTTATTTCTGAGAATTATTGAGCTGGGCAACCATCTCTGGTAGTCAGAATAAACACAGCAAATTAATTGTAAAGAAATTAGCCAAAAGGAAAAGGTAAAGATAATGGCAGAAATTGATGTAATAAAAAATAGCATGATTTTAAGTGAAAAAAAGGGAACCAAAATAACAAATGGCATAATAATATAAAAAATGGGCAAAATTAAGTTATGCAGGTTGTCCAGGGCTACCAACTAGCCTGAAATCTAAGGAAAATCAGATGCCTTTAAGATGGCAGGTAAGCACTGGCATCCCAGGGGCAGAGCAAAGAAAAAACATGACTGACATGCAACTCACTAAGCAAAATTAAGCTGGATTTCTTTTTTAAAATAATATTTTATTGAAGTATATCATTCATACATGAACATACATAAACAATAAATGTATAGTAAAATTTGTGAATTTACAGAAATCACCATTCAAAGCTGTCATACATCTCCCCACCACCAACACCTTGCATTGTTGTGAAACATTTGTTACAAATTATGAAAGAGGATCTCAACATATTACTACTAACTATAGCCCGTATCTTACATTTGGTGTATATTCCCCACAACCCGCCCAATTATTAACACCCTATATTAGTATTATATGTTTGTTAACATTCATGAGAGAACGTTCTCATATTTGTCCTGTTAACCTCAGTCCATCTTCCACCACTGGTTTCCATGTTATACAGTCCCACTCAGCTGGATTTCTAAACAGCTGATTCTGGGCTAATATGAGAGTATTAAACCCCTGAAAGTTACAAACACGAGAGAAGTTCACACCGACTCATAGGCTATTCTCCACAGACTCTCAGGAAGGTCACAAGTAAAGGTGGGGGAGAATTGTGGGAAGATGGCGATGGACTAATAGGCAGAGTTGAATGCTCTCGCAAAAACAACAGAGAAAGAGCCAAAAGCTGTCCAAGGGATCTGCTTCGGGGGTCAGCAGACCAGGACAGTGTTATAGAACTCCCAGGAGGGTGAGGGACAGAGAGATGAAGAAGCCTAAATGATAAACATGAGTTACCAGGCCCAGTGGCAGCCAGGAAGAGCTCCCCTCCTCTACTCTGAGGATATTAAGCTGGGGTAAAACACCTGGTTCACTGCAGCCAACTGAGAGGAACCAGATATCTTTCTCCTGTCACCTGTTTCAAGGGAAAAGGGAGAGGAGGTCGGGGTGCTTTTCTTCAGTGAATTTGACCTACAGAGCATGCTTTGAATCTCTAATCTGGAGATGCAACACAAGAACACAGGAAAGCAGAGACTGAAACACCTCTGTGGAAAGGTGCGCTGACTATCGCCACCTGCTGGCCAGTCTGGAAATTGCATGGACAAAAACTGTTCACGCTGTCTGTATCCAACCCCTGGAAGAATATCTGCGCACCACTAGTGAGTCCCTGTCATGATTTTGAAAACTTAAGCTGGACAGTTTTAAAAACTGAGAATAAGTTGAACCAAATATTAAAGAAGAGCTAGAAAAACACACATACATACACACACAATAGGCAAGAGAGAGAAACTAGCCATCAAAGTAAATTCATCAACATATTCAGATGCCTAGACATCAGCAAAAAATTACAAGCCATACTAGGAAACAGGAAGAGATGGCCCAGCCAAAAGAACAAACCAAATATCCTGAAGAGATACAAGATTTAAGACAATTAATCTGTGATAATCACACAACTCTCCTAAATCACTTCAAAGAATTTAAAGAAAAAATAACTAAAGAAATAAAGGATATTAAGAAGACACTGGGAAAGCATACAGAACAATTTGAAAGCCTGCAAAGAAAATTAACAGACCTTTTGGGAATGAAAGACACAATGGATGAGATTAAAAATACATTAGAGGCACATAAGAGCAGATTTGAATTGTTTGAAGACAGAATTCATGATTTCGGAGACAGGACATCTGAACTGGAAAAGACAAGAACAGAAAGAGAATGGAAAAAATGGAACGGAATCTCAGGGAATTGAATGACAATGCGAAACACACAAACATTCGCATTATTGGTGTCCCAGAAAGAGAAGAGAATAGAAAAGGGGCAGAAAGAATATTTGAGGAAATAATGACCAAAAACTTCCTAACCCTTATGAAGGACATAAATATCAATATCCAAGAAGGACAATGCACCCCAAACAGAATAAATCCAAATAGACTTACCCCGAGACACCTACTATTCAGAATGACAAATATCAGAGATAAAGAGAGGATCCTAAAAGCAGCAAGAGAAAAGCAAAACATCACATACAAGGGAATCTTCCTAAGATTAAGTGCCGATCTCGCATCTGGAACCATGGAAGAGAGAAGAAAGTGGTATTATGTATTTAAGGTAATGAAAGAGAAAACCTGCCAGCCAAGAATTCTGTATCCAGCAAAGCTGTCCTTCAAAAATAAGGATGAGTTCAAAGTCTTCAAAGACAAACAAAAACTGATAGAATATGTTACCAAAAGCCCAGGTTTTCAAGAGATACTGAAGGGGGTGCTGCAGCCTGAAAGGAATGAACAAGGGCAAGAGTACTGGAGAAGAATTTAGAAATGAAGATTATTAGGAAGGGTAAACTGAAGGACAAGAAGACAGACAATAGAATGATATGACAACAGAGAGCCAAAGGACAAAATGAATGAAGTAAGTAATGCCTTTACAGTAATAACACTGAATGTTAATGAATTGAACTCCCCAATCAAAAGAGATAGACTGATAGAATGGATTAAAAAAATATGAGCCATCTATATGTTGTCTACAAGTGCCCCACCTCAGACATAAGGACACAACCAGGGTAAAAGTGAAAGGTTGGAAAAAAGGTATTCCATCCAAATAGTAACCAAAAACAAGAGCTGGAGTAGACCAGATAAATGTAAAATAACAATACTATAGCACACGAGCAATAAATACTCAGTGCAACTGGCAAGCTGTTCCTGTGATCAGTAATCTGTAATTTTTTTTCATACAAAATAAACACTTGCTTTTAATTGAGGAGGACTGTAGAAGAGATATATTTTTGGATACTTGATTTTTTTTAACCCTTTCTTATTCATACTCTTTAATTAAAATAATCTATCTGGATCAATAATGATTTAGCATGGGGGACAGATGTGGCTCAAATGGTTGGGTGTCAGTCTCCCATATGGAGGGACCCGGGTTCAATCCCTGGGACCTCCCGGTAAAAATAATAATAATGATTTAGCATGACTACTATTGAACAAGATTTTGAGTTTTCTTCCTCATAAAATTATGAGTCGGCAAATTGTTACCTGCTGTAATTCATTCCAATAAGATGTGAAGAATTCCAAAATAGCAATTTGATTATCTAGTAAGAAGTATGGCCTAAATGGAAATTAAATAACTAAACCAATAATTTATTTCATTCTTAGAGATTATTATGTCCAATAGTTAGAGCTGTAATATAAAAATTAGAATTATGTTACAATTAATTTCTATTATATTTGAATTATTTACATTTATAAAGGTTTGTTGCTATGCTATCTATTTTTTATAATTGATTTTTTTTTTTAAAGATTTTATTTATTTATTCATTTATCCCCCCCTTGCTGCTTGTGCTCGCTGGGTCAGCCAACCACGCCGCGCGGGCGGGCCCGCCCCCACCAGGAGGCCCCAGGAAACGAACCCGGGGCCCCCCATATGGCAAACGGGAGCCCTACTGATTGAGCCACAGCCACTTCCCTGATTATTTTATTTTTTTCTTTCTTTTTTTTTTTTTTTTACCGGGAGGTCCCGGGGATCGAACCCGGGTCCCTCCATATGGGAGACGGACGCCCAACCAGTTGAGCCACAGCCGACCCCCCCTGATTATTTTAAATCTAACCTGGCCTTGCACTCTCTTTTAAAATTTGTAATTTCTTTCAATCTATTTTTCTATTTATTTTACAATTTTACAATAAAGGACTTTTTAACAGCTAAAAAAAAGCCATTGCTTACACATTTTGGATAGATCATATGGTATGTGAATATATCTCAATAAAACTTCTTAATAAACAAATAAATAATTGTGCAATAATAGCCAGAATTAGCAACTATGTACAGCAGGGGAAAGCAGATATTGAGAGGTGAGGAATGTTCTTATTTGTTTATTTGTCTCTTTTATTATTATTATTTTTTTTTTAAGATTTTATTTATTTATTCATTTATCCCCCCCTTGCTGCCTGTGCTCGCCGGGTCAGCCAACCACGCCGTGCGGGCGGGCCTGCCCCCACCAGGAGGCCCCGGTAACCGAACCCGGGGCCTCCCATATGGTAAACGGGAGCCCTACTGATTGAGCCACAGCCGCTTCCCTATTATTATTGAAGTAATGAAAATGCTTTAATAACGATTGAAGTCATGAACGTACAACTATGTGATTATACCAAATACCATTGATTGTATACTTTGCATAATTGTATGCTTTATTAATATGTATGAATAAATCGATTTGTTTTAAAAAAAAAAAAAGATATAAGTTCAAATCTAAATTCCAACATTTTCTAGTAGAATAGTCCTGGTCAAACTGCTGATCCCCTCTGAGCCATTGTTTTCTCATCAGTAAAATGAGAATATTAACTCTGCTCTGTAGGAATGATTGATGTTTAGATTAAATAAGAAAATGTATGCTTACATATACTAGATGCTTAATAATGATTTCTTAATTCTTCTCATTGCCCAATTATTTTTGTATCCTTCTCTAGATGCTTTCTCTTTTCTCATTTCTACAATGTTAATATTTCTTAGAATTTTATCTTAAACTTGCCCTTTGCCTCCTTCTGTATTTTCCTCCAGAAAAAAAAAAAGTTGGTGACAGGACAAAAGACCATAGAAAGTCTTCTTTGTGGTACAAGCCTGGAGGAGGGAAGCAGCCACAACTGCAGAAAAGGCACCAAACCCTGCCTAGTCCTTTCTTCCCTAAAAAAAAAAAAAAAAAAAAAAAAGTCTTGTGCAAATGGAGGAAGGACAGCAAACTCTGGAACTCCCAGAGCAGATGTGAAAAGCCTTTATGGAGAATGTAAGGGAAGGAAACAGAAAAAAAAAAAAAAAAATTCTCTACCCCTAGGGGAAGAGCAAGAAACCATCCTGGGCCCACATCATTAGAGAAAATGGAAGAGAGAAAAACATTTGCCAATTAATTTTATGAGGCCAGCATTAACTTCATACCAAAATCAGCAAAGACAGTACATGAAAAACAGACAGAACAATGTAATGAATATAACCATGAAAATGTTTAGTAATATTAACAAATTGAATCCAATAAGATACAAATGGATTTATCCCAGAAGTGCAAGTTTGGTTCAAAATTCAAAAATCATTAAATGCAATTCACTATATACACTAAAGAAGAAAAACTATATGATCATCTCAATAGATGTAGAAAAAACATTTGACAAAATTTAATATCCATTCATGACTTTTAAAAAGAAAAAAAAAAAAAAACTCAGAAATCTAGGCAGAAAAGGAAATTTCCTCAACCATGTAAAGGGCATCTACAAAAACAAAACAAAACAAAACAAAACAAAAAACTTACAACTTTCACCAAACTTAATGGTAAAAGGCTAAATGTTTTCCCCAAGAGCAAAGATGTTATTCTTAACCCTCTTGTTCAATATAGTACTGGAGATTCTAGAAAGTATAATAAGACAAGAAATAGAAATAAAAGACATACGGATTGAAGAAGAAGACATAGCACTGTCTTTGTTCGCAGAAGATATGATTGTCTACATAAAAAATTCCAAAGACTCTTTAGAAAGATAGAACTAATAAGTGAGTTAAACAAAGTCACAAGAAACAAGGTTAATATGGAAAAAATAACATATATTTATATATACTAGCAATGAAAATTGGATATAAAAATTATTTAGGGAAGCGGCTGTGGCTCAATCAGTAGGGCTCCCGTTTACCATATGGGAGGCCCCGGGTTCAGTTCCCAGGGCCTCCTGGTGAAGGCAAGCCCGCCCGCACGGCATGGTTAGCTGACCCAGCGAGCACAAGCAGCAAGGGGGGGATAAATGAATAAATAAATAAAATCTTAAAAAAAAAAAAAATTATTTATAAAAGTACAAAAACTTAGATGCAAATCCATCAAAATAAACTCCAGCCTTGTACACTAAATTAGAAAACATTAATGGAAGAAATCAAATGTGTCCTCAATACATGAAGAGATATACCCCATGTCCATAAGATGGAAGACTCAATACTATTTAAGATGTCAGTTCTGCCCAAAATGACCTACAGATACAATGAAAATCCATTCAAAATCCTGCAAGGTTTTCTTTAGAAATTGATATGCTAGCTCTAAAATATATACATAAAGGTAAAAAACCTGGAATAACTGAAACAATTTTGAAACAGAAGAATAAAATTAAAGGACCTGATTTCAAGACTGATTATAAAACTACAGTAATTAAGAGTATAGTATTAGTGAAAGAATAGACAACTAGATCTATGGAACAGAATAGAATAGAGTCCAGACATAGACCCACATATGGGTCAATTTATTTTCAATCTTTTTGAGTGAGAAATGCAGTTCAATAGAGAAAAAAATAAACTATTCAACAAAGGTTTTTGCAATAAATGGATATCCATATGCAAAAAAAAAATGAACCTCAGTCCGTTCTTTATGTCATAAACAAAAATTAACTCAAAATGGATCATATACCTATGATCCTAAAACTAAAACTTAACTAAACCTAAAACTAAAAATTTATAGAAGAAAACATAAGAGAAGATCTTTATAATTTGAGCTGGACAAAGTTGTCTTAAATATGACATCAAAAGCACATTCCTTAAAATTTGATGAATTGGGCTTCATCAAAATTAAGAACTTCTGTTCTTCAAGGACAATGCTAAGAAAATGAAAAGGCAAGCCACAGACTGAGAGAATACATTTACAAATCAAATATCTGATAAAAGACTTGTATGTAGAATACATAAAGACCTCTCAAAACTCAAAAATAAGGAAATTCTTTAAAGGAATACAACAAAATCAAGACACTCAACAATGTCACCTCATAATGACCACCATCCAATCCAAAATTACTAGACATACCAATAAACTGGAAAATATGACCTATAACTGGGAGTAAAAGCAGTCAATAGAAAGAAATCCATAAATAATGGAGAAAGAGAACTAGAAGGCAAGGAAATTAACAGCTATTGTAAAGATGTTCAATATGTTCAAAGATTTTAAGGAAAACCTGAACATATTGAGAAGACTATTAATGGTAATAAAAGAACCTAAAAGAATTTCTAGAAATGTAAACTACATTATATGAAATGAAAATAATATACTGGATGAGATTAACTGCAGAGTAGACACTGCAGAGAAAATAATTTGAAGTGAATGTAAGGCATAAAATCAATTTATCCAAACTGAAGCACAAAGAGGTTAAATAAATAAATTAATTAAAAAAAAAAAAAACATCAGGGGGACGGATATGGCTCAAATGGTTGGACGTCCATCTCCCATATGGAGGGACCCGGGTTCAATCCCTGGGACCTCCCGGTAAAAAAAAATTAAAAAATAAAAATAAAAAGAACATTAATGTCCTTTGGAAAAACATCAACAAGTCTAACACATTAATTGGAATTTTAGAAAGAGATGAGAGAGGGTGGATTTTTTTAAATTATTAATCCCTAATCTAAGAAACTCAATAAATTCCATATAGGATAAACAGATACATACACAACACACACACTAAACACCAAGGCACATTACAGTAAATTTGATGAAAATAAGTGATAAAGAGAAAGTCTTAAAAAGAACCCAGAGGGATAAAAGATACATTCCTTGGAGGAAAGAGAAAGAAAAGAAATACATCAGACTTCTCATCAGAAACTATGCAAGTCAGAAAACAATGTAAAGACATCTCTAAAATGTTGAAAGAAAGAAGCTGCCAAACTATAATTCTATATCCAGTGTACATATTATTAAAAAGTGAAAGCAAAATAAACATTGTTGGGGGATGAGAGAGTTTGTCACAAGTATTTGAACTCAAAGGAATGTTAAAGGAAATTCTTCACTTTGAAAGAAAATGATACCAGATAGAAACTTGGATCTACACAAAGGAATGAAAATCATAAATTAAATGATAAATTATGGGTAAATATAAAAGATACTTTTCTCACTCTTTAATTTCTTTTAAAGATAAATAAGGGAAGTGGCTTATTTGTGGCTCAAGCAACTGGGCTCCCATCTATCATATGGGAGGTCCTGGGGTCATTTCCTGGAGCTTCCTGGTGAAAGCAAGATGGCCCACACAACGAGCTGGCCCACACAGAAAGCTGGCCCGTGTGGACAGCTGGCCCACTCAGAGTGCTGGCACAACAAAAGAGACAAAGAGGAAAGAAACAAGAGACACAACAAACCAAGGAGCTGAGGTTGCTCAGTGATTGAGTGCCTCTCTCCCACATGGGAGGTCCCAGGATCGATTCCCGGTGCCTCCTAAAGAGAAGATGGGAAGAGAAGCCAAGCAGACACAGAGAGCACACAGCGAATGGACACAGAGAGCAGACAGCGAGAGCAAAACAACAAGGGGGGATTAAATAAATAAATAAATAAAATCTAAAAAAAAAAAAAAAAAGACTTTAAAGCAAAAATAACATTACATTGTAAAGATTATAATATGAAGAGGTAAAATATATGACAGCATAAATGGGAGCGATTTGGCTCATGCATTTGGATGCCTACCTCCCACATGGGAAGTCCCGGGTTCAGTTCTCAGTGCCTCCTAAAGAAGACAAACAAATAATGAGCAGACATCGAGCAAAAAACAACAGCAACAACAACAACAAAAATAAGCAGACAACAAGCAAAAACGAGCAGACAACAAGAAAAAAAAATTGAGCAGACAACAAACAAGACAATGAGCAATACAACAAGCAGACAGCAAGCAAAAACAAAAAGAAACCCAGCAGGGAGCAGATGTGGCTCAAGCAGTTGGGCACCCACCTCCCACATGGGAGGTCCCAGGTTCAGTTCCTGGTGCTTCCTAAAGAAGAAAATGAGCAGACAACAAGCAAAAACAATGAGCAGACAACAAGCGAAAAATACAAAAAAACAAAAAATAAGCAAACAGGTGAGGGAGCCATCTCTGGTGAGGGTGGGAATAGCATAAAATGGGAGGGGAGTGGAAGTGTGCAACTGTAAAGTTCTTACCTTATACATGAATTGGTATGGTATTATTTGAATGTAGAATTTGATAAGTTAAAGACTCATATTGTAAAGACTAATTACTTTAAAAATAAAACAAAGGTATAGTTAATAAGTTGAGAGGAGAAAAAATGGAATTCTAAAAATTACTAAATTATACAAAAGAAAGCAAGAAAAGGGGAGAAAAGGAACAAATAACTGATGGAGAAAATAGAAAATAAATACCAAGATGGTAGGTTTAAAATCATATCAGAGGGGCAGATGTGGTTCAAATGGTTGGGCTTTTGTCTCCCATATGGAGGGAACTGGGTTCATCCCCGGGACCTCCTGGTTGAAAAAAAAAAAATCATATCAACAATGATATTAAATGTAAATTGTCTAAGCATGCCAATTAAAAGGCAAAATCTAAAAAGGTTACATACTGTGTTATTCCATTCTTGAAATGACAATATTATAGAAATAGGGAACAGATAAGTGGTTTCCAAGGTTTGGGGTGGAGAGAGGAAGGTAGTTATGTATCACAAGGGATTCTTGTGATGGAACTGTTCTGTATCATGACTCTGATGGTGGGTGCATGATTCTACACAGATGATAAAGTTACATAGGACGAAATGTACACACACAAATGAGTTCATGTAAAACTGGTAAAATCTGAATAAGTTCTGTAACTTATCAATATTAATTTCCTGTTTCTAATATTATGCTATAATTATGTAAATTGATACTTATGGGGGAACTGGGTAAAGGGCATATGGGACCTCTGTATTACTTCTTACAACTGCATGTGACTCTACAATAATCTCAAAATTAGAAGTTGAAAAAGAGAACATATACATGAAATACATATATGATAAATAAATATATATGAAAAGGAAAAGATGTTAGCCTCATTAGTCATTAGAAAATGCTGGTGATGCTTTATATATTGATCTGTGTCATCATCACTTGTGTGTGTAGTTTGTGATAATTTATTAAGCTGTGCACTTAATATTTATTCACTCTTCTGTTTATATGTTACATTTCTACTTTAACAAAAGAAAGTTGGAGTAGGTAGAATAATAGCAGATGACATAGATTTCAGAACAAGGAATATTAACAGAATTGAAGAGGGATATTTCATAATTATAAAAGGGTCCATTCATTAAGAGGACATCAAAATCCTAAATTGAGGAGGGAGCCGCTGTAGCTCAGTGGTTGAGTGCCTGCTTTGCATGTACAAGGTCCAGGATTCAATCCCCAGTTCCATCAAAAAAAAAAAAAAAAAAAAAAAAAAAAGTTGAATAATCCTAAATTGAGTGTGCAGCTAATAACAGAGCACCAAGTTCATGAAGCAAAACTGATATAACTGAAAGGAAAAGTAAACAAATCTAATATTATAATTGGAGATTTCTACACTCCCCTATCAATAATGGATTATACAAGTAGAAAAACAATAAGGACTTAGAAGAGTGGAAAAACACTGCTAATCAACATGACCTGATTTACATTTTAAGAAAACTGCACTCAATAGCAGAAAACATATTCTTTCCAAGTGCACATGCAGCATCCACAAAAATAGACAATATTCTGGGCCATAATACAAGTCTCAATAACCTTAAAGAAACTAAAACCACTGAAAGTATGTTCTCTGACCACAACAGTATTAAACTTGAAATTAATAAAAGAAAAATATCTGGAAAATCTCCTAAAATGTTTATAAATTTAATGGAGCACTTCTAAATAATGTATAAGTCAAAGAAGAAATCATAAGAGAATTAGACAAAATTTAAAATGAATAAAAATGAAAACATGACATGTCATAAATTGTGGGTTGCAGCTAAGACATGCTTGAAAGGAAATGTGTAGTATTAAATTCTCATAATAGAAAAGGAAGAAGAATCTAAATTTCATGACTTAAACTTCCATCTCAATAAACTAAGAAAAAAGATCAAGTTAACCTCAAATTAAACAGAAGGAAGGAAATAAGTATGAATGGAAATAAATGAACTATGAAATGGATAAGCAATAAGGAAAAAATCATTAAAAACCAAAAGCTTGTTTCTTTTTTTTTATTTTATTTTATTTTTTTTATTTTACTGGGAGGTCCCAGGGATCGAACCCAGGTCCCTCCATATGGGACACGGACGCCCAACCAGTTGAGCCACATCCACCCCAGCTTGTTTCTTATAAGAGCAATAAAATTGATAAATTGATTGAGTGATGAAGAAAAAAAGATTATACAAGTGACCCATATCAGGAATAAAAGACAGAATATCTATGAAGATCCCATAGATATTGAAAAGATAAGGGAATAAGACAAAAAAAATTAGTAAGCAAAAGAAAGAAGTGATGTCATCAAAATGGCAATGTAAGACATTCCCTTAGAAAGCCTCCCCAGAGATTTAATGAAAGAAAAGACAAATCCCACTTGTGTAGAGCTCTGGAGAACGGTAGAGACTGAAGAAAGACTCTACAAATGCTAAACTGAAGAAACAGAAAAATATCAGATAAGAGAACTCTGTCCAAGACCACCAGTTGTTCCCATTCTCCTCTCCCTCACTTGGTCCTGTGCAGCTAGGAAGTCACACAGAGGCAGCATAGTCTGGGGCTCTCCCACCATGGACAGAGACTATAAATGACTCACAGCATGAGTTAGAACTCCATGCATATCCAGTCACAGTGACCTAAGTCCCTAGAACTCAGGGTGAAATACAAGCTGCTGAAGAGTGCTGCACACAAAAGGGCTGGGGGGGTGGGTTGGGGGGGGAGACCACAATAGAAAGGCTGATAAGAACTTTTGTGCCAGCGCTCAATCCAGTTTCAGTCAGTTGGACCACCTAAAGGCAAAAGAGACTTTTCTGAAATGACCCACCTTTCCGGATTGACTCCATCTGGCTCCCTGGGTGAGTACACCCTAATGGGAAAGAAACCAGAGGCAGAAAAGCCTCACAGAAAAATAGAAAGGGGGTGGGGGGTTAAATTGAACTGCTGTAAGATAGGATGGGTTCCAAAACTGAAAAGCATAAGGAAAACAGGGCACTGAGTGAGGGAGAGAATATAAATAAATCAAAGGAGCTGGGGAGAAAACCCTGCACAAAAACAAACAACAGGAGAGGGGGCCAAGATGGTGTTAGTGTAGGAGGGCACACACTGCAAGCTCCCAGAGCAAGGCGGATTGTGGACGGGGTCCTGCCCGGGGGTCTGTGCTGTGCACGCGTGGAGTGAGAAGCTTGGGACATCTATCTGCGCGGATCAACGGCGTGGATGGAACGGGAACAAAGAAAGAAGCAAGGAAATAAAATAAGAAGAAAAACTGCCAAAGAGAAAACTTAACTCACACGCAGAACCAACAGCTAAATAAAATTCTAGAGCATAGAGAAAAGCTAATCAACTGAACAAACCCATCAAGATAATATGATGACCAGAGGGCAACAAAAAAGATACAAATGACTCTGAGAAACTGGAAAACATGGACCAGTTCAATGCACAAAATAAAAACCAGGAAGCAATGCAGAACATTGAACAACTAATCAAAGCTATCCAAACAAATATCATGGACCAACTTAAAGAACTGAAGGAAGAGATTAAGGATATAAAGAAGACACTGGGAGAACATACTGAAGAAATAGCAAACATACCTAAAAAGGTAATGGATATGATGGTGAACAATGGCACAAGCCAAGAAATGAAAAAGACCCTGGAATCACATGGCAGCAGATTTGAACAGGCAGAGGAAAGAATTAGTGATATGGAAGACAATACAGCTGAAATCAAAGAGATTGTAGAATAGATAGACAAAAAGATAGAAAAAATCCAGCATGGACTCAGGGAATTAACCGATAATACAAAACGCACAAACATACGCATTATGGGCATCCCAGAAGGAGAAGAGAAGGGAAAGGGAAAGGGAACAGAAGGAGTGTTGAAGGAAATAATGGCTGAAAACTTCCCAACTCTATTGAGAGAAATGGATGTGCAGATCCAGGAAGCACAGCGCACCCCAAATAGTATAAATCCCAACAGGCCAACTCCAAGACATTTACTTGTCAAAATGTCCAATGCTCAAGACAAAGAGAAAATACTCAAGGCAGCAAGAGAAAAGAGAACCATCACATACAAGGGAAGCACAATAAGATTAAGTGCTGATTTCTCAGCTGAAACCATGGAGGCAAGAAGACAGTGGTATGACATAGTCAAAATACTAAAAGAAAAAACTTCCAGCCATGAATTCTCTATCCAGTAAAATTGGCATTCAAAAATGATGGAGATTTCAAAATATTCACAGATAAACAGAAATTAAGAGAGTATGTCAAGAAGAAACCAGCACTTCAAGAAATGCTAAAGGAATCTCTACAAGTTGAAAGGAAAAAACAAGGGAGAGAGAGTTGGAGGAGAGTTTAAAAACAACTGAAAAGACAAAAAGAGAAACAAAACAACATATGACATACATTAACCCAAAGAAAAAATGGCTGAAGTAAGAAATTCGTTACGACTAATAACACTGAATGTTAATGGATTAAATTCACCAATCAAAAGACACAGATTGGCAGAATGGATAAGAAAATATGATCCATCTATATGCTGTCTACAAGAAACCCACCTTCGACCCAGGGATTCAAGGAGGCTGAATGTGAATGGCTGGAAAGCCATTTTACAAGCTAACAATAGCCAAAAAAGGGCAGTAGTAGCTATTCTAATATCAGACAAAATAGACTTTAAATGCAAAACTATTGTAAGAGACAAAGATGGACACTACATATTAGTAAAAGGAGTAATCTCTCAAGAAGAGAGAACAATCATCAACATTTA
>JAKSZT010053887.1:95050817-95084046 GCA_026826555.1 Tolypeutes matacus
ACATGGGAATCCCAGTGGGCTCCGTGTAATATTTTAGGTAATCTAAGTACCTCTTAAAATATATGTATATATATATAAAGAAAGCACTGGAAACAATAAACAAAACCAAAAGTTGGTTCTTCGAGAATATCAACAAAATTGACAAACCCTTAGCCAGACTAACAAAGAAAAAGAGAGAACAGATGCAAATACATAAAATAAGGAATGAGCAAGGGGATATCACTACTGACCCCACAGAAATAAAGAATATCATAAGAGAATACTTTGAAAAATTATATACCAACAAGAATGACAATTTAGAGGAAATGGACAAGTTTCTAGAAGCCCACAAACAACCGACATTGATGAAAGAAGAAATAGATGAACTCAACAGTCCAATTACAAGTAAAGAGATAGACTCAGTCATTAAAAACCTCCCAACTGGGTCGGATGTGGCTCAACTGGTTGGGCATCCGTCTCCCATATGGAGGGACCCGGGTTCGATCCCCGGGACCTCCCGGTAAAAAAAAAAACAAAAAAAAAAAACCTCCCAACTAAGAAGAGTCCAGGACCAGATGGCTTCACAGCTGAATTCTACCAAACATTCCAGAAAAAGCCAACACCAATTCTACTTAAGCTCTTCCAAAAAATAGAAGTAGAATGAATATTACCTAACTCATTCTATGATGCCAACATTACCCTAATACCAAAACCAAATAAAGATACCACAAGAAAGGAAAATTACAGACCAATTTCTCTAATGAACCTAGATGCTAAAATCCTTAACAAAATACTTGCTAATCGCATTCAACAACATATCAAAAGGATTATACACCATGACCGAGTGGGTTTCATCCCGGGTATGCAAGGATGGTTCAATATAAGAAAATCAATCAATGTAACACACCACATAAACAGATTGAAAGAAAAAAATCACATGATCATCTCTATAGATGCAGAAAAATCATTCGACAAAATACAGCACTCTTTCCTCATAAAAACACTACAAAAGATAGGAATAGATGGAAACTTTCTGAAAATGATAAAGGGTATATATGAAAAACCCAAAGCTAACATCATTTTCATCGGTGAAATCCTAAAAGCCTTCACTCTGAGATCGGGAACAAGACAAGGATGCCCACTATCACCACTCCTATTTAACATTGTCTTAGAAGTACTTGCATGAGCACTGAGACAAGAAAAGGACATAAAAGGCATCCAGATTGGAAAAGAAGAAGTAAAGTTTTCATTATTTGCAGATGACATGATCCTATACATAGAAAGCCCTGAGAAATCTACAACAAGGCTTCTAGAACTTATAAAGGAGTTCAGTAATGTTGCAGGCTATAAGATAAATGCTCAAAAATCAGTAGCATTTCTGTACACCAATAACAAGCAAACTGAGGAGGAAATCAGGAAAAAAATATCATTTACAATAGTAACTAAAAGAATCAAATACCTAGGAATAAATTTAACTAAAGATGTAAAGGACTTATATACAGAAAACTACACAACACTGTTAAAGGAAATCAAAGAAGACTTAAATAAATGGAAAAATATTCCCTGTTCATGGATAGGAGGACTAAACATCATCAAGATGTCTCTCCTACCCAAACTAATCTACAGATTTAATGCAATCCCAATAAAAGTCAACACTATATTTTTTAAGGAACTGGAAAAACTAACCACAAAATATATTTGGAGAGGCAAGAGGCCCCGAATTGCCAAAGATATATTGAAAAAGAAAAATGAAGTTGGAGGTATCACACTACCTGACTTTAAAACATACTACAAAGCTACAGTGATCAAAACTGCGTGGTATTGGCACAAGGATAGACCTACTGACCAATGGAACTGAATTGAGAGTTCTGATATAGATCCTCGCATATACAATCATCTGATATTTGACAAGGCCACGAAGCCCACTCAGTTGGGAGAGAATGGCCTCTTTAACAAGCGGTGCTTGGAGAACTGGATATCCATATCCAAAAGAATGAGAGAAGAATACCATCTCACACCTTATAAAAAATCAACTCAAGATGGATCAAAGATCTAAATATAAGAGCCAAAACCATAAAAACCTTGGAAGATAATGTAGGGAAGCATCTACAGGACCTTGTAATAGGAAATGGTTTCATGAACTTCACAGCCAAAGCACGAGCAGCAAGAGAAAAAATAGATAAATGGGATCTCATCAAAATTTAAAACTTCTGCACCTCAAAGGATGTTATTAAGAAAATAAAAAGGCAGCGTACCCAATAGGAAAAAATATTCGGCAACCATATATCTGATAGGAGCCTAATATCCTGCATATATAAAGAAATCCTACACCTTGAAAATAAAAGGAAAAACAATCCATTTAAAAAATGGGCAAATGGCCTGAAAAGACACTTCTCCAATGAAGAAATACAAATGGCTAAAAAGCACATGAAAAATGCTCAACATCACTTGCTATCAGGGAAATACAAATCAAAACTACAATGAGATACCATCTTACACCCATCAGAATGGCAGCTATTAAAAAAACAGGAGACACTAAATGTTGGAGAGGATGTGGAGGAATAGGAACCCTCATCCACTGCTGGTGGGACTGTGGTATGGTCCAGCCACTGTGGAGGACAGTATGGCGGTTCCTCAGAAAACTAACAATAGATCTTCCATATGATCCAGCAATTCCACTGCTGGGTATATACCCAGAAGAACTGAAAGCAAAGACACAAACAGATATTTGCACACCAATGTTCATAGCGGCATTGTTCACCATTGCCAAAAGTTGGAATCAGCCCCGGTGCCCATCAACAGACGAATGGATAAGCAAAATGTGGTACATACATACAATGGAATATTACTCAGCTGTAAGAAGGAACAAAGTGCTAACACATGGAATAACGTGGATGAATCTTGAAGACCTTATGTTGAGTGAAGCAAGCCAGGCACTGAAGGATGAACAGTATATGACCTCACTGATCTAAACTGAGGAAAGTGAGTAGTCTCTGAGAACCATTGTCTGAAAGATAGGTTAACAAAGGAGAGTAAGAGAAGAGCAGGCTTTGAGCCATCACCCATATGGACATAATCTATGGTAAAGGGATAGAGTGTGGTTGCATGTTGGGGGATGGGGCAGATGAGTGGTGGTGTTCCTGGGTTTGGTGGTGCAGCACTAGCGGGTGGGTGGATTAGGAAGGGCAGGTTCTAATCCCCAGGGCATGTAACTGTGAATCTTGACATTCCATGGGTCGGGAGAGGGTGGTATCATTGACCCTGGGGGGCTGGGGGGAAGGGAACAGTCAAGATCTAATGGGGTGTTTGGTGGTCATGGGGAAGGTTTTTCATTACCTTACAGTAATGGACACAGGACATGGTAAATATCATCAAAATTATTAAACTGCATCATCTAAATTGTAAACTATACTGTAAATCATTGACAATGTTTAGTTGCTATATTTTGCTATCTGTATAACAGTTATAACAATGCTAACATCCAAAAAAGGGGGGGGGGTTAATATGGGGTGGGGAAGGGGGGGTGGTTTGGTATCTGGGAGTCTCCGGCACTCCATGTGTGACTTTGCTGTGACCTAAAACTTCTTTGAAAATTAAATGAAAAATTGGGAGACAATGGGGATCGAGAGGGGGAAGGTGTCACGGCACACCAGACATCTGATAACACAGTGATAAAAGGAAGGAAAGAAAAGAAAAGAGAAAGGAAAAAAAATGACTAAATATAAATATATATATTTTTTAAAAGGCATTTCCTTTGCTTTTTTGCCCATTTTTTTAATGTCCCAATCCGCTAATTATATTTTATTTTGTTTTCTTTTTTGTTTGATTATTTGGTTTTTTTCCTTCTCTCTTTTTTTTTTTTTTCCCCTGAGTTTCCTTATGTTTGTCTCTTGCATGTAAGCTTATCATAGTTGTTTCTTTTTCCTAGTAAGTGTATTTGATTATTTTATGGACTACATGTACATGGAGGATTTGGATCACAGAAGGGTTACAATGGGTACTGCGGGGGATTATTGGTGGGGGGTGTCTGGGAGGGGGGTTTCATGGGAATTAGTTCATCCGAATATACATGAAAGATATACAAAATCGTTCAAAAGATCAAAAGATGGGGCATGGTCATGATGGGTGGACAATCACACAATAAATGAGGGAATCTGAATTCCTAGCCTGGAGAGCTCTGCCACAGTCTCCAAGGGAGCAGCAATAGTCCTCTGGGTGCAGGGACAGTGTCTGTCAAAAGAGGATGACCCACTGTTGTGTTCTTTTTATTGATGACTACCCTTGTGAGCCTTTGCTCTTGTAACTGAGACTTAGTCTGCAGTTGTGGGGTGCCTAAGGGTTGCCACCTGAGAGCCTCCTTGTTGCTCAAATGTGGCCTCTCTCTAAGCCAAACTCAGCATATGATTGCATTGCCTTCCCCCCAACGTGGGACATGACTCCCGGGGATGAGCCTCCCTGGCAACGAGGGATTAATACCAAGTGCCAACTGGCAACACAACTGGAAAAACACCTTGAATTAAAGGGGGAAAAGGTAAAGAACAAATGAGTTCAAGCAGCTAAGAGACTTCAAAGAGAGTCGGGAGGTCATCCCAGAGGTAACTCTTACGCACACCTCAGTAGGAGCTCATAGAACATCTAAGTGCCTATCACCCCACTCAGAGGGGTTCCTGAGAGCTCTGGAGACACCCAGGTCCTATATAAGTGAGGATAGACCCAGAGACTGATGCCTTATCAGTGGGCTCTATTTTGGAATCTGTGCTCCTGAGAGTGACTGAATTGGACTCAAATAAGTCCTCCCTGCACATGGTTCATCAGTCCCTTCTATTCAAACCTATATGTGATGCTGGAGTCTTTAGGTGTACTTCCAGAGACTGGAGCCTCTGGCCTACCTATGTGCCAGGTGTGTGTGGAATCTCGGTGGAGCTGCAACAACTCCTACCCTACAGCTCAATGGACTCATCCAAGTCACCTGGCTAGGAGACAACGATGGGCAACAGCCAGCCCAGGGAATGGAGAGGGCCTGCATCTGCAGGCAGGATCATCCCACCCACCATATCCATGGGATATAAGCCCTCTCTCTCTCACTTGGAGGTGGAGTGGACATCACCATCCCAGGCCCCTCAGGATTGGGGGAAGAACTATGGACTAGAGTGGACTTGATGATATTCTGTTGTACACATATGGTGATTCTAGAAATGGAGGAAATTATAACAATGAGGTGGAGCCAGTGGCCACCTGACAATTTTGGGGCAAGGAGGGGACGAGCAGTTGAAATACAGGGGCTTCTTTGGGATTTGGAGGTTGTCCGGAGTACCGTTGTGGCAACGGATGTAGGCCATTTTAAATCAGCACACACCACCCAGAACTGTGTGGGAGAGAGTGTGGTCTACAATGTGAACTGTGGTCTATGGTTGGTGGCAAGGCCCCAGGATGTGTAAGTCCATTGAGGGTGGTGGGCCACACTTGTGGGAGACGTTTGTGTGGGATGTGGTGGGAGGTGTGGGAGATGGGCAACATGGGAATCCCAGTGGGTTCTGTGTAATATTTTGGGTAATCTAAGCACCTCTTAAAATATATTTATATATATATATAAATAACATTTCTGTAAGCAAATGCACATATATGCATATATATTTATATATCATTTTGCAAATGTTGATATGTATTGTGAAAATTTTTATTTTTACCCACAATAAAAAAAACAAACAAACAAACAAAAAAAAAAACAGATTAAGATTCCTGGAGAAGGAACAGAGGAAATGAAGTTCTCTCCTGGAGGTGAAACAATTGCACTGCATATCCTGGGCAAGGATCATGTGCAGAAGATCTGAGAAAATCTGAACAGTTAAACACAGGCTATTCTAAAGCTCCAGAATAATTTAGACCAAGCATCAAAGATGAGCCTTCACATAAAGGCAATCAACAATAAGACCCCAGACAAGAGGGAGAAATGGCCCTTCAAAGTTAACTCATCAAGATAATCATATGCCTATACATCAGCAAAAAGTTACAAGCCGTACTAAGAAACAGGAAGATGTGACCCAGTCAAGGGAGGAAATTAAAACTTCAGGGGAGACTCAGAAGTTGTAACAACTAATCAAAGATGTTCAAACAAATTTCCTAAGTCAATTCAAGGAGATGTAGGAAAATACACATAAAGAGACAAAGGATATTAAGAAGACAATGTGTAAGCATAAAGAAGAATTTGAAAGTATAAAAATAAACATAGCAGAAAATATGGGGATGAAAAACACAATAGTAGAGATTAAAAATACCCTAGAGGGAAACGGATGTGGCTCAAGAGGTTCGGCGTCTGTCTACCATATGGAGAGACCGGGGTTCGATCCCCGGTACCTCCCGGTAAAAAATAAAAATAAAAAAAAAATAAAAAAATACCCTAGAGGCATACAACAGCAAATTTTAACAGGCAGAAGGAAGAATCAGGACGAGTGAAATCATAGTCAGAAGAATAGCTAGAGAAAAGAATAGAAAAAATTGCCAGGCCCTGCACACAGGTGCACCATCAAGGCCCCGCGAGCCAACCAGTAAGATGATGACGTAAGTGTGACACAAGGGAGAGCCAAGACGAGATGCACCAAAAACCAGGAACTAAGGTGGCACAGGCAGTAGGGTGCTTCTCTCCCACATTGGAGATTCCAAGGATCGAATCCCAGTGAAGACAGGAGGAGAACGATGAGAAGAAGGGCAGGAAATGGACACAGAGAGTTGCCCAGTGAATGGACACAGAAACAGCAAAAATGGGGGGGGAGGGGCAGTAAAATCCTTAAAAACATGTATAGGGAAGGAAGATATGGACTATAGTTAGTGGTAATACTTTGACAAGGCTCTTTAATGATTTGCTAACAAATGTTTCACAACAATGCAGGGTATTTGGGGGTGATGTGTGGGAGCCCTGTATGATGTTATGCATGTTTGTTTTATAAGTTCACGATGTTTACTGAGCACTTATAGTTTATGCATGTTCATGTATGAATGATATACTTCAATAAATTGTTTAATAAATAAATAAATAAAATAAAGGAAATTACAGGGAAAAAATAATAGAAAAAATTGATCAGTGTCTTAAGAATTTGAATGACAGCAGGAAGCACACAAACATACACATTATGGGAGAAGAGAAGGGAAAAAGAACAGAAAGAATATTTGAGGAAATAATGGCCCCAAATTTCCCAACTCTTTAAAAAACATAAATATCCAAGAAGTGCAACATACTCCAAATACAATAAATTCTAATAGACCTATTCCAAGACACATACTAATCAGAATGTCAAATGCCAAAGATAGAGAATTCTGAAAGCAGCAAGAAAAATAGTGATTCATCACATACAAGGGATTTGCAATAAAACTGTCAATTTCTCATTAGAAACCATGTAGGCAAGGACAGTGATATGATAAATTTAATGTACTGAAAAAGAAAAACTGCCAACCAGAAATTCTTTATCCAGCCAAACTGTCCTTCAAAAATGAGGGAGAGGGAGTGGATGTGGCTCCCAATTTGGCAATTGGGCGCCCACCTCCCACATGGCAGGTCCTGGTTTTGGTTCTCAGTGCCTCCTAAAGAAGATGAGCAGATGCTGCAAGGAGCAGATGCCACAACCAGCAAGACACTGCAATGAGCAGACGCCACAACAAGCAGACACTGCAACCACCACAACCAGCAGACACAGCAAGGAACAGACTCCACAATCAGCAGATGCCACAACCAGCAGATGCTGCACCCAGCAGACAACACAGCCAGCAGACTACGCAACCAGCCGGGGTGGAAGTGACTCAAGCAATTGGGCACTCTACTCCCACATGGGAAGTCCCATTTTCGATTCCTGGTGCCTCCTAAAGAAGATGAGCAGACAATGAACAGACATATGAGGGAGCCATCTGGGAAGGGGGGGAGAGGGAATAAAATTAATAAACAAAAAAATGAGGGAGAGTTTAAAATAGTCACAGATAAACATAAACTGAGAGAGTTTGTCATCAAGATACCTGCCTTAAAAGAATTACTTAAGGGAGTTCTTCAAGTTGAAAGGAAAAGACAGGAAAGAATGGCTTGGAGTAGTGTGAAGAAATGAAGCTCCTCAGAAAGGGTAAAAGCAAAACCCAATACTACTGCATTCTCAATATACAACTCTACTATTAATTTGTATATGAGTAAAATACAATTGAACAAGAAAAAGGCATATTTCCTGATAATGCATGTACAAAATATAAAATGGTAAAGTGGGACAAAAACAACAAAAAGCAGGGAAACAGAGGGATATGACAGCAGAAAACATGTAAGATAATGAAATTAAGTTGGTATCTTTTCAAATTAGTAGATTATAGATGTAAGTTATATAATATAAACTCCAGGATAACCACAAAGAAAGTATTTTTAAAACATGCAGAAACAAAATTGAGAATGGGATCAGTCACACACATCACAAAAGATCAACTATACAGAAAAGGAGGTTACAATAAAGGAAAAGAGAAACAAAAATATATAAGACATATAAATAAAAAACAAAGAACAAAATGGTTGAAGCAAGTACTACCTTTACAGTAATAACACTGAATGCTAATGGATTAAATTCCCAAATCAAAAAACAGAGGTTGGCAAAAATGGACAAAAAAGCATGACCAACTATATGTTGTTTATAAAAGACTCACTTAGACCCAAAGACACAAAAAGGTTGAAAGTGAAAGGATGCCAAAAAGGTGGGAATGCAGAATGGTACAGCCACTGTGGAAGACTGTTTGGCAGTTCCTACGGAAGTTGAATACAGACTTGCCATGTGACCCAAAAATACCATTGCTAGGTATATACCCAGAAGAACTAAGAGCAGAGACATGAACAGACATCTGCACACCAATGTTCATAGCAGCATTATTCATGATTGCCAAAAGTTGAAAACAACCCAGGTGTCCATCAACTGATGAATGGATAAAAAATTGTGGTGGTTACACACAATGGAATATTATGCAGCTGCAAGAAGAAATAAGTCGTGAAGCAAATGACAACATGGATGAATCTGGAGGACATTAGGTTGAGTGAAGCAAACCAGACAGAAAAGGACAAATACTGTATAATTGTGCTATTATGAACTAAATATATTGTGTAAACCCATGGTGTTAATAATTAGAATATAGGTCACCAGAAAATAGAAGGACAGTAGAGAATGGAAAGCTGAGGGTTAATCTGTGCAGAAATGGTAAAAAGTTTGTTTTAAAATCTTTGGAAATGAATAGAAATGGTGAAAGCATATCATGGTGTTTGTAACTAGCAGAGCTATTATATGGGTCTGACAGTGGAAAGGGAAAGTCTAAGGTCATGCATATTACTAGAAGAAAAGCTAAAAACTGAAACATGGGACTGTGTGTGATAGTAAAATGTCATGTAACATACAAATATGGATGATATTGCATAGATAAGACTGTTTTTACAAAATATAAATACAAATATACTAGAGAGAAGGAAAAAGAATAGCTATGTACAACAGGAGAAGCATAGAGAGATTGAGAGGTGATGAGTTTTGTTTGTTTATTTGTTTGTTTGTTTGTTTGTTTTTTATTATTATTATTACTGGAATAATGAAAGTGGTGTAAGAAATGATGAATGCACAAATATATGATTACACTGAATACCATTGATTGTACGCTTTGGATGGATTTATGCTTTATTAAGATGTATCAATAAAATTGATTTGTTAAAAAAAACCACAATGAGACACCACTTCATACCCACTAGGGTGACTATAATAATAATAATAATAAAAAGACAGACAGTAACAAGTGTTAGCAAGGATGTGGAAAAATTGGAACCCCCATACATTGCTGGTGGGTATGTAAAATCATGCAGCCACTTTGAAAAACAGGTCCTCAAAAAGTTAAACATATATTTACCTTATAACCCAGTAATTCCACTTCTAGATATACACCCAAGAAATTGAAGAGGTATATCCACACCAAGACTTGTAGAAAAATATTCACAGCAACATTATTCATAATAGCTAAAATTTGGAAACAACCCAAATGTGAATCACCTGATGAATGGATAAACAAATTGTAATATATTCACACAATGAAGTATTATTCAGCAATAAAAAAGGAATGGCGTGCTGATACATGCTACAACATGAATGAACCTTGAAAACATCAGGCTAAGTGAAATATACCAGACCAAAAAAAAAGGCCACACATGGTATGATTCCATTTATATGAAATGTTCAGAATCCATGAATCCGTTGAGACAGAAAGTAAATTAGTGGTTGCCAGAGGCACAGGGAGGGGAGAATAAAGAGTGACTACTACTGGACATGGGGTTTCTTTTGAGGGTGATGAAAATGTTGTGAAACTAGAAAGTGCTGATGGCGATATAACTGTGAATACGCTTTTTTAAAATCACTGAATTGAACACTTCAAAGGGACAAATTTTATGGTATGTGAATTATATCTCAGTAAAGCTATCATTTTATAAAACATAAATCAGATCATCTCCCTCTCCAGCTTACAAAAAATGGAGGGCCAGGGAGGGGTGGGCTGGTTGGGACAGCCCCATCAGGGGAAGGAACCAGTGTATGCTTCAAAGAAAGCCCTATGACTGGTAAGGAGTACGTCTCAGGCACACAGGCTCTGAACAATAGAAGTAAATGGCCACCATGTTTCTCTGAGCTGTGTGACCCTGGAAAATCCCTTCTCCTCTCAGAACCTCACAATCCTCATAAGTCAAATGGACAGGCATCACCTAGAAGAGCTTTGAGTGTCCTCCCAGCTCTATTTCTTGAGGCTGAAGTCCAGAGACACCCATGACAGGACAGAGTGAAGGGTGAAAAACATTTGGGAAAGAGAGGAGAAAGAAGGGGAAAGGACAATGTCATCTAACTCCTCCTCAACTTTGGGACTCGCCCAGGTATCACCTCTTCCAGCAAGCCTTCCGTGAACGCCATCTCTGTAGCCTTCTCCCACATTGCCCTCAACTAGTCAGCCAGTGCTCAGAGCAAGGCGTGGATCTGATTGAAGGAATGTTGGCAAAGTGAAGAAGCAAATTTCCGAGGGAGGGTATGTGTGAATAAAGCGAGCTATATCCCGTATGGGGTCAGCAGGTGCTGGGAAAGCCCCGTAGAATTGAGCTGACATGGTGTGTGAATCAATGATGCGTGAATGCATATGAGAATGAGTTGGTGAAAGAAGGACCAAGACTGGACATCTGCCTCCCTAGAAAGGAGCTTGGGGAAGGAAAGACCAGCTGGCTAGTCCTGGGAGTTGGTGCCAGGGGCCAGGGCCCAGAAGCAGTTTCTAGAAGTAGAGTCCTGAATGCAAGGTGACTGTCCCTGAGGCCTGAGTCAAGAGCTATGGCTGGGAAGTGGATGTGGTTCAAGCAGTTGGGCGCCCGCCTCCCACAAGGGAGGTCCTGGGTTCTGTTCCCGGTGCCTCTTAAAGAAGACGAGAAAGACAGCGTGCTGACACAACAAGATGATGCAATGAGGAGACACAACGAGGAAACACAATGAGAGATACAACAAGCAGGGAAGAGATGTGGCTCAAGCAATTGGGCACCGCCCTCCCACATGGGAAGTCCCAGGTTTGGTTTCCGGTGCCTCCTAAAAAGAAGAGGAGCAGACACAGAGAGCAGACAGTGAGTGCAAGCAATGAGGGATGTGGTGAGAAATAAATTAAAATAATCTTAAAAAAAAAAAAAAAAAGAGCTATGGCTTGGAGGGAGGCATCAAGAAGCCTAAAAGCCAAAGAGTGGAGGAATTCTGGTGAGATACTCTCTGACTCCCCACTTAGGCACATGGTTAACCCCTACTCATTCTCCAAAAGTCAGCTTAAGTGCCTTTGACTGGTCATACTAGCTTTGTTACCCATCATGAACTCAAAGCTCCCATGAAGCCGTCCCCTCCTTCCATATAATTATAGTTAAATGACTATGTATTCAAGCTCAAGTGTTTCCCTCACAAAGTCTATAAGCTCTGTGAGAGCAGAGGCAGTGTCCTGCTCACCACTGAATCACCAGCCCAGGGCCTGGCACATAGTAGGTGCTCAGGAAAAATTTGTTGAATACAGAATGCGTAAAGAACAACGTCGGAGGTCTGGGAGGCTTCCAGAAGCAAGGCAGTCCTTTCAGGGCCCAGGCAGGGACCTGCCTGGTGAGGATGGAGGAGTGGGGGAAAGGTGGCCAGGGTGCACTGGCTGGCACTCACCTGCCACAGCAGCCGTGGCGCCCTCCTCCGGATCCTTTGGGAGAGCATGAGACTGAGGGACAGCTGTCTGGAGCCACCTAGCACACTACAAGAAGCATGTCAGTGATTCTTTGCCCTGGTGTAAGGGTTGAGGCTATGCTGAAGGAAGCCTGGGAAATTGTTTCAACCAGACTGCCTTGCCGGTGCTGACTTCATGCTGGCCCTGTTTTCCCACCCTCTGGTGTGGTTTAGTGATTAGGGGGCTTGCCCGTGGCTCATTTCCCATCACACAAGCCCAAACAAGCCACGTTATTCCTCCAATTCGCACATGGAACTAAAACATCCTGGCCTAGGTTTTACTTTCCCTCATAAGCCCTTATGCTTCCCCAACTGAGGGTCCTTCTGAAATCCTAGAGGTTTGTTCCCAAGTGGCGCACTCCATACACAGCCTGGAGTAGGATTAGAGCACAGATAAATAAAAGATTAGTTTCCGAGTTTGGGAACTAAATAAAGGATCAGATTCTTGGTGATTGGGAGATAAAAGGAATTTTTGGTTTTGTTGGTGGATGAACTAATTCAGAAGTAGTTTGGGGAAGTGGGTGGGACCAGGAGCTCAGTTTTCCCCAGGATTTTTTGTGGATCTCCCTCACTGCCCACTCTTGGCCATCTGGTTTCACTTCCGAGACAGGCTGAACAAAGCTAGGGCAGCAGGGAGCCCAAGAAAGGCATCCCCTGGCCCAGTCTCCTGCCAGATGAGGTGTTAAATCAGTTACTTAGCATAACTGGCCCTTAAGTTGGTTTTGGAGGTTCTTCCATGTTCCACCAGAGTTTATGTCTAGGTAGCTCTTCACTTACCTGAAAGATATTTGCACAATCGTAACTCTCCAGGACATCATTAACGACCTAGGTTTAAGCAAAAACAGCCTTCTGACGCAAGACATTCTCACTCTTATCTTTCACACAAGTTTAATTGTGCTATTTGTCATATTTGCCCCTAGGCCCTGACAGATTTGGTGCAGCAAGTTAGCAGAGCAGGCAAGAGTCCATGAAGCAGAGGCAGTTGAGTATCTGAAAGGGAGAGAAGCTCTAGGAAAAACAAGAACAAAAAGAACTCCAGAAGCTCTCACTTTGGGCCATGAAGTGGCTGGACAATAGCCAGCTGGTCTTCTGAATTCTGACCCGAGGAGCCCAGGGAAAAATTAGGCTGAGCATATCAAGTCCTTTTTACAAAAGCAGGAGAGTCCAGTACCGCCTCCATCCCAAGCGGCCAAAGGCACAAAAGTCTCCTCTCCTAAAGTGTAAGAGTTTAGATGGCTGAGAATTAAATGTCTCTAGGACAGTTTATTCTCCATTGGCTTGGGAAAATTGACGGGTTTGATTTGTGGGGTTTAGGGCAGCAAGACTGTATCTGTAGCAGCAGCAGTAGTAGTAGAGTAATGTAGTAGTAGTATAGTAGTAATAGTTAGTAGTCACTAGTAATAGTAGTGGTAGTAGTGGTAGTCGTAGTAGTGGTGGTGGTGATGGGTAGTAGCAGTAGTAATATAATATAAAGAAGGGCCATGATTTTATGAAGAATTATCCAGGCACTGTTCTAAGCACATTTCACATATTAACCCATTTACCCATTTAATCCTTTTAAGAAGACCCATAAGGTTAATAGAACTTGTTGGCTATTGAAAAAAAGCCTTGGGAGGAAAAGAATCATAATTAAAAAAAAAATTTTTTAGGAGGTATGGGGGAATGAACCTAAGACCTTGTACATGGGAAGCAGGAACTCAACCACCTGAGCTACATCCGCTCCCCTAAATTTTTTTTAATTTGTTTTGAATTTTTAATAAGAACTCAAACTTCAACAATGTCTCAATAATTCATAAAATTCAGCCTGAATTAAATTGATGATTATGACAATGATGTTAACAACAATTATGAATATAACTATGAAGTAAAAATAATATCATCTAAAAATAATTTTCATTTATGGCAAAATGATCAGTCGTCTACATGCAAGCTGCATTACCACACCCTAAAACATCAGAATGAAACATTTCAACTCCCGTCTAGTACAAACATGTTTGCAAAGATCTCAGTGTTTAACAATATGCATAAAAAGATCCCAAACACTTGACTGTTTTGTACTTTCTACTCAGTTATTTTGGGAATATGTAGACTATCAACATCACTCTCTCTCTCTCTCTCTCTCTCTCTCTCTCTCTTTCTCTCTCTCTCTCTCTCTCCCCCTCTCTCTTTCTCCCCCTCTCACACACACACACACACACACCCCAGCTCAGCCAGAGTACCCTGCCAGGGCCCCGGCATCCTGCCTCCTCCTCAGAGCATCCTGCCATAAGGGCCAAGACTACATTAGAGAAACCCTCATTTCTGACCCATGTGCTTTGTACTACACTTCAGAGCCTTAAAGACGCACTTGGTAGAGTCAGAATAGCAGAGCCAGAAGGGTCCTTAGCAGACAACTGTTCTGGGAATATCCAAGAAGATTCAACTGTCAAGTCAACTCTCACCAGTTGGAGGAATTGTCTCCATGTGTGGGGGAGGGCTCTGGGGCTACATCCAGGATCTCCAACCGAGATGCTGCCATTGATTAATCATGTCTACAGTGGGTGCAGAAACACCCACTGGGGCTGCATGTGTACCACGTATGCACCTTAGTCCTGTATAGAGACCAAGCCTGTATTTTATTGATGGGGAAACTGAGGCCCAGAGAAATGGAAGTCATCCACATCTCAGAGCTGGAACTGGAATAGATAGAACCAAGGTCTCCTGAATTCTGGTTAAGGGCTCTTTCCAATGTTGCTAGTCCCACGCAGCCAAGATGATTAAACTGAAAAATAGGTCATATGGTCAGAAATCAAAGAACCCCTGGTGTTGGCGTAAAGGATGCTGCGGGGGAGCGGATGTGGCTCAAACAGTTGAGTGCCTGCCTCCCACATGGGATGTCCCAGTTCAATCCCCGGTTCCTCCTAAAAATAAACAACAAACAAACAAATGAAAAAACCAACTCAGGGGAGCCTATGTGGCTGAGTGGTTGAGCACCAGCTTCCCACATACAAGGTCCTGGGTACCTCAACAACAACAAAATAACAATAATGAATAAAGGGTTCTGCAGAACCCAGGGGTGGGAGAGGAGATTGAAACAGTAGAAGGGCCGACAAGAGAGGTCACCCCTTCCATATCTTCCCTCCCAAACCAAGGGGAGAGGGAAGAAACCCACTTTACTGATCTCTTTCTTATCTGTGCCAGGCACTCTTCTAAGTACATTGATCATCTCATTTAATCCTCACAATTACTCTATAAGGAAGTTCGTTTTGCAGATGAGGAAACAGGATGGGAAAGCCAAATTCACATAACCCAAGCATCAAAGCCAGGAGAGGCTCCCAGGTCTGTGTGACTCCACAGCCCACCCCCGACCGCACAGGACACTTAGCCTTATTTTGAGTCCCAGCTCCACCTCACACTAGCTGAGGAACTTTCGGCAAGACCTTTAACCTCTCCATGCCTTGATTTCTTCATCTGTAAATGGGGAACTTGAGGGACTTAGCTCAGAGGGTTGTAGTTAGGAGTATATGAAATGATGGATGGAAGTGTTCGGCCATAACTGGCACAAAGCAAGTGCTCAATAAATGGTAGCTGTTACTATTATCCTGGCACACCACACTGCCTGGACACATCTCCAAGACACCCACCACCAAATGCTGGCCTGAGTGTCCCACTTGGAAAAGGCCCCATTCTGAGGTCATCTTGTTCATTTCACCTTTCCTGCAGCCAGAGCCAGAACCCCAGAGCCCTGAGTGCAAATGTATGCAAGTACTATGTAAATCACGGGGAGCTTCAGGGAGCTTAGGACAGCAACGGAGCCCAGCCCATTACCCACAGACAGACTCACCTCGTAGCAACAGCCACAAGATGGCAGCCTAAGAAATAGCCATAAATCAGCAGAGCTCTTCCAAGCCAGGCCACACCCTGGGCTTCTCTGTTAGCTATCGCGGGTGCTCACACCTATGTGGAAGAGCCTGGCAGAGGAACATGCACAAGAATTGCTCCTCCTTAGAGCACTCTAATTGCTTTCCTGACCTCATTAGGGATTATTAGCGCATCAAAGCAGGGTGAGGCATCATGCATTTGTTTACTCTTTCTTTAGTGCCCCAGAACTATTGATGAATTTCTTTTAAACAACTCTTTGATGGATTAAGAGCCCCAAAGAATATATTTAAATAAAAAAGGGTTGGGAAGCAGGTGTGGCTCAACCAGTTGGGCAGCCTGCCTACCACATGGGAGGTCCCGGGTTCGGGTCCCTGTGTCTCCTAAAGAAGATGAACAGACACCACACCTGCCACAACAAGCTAGACACCATACTGCCGCAATGAGCAGACGCCTAAACCAGCAGATCCCACAAACCAACAGATGCCGCAGCCTGTGGGGAACAAATGTGGCTCAAGCCACTGGGCACTCGCCTCCCATCTGGGAGATGCCAAGGTTGATTCCCAGTGCCTCCTAGAGAAAGCAAGCAAAGAATGAGCAGACAGATGAGAGAACCATTGGGGGTGGTGAGGGAGGGGAAACATTAAAAAAAAAAAAAAAGGGGGGGGGGGGGAAGCAGATGTGGCTCAAGCATTTGGGTGCCAACCTACAACATGGGAGGTCCCAAGTTTGGTTTCCAGTGCCTCCTAGAGAAGACAAGGAAGAAAGCAAGATAGCGCAACAGGCTGGTGTGGCAAGCTGACGCACAAGGAGACACAAAGAGGAAATACAATGAAAGACATGACAAAGTAGGGAGCGGAGGTGGCTCAAGCAACTGAGCACCTCTCTCCCACATGGGAGGTCTCGGGTTCAGTTCCTGGTACCTCCTCAAGAGAAGATGAGCAGACATAGAGAGCACACAAGAATGGACACAGAGAACAGGCAGCAAACACAAAACAATGGGGGGAGGGAATAAATAAAGAAAATACATCTTTAAAAAAAATTTTAAAGGGTTATTAAAAGAGTCAACAAATAACATTACTTGTATCTGTGATACATATGCAAATAAGGGAGCTGCAGACTAGGGACACTGCAATCTGTTTATGTCTTGTGATGATACTTAACCTGCAAAAAATGCAGGTTCTAAATCTGGACCTTATTTAGTATGATGGCAAAAAAAGGGCAATAGTCTCTAATTTCTAGAAATCACATCCAAAGGGGAGGAGAACTTAAGACGGCCTGAGATCCCACTTTCAACTGGTTCCAGTGCATGCCAGCATCTTCCCTGACCCCCCAACTAGGAGGGAAGGGCACCTACACAATCTATTCATTCTACAAACTGGCATTTATTGTGCATTTCCTGTTACCAGGCACTAAGGTATTATCTCATTGAATCCACTTCACAAAACCTTATACAAGTCACGTAACTACTATTATAATAATAACTTCCTATTATTTCTTACCCATCTTATAGGTGAGAAAACTGAGGCTTAGCAATGTTAACTAACATATGCAAAGTTGCTCAGCCAGGAAAAGGCAGGTCCAGGAAGCAGACTCGGTATTTCTGACCCCAGTACTTGAATTCTAATAATTTCATGGACATACTGTCCCAAGGACTCCTTAAGCCACCCACAGAGTCCCAGACAGGTGGGCAGGAGAGAGAGGTCTCTGCCCTCAAGAGCTTTCCATACACTTGGATACAAGAACACAGTCAGAGTTTCTAGCAGTGAGACTGGGGTCATCTTCAAGGAGAAGGGCCTTAGAAATGAGGTTCTAAAAGAGGAGTTTGCACGGAGAGCCCTAGGCCTGAATCCCAGGGACCCACCATTTTTTAAAATTAATTATTGTTTTTTAAGATTTAGTTTATTTATTTATTTCTCCCCAACCTCTCATTGTTTGCACTTGCTGTGTTTGTTCTCTTCCTTGTTTCTTTAGGAGGCACTGGGAACTGAACCCGGGACCTCCCATGTGGGAGGGAGGCACCTAATTGCTTGAGCCACCTCTGTTCCCTGCTTTGTTGTGTCTCTCATTATGATTTTTTTTCTTCTGTGTCTCTTGTTGCATCACCTTGTTGTGTCAGCTTGCCATACCTGCCCATCGTGTCAGCTCACTGTCTTGCTCATTTCCTTTAGGAGGCACTGGGAACTGAACCACAGACCTCCCATGTGGTAGCGGGAGCTCAGTCGCTTGAGCCACATCCACTTCCCTAATTTTTTTTAATTAGAGAAGTTGTGAGCTTACAAATCAAGCATGCATAATGTGCAGAATTCCCATACAACACCCTTCCACCACCTTTGATTGTTGTGGAACATTTGTTGCAAATTATAAATGAACATCATCAGACTATTACCACTAACTATAATCCATATTGTGCACTTGGTATATTTTTTCCATGCACCCCTATTATTAACACTATATATTAGTATGGTACATTTGTTATAGTTCATGAGAGAACACTCCAATATTTGTACCATTGATCACAGTCCATCTTCCATCACATGGTTCACTGTGTTATACAGTACCGTGCCTTGTACATTCTATCCAAAGTGTACACTCAGTGGCTCTCACTTTCATCACAGAGTTGCATGGTCTTTGCCGTACTAAATCTTTGAACGTTTTCCTTAAACCAAAAGGAAAAATCCCATTCCCCCTATTATTGACCCTTAGCATTGATATAGCACCTTCTTTGACATGGATGCAAGTATATTACAATATTGCTGTTAATTATATTCCATAAGTTACATTAATTGTGTTTTCCCAATGCATCCCCATATTCTCATCACCTTGTAATAGTAACATACATTTGTTCAAGTTCATAGAACATTCTTGTATTTGTATTGAGGCAGGTTAGCATTGTGCAAGAGGGAAGGCAGCTGGCCTGGCAGACAACATGGCCGACAGACCACATGGCTGTGAGACCCCACCTGGAAACCTCCTAAGAAGAAAGCTGCCGGAAAGACACTGCGAGATCCTGGGCATGAGAATCTCATTTGGAACAAGAGGAAAAGCCCTGGATATCCTCAAAAGGCCTCACCAATGGCCCCCTGAGAAATGACAGGTGGGACAACCAATCAAAACAGCAAACAGGGGAAGCGGCTGTGGCTCAGTCGGTGGGGCTCCCGTTTACCATGTGGGAGGCCCCGGGTTCGGTTCCCGGGGCCTCCTGGTGAAGGCAAGCCCGCCCGCATGGCGTGGTTAGCTGACCCACAAGCAACAAGGGGGGGATAAATGAATAAATAAATAAAATCTAAAAAAAAAAAAAAAAAAAAACAGCAAACAGACCTTAAAAAGCCCTGAGCTGGAGTCCCGCCCACGCAACTCACCCCGCAGCACGCTTGTGGTCGATGTCTTGGGCGGTGTACTTTTCTCGTTTTCTTGTTTCTTAATAAACTCTTTATTCCCTTCCTTACCTTATGGCGTGTCCTTAAATTCTTTTATGCAACATAAGCCAAGAACCTAGACACCCAGAAACCCAGAGCCATCCTGTAACGGTATTATTAACCACAGTCCTCATCCACAACTGGGTTCACTGTGTTATTCAGTCCCTAGATTATTCTCTAGCTCTCTTTAATTAACATTTACATCCCTAGACTACCCTTTCAGCCACAATCCCATCTATAATCCATCCGTGTTATGTATACTCACTATAATGTGCTCCCATCAACTCTATCCATTTCCACACTTTTACAGTCAAGCTAATTGAAATTCTGCACACATTAAGCATCACCACCTCTTCTCAGTCCTCATTCTATCTCTTAGTAACCTATACTCTAGGTTTTATCTCCATGTACTTATTCTTCGTACTTAGTTGATATTAGTGAGACCATAAAATATTTTCCATTTGTGTCTGGCTTAATGTCCTCAGGGTTCATTCGTGTTATCATATGTGTCCCAATTTCATTTCTTCTTACAGCAGCATAGTATTCAATCGTATGTATATACCACTTTTGTTTATCCATTCATTGGGTGATGGACACTTGGTTGTTTCCATCTTTTGGCAATTGTGAATAATGCCACTATAAATAACAGTGTGCAAATGTCTTTTTGTGTCACTGTTTTCAGTTCTTCTGGATATATTTCTAGCAGAGGGATTACTAGATCACAGAGCAGTTCTATATTTAGCTTCCTGAGGAACTGCCAAACTGTCTTCACAGGGGCTGTACCATTCTACATTACTACCAACAGTGAGAGAATGTTCCTATTTCTCCACATCCTCTCCAGCACTTTTTGTTTTCTTTCTTTTTTTTTTTTTTTAATTATACTCATTCAACGAGATGTGGGATGATATTTCATTGTAGTTTTGATTTGCCTTTCCCTAATAGTTAATAATATTGAACATTTTTTCATGTGCTTTTTCACCATTTGTATTTCCTCTTTGGAGAAATGTCTATTTAAGTCTTTTGTCCATTTTTAATTGGATTTCTTGTTCTTTTATTGTTGAGTTGTATGATCTGTTTATATAGCATGGAAATTATTTTCTTATTGGATATGTGGTTTCCAAATATTTTCTCCCATTAATCGGGTTGCCTTTTCACTTTTTCGACAAAGTCCTTTGAAGTACAAAAGTGTTTAAGTTTGCGGAAGTCCAATTATCCATTTTTTTCTTTCATTGCTCTGTGCTTTCAGCATAAAGTTTAAGAAACCACCACCTACCACCAGGGGACCCACCATTTTGACTGGAAAAGGTGATGGAGGAAGATTGAGCCATGTTCTGATGACAGAGCCCACAGGATATAACCTTGACTTGACCTTGCTGGCTACCCACGGATGTCCTGGTTCAGAGGTAACACAATCTGTCACCTCAGGCAGGAGCTGAAACCAAGAATGGGATTGGAATCATGTTTCCCCCTGTGAACTGCTGTGACCAAGAGAAGCATTTTCAAAGGGCAGCTGATAAAACTGCTGTTTTGATCCTCCTTTTAGCTGAAAACTAGATACCAACAAAATAGCTTTCCTTTTTATTAGCTACATTACTGGAAAAATAGTATGGGATTGATTTCATAATTGATTCTCCAAATAAAGTTAATGTCTGTTGAGTAAGCAAACAAGAGCAGACCAAGAATGAATGTGTGTATATATGTGCCCACCCTGTCGTGTGGCTGTGTCTCATCTCAGAGTACATGGCCCCCTCCAACCTCAGCTCAGTCTCCTTAGCCAAGACCTCTGTCTTCCCAGACCTCATGCTGTACAGTCTTGCTGAGCAGAGCATGTTTTCCTTGGTTTTAGTTTGGAAAGCAGCAAGCTATAATGGAGCCTATAAGACAGACCCAAAAGTGAATCAAAAGTTTAAAAGTTATTTATTCACTTATATGTTTTTAAAAAATGTTTATTGAAGGCCAGGGACTACAAAAGGTGCTAAGGATACAAAGGTCATCAAAAAAAAGCTAGTTCCTGGCCTTACACAGTGTATAAGATAGTGGGGTGGCTGACATAAGTCAAATAATCCTATAAGCAAGAATAAATTGGGAAGTGGATGTGGCTTAGGTGACTGGGCTCCTGCCTACCACATGGGAGGTCCATGGTTCGGTTCCCAGTGCCTCCTAAAGAAGACAGTGAGCTGGCATGATGGGCAGGTGCAGCAAGCTGACACAACAAGATGATGCAACAAGAGACACAAGAAGAAAAAAACATAATGAGAGACACAACAAAGCAGGAAACAGAGGTGGCTCAAGCAATTAGGCACCTCCCTCCCACATCGGAGGTCTTAGGTTCAGTTCCTGGTGCCTCCTAAAGACAGCACACAGCAAATGCAAACAACGAGGGGGTGGGGAGAAATAAAAATAAATAAAATCTTTAAAAAAGAATAAATTACCAAAGTTGACAGTGGCTTGGCTAGAGGGGTGGCAGTGGATAAGGAGAGAAGAGGACAGGAAGGAAAGGTGCTTAGAAGTTTAGACTGAGAGCTATTGGTGAAGGATATGGACAGTGAGCGAGAGGGAGGAGTCAAGCATGACTCCTGGTGCCATTCACTGAGCTTGGGACCAGACAGAAGGATCAGGCTATGGGTAGAGGTGGCTCATGAGTTCATGGACATATGAAGTCTCAGGTGTCTTAAGTCCTCCAAATGGAAGTGTCAACTGAGTCACTTCGAATATGGGTTTGAGGCTCCAAAGAGCGACTTGGACTAGAAGCAGCAATTTGGGCGTCAGATAGCAATGGAAGCCCTGGGCATGGATAAGGCTGATTGGGTAGAGAGGGTGGACTGAGAAGAGTATCAGGTATAGAACTGGGTCTTGGGACACTCTGCCACTGAGCTACCTTTTGTGTGCCCCCACTAACAAGAGATTCCAATCATTTTGCTTCCACTTCAGTGGTGTGATTTCCAGCCCTGCCACTTACCCCGGGTGTGCCTTGAATCTGACTGCTTAACCTGTCTGAGCCTCTGTGTATCACACTCCACACATTCTTTGTCAGTCTTTGATCTCTCTCCTCCTACTGCCTCCCTACCCAAGTACCAATCCCTGCCTCAAAGCACCTCCTCCATCCCAGCCTCACCCTAATCCCCTTATAGAAAGGGGGCCAGCTGTTTCCCTTCCAAAAATGTTTCAGGCCTGGATGCTCTTTGGAATCACAGGGTTGCTTAACAAGATGGTGATGCCAGGACCCACCTGGACGTGATGAGGTCATTAGTCTGGTTGTGAGGCCTGTGTGGTGTGGATTAAAGCACCCTAGACGATATTAACATGCAGCCATGGTTAAGAATTACTAGTTTAGGGAAGTGGATGTAGCTCAGGCGATTGAGCTCCCACCTAGAACACAGGAGGTCCCAGGTTTCCGATGCCTCCTAAAGAAAACGAGCAAGACAACAAGCTGATGAGACGGACGAGCTGACACAACAAGATGATACAACAAGAGACACAAGGAGGAAAACATGATGAGAGACACAACAAAGCAGGGAGCAGAGGTGGCTCAAGCCATTTGGCACCTCCCTCCCACATGGGAGGTCCTGGGTTTGGTTCCCAGTGCCTCCTAAAAAAAGAAGATCATGGGTGCATATGGCTCAAATGGTTGGGCATCCGTCTCCCATATGGAAGGACCTGGGTTTGATAACCAGGACCTCCCGGTAAAAATAAAGAAAAATATGGAAGGCGCACGGGCCACCAGGTCCCATGCGTGGGTGCGCCGTCAGGCCCGCAAGTGGGTGAGCCCCCTAGACCCCACGAGCAGATGCGCCATCAGGCCCCACAAGTAGGTGAGCCCCCCAGGCCCCGCACATGGGTGCGCCGCGTGTGGGTGCACCGCGCGCTGGTGTGCTGTCAGGCCCATGTGTGGGTGAGCCCCCTAGGCCCCGTGCTCTGGTGTGCCATCAGGCCCCACAAGCAAGTGAGCCCCCCAGGCCCCGTAAGCCATGCAGCAAGATGATGATGTAACAGGAGAGTGACACAAAGGAGAGCCAAGACGAGACGTGCTCAACAACCAGGAACTAAGGTGGCACAGGTGGTAGGACGCCTCTCTCCCACATCGGAGGTTCCCAGGATCGAATACTGGTGAAGACAGAAGAAGGATGAGAAGAGAGGGCAGGAAACAGACACAGAGAATTGCCCAGCAAATGGACACAAAACAGCAAAAATGGGGGGGGGGGGTAAAAATGGATAAAAGTAAACAAATAAATCTATTTTTTAAAAAAGAAGAAGAAGACCAGCATACAACAAACAGTTACAGCAAATGCAAAGAATGAGGGGGTGGGGAGAAATAAATTAATTAAATAAATCTTAAAAAAAAAGAAAAGAAAGAAAGAATTATTAGTTTAGAACCAGGAAAGCTGGAATCACCCAAATTGGCAAAATCATTCCCTGGTCTTGTAATGCAGCAGCAGCATGGCAGGAAGCGTTTCTCAAACATCACAATGGGCAGTTCTAGCTGGGCTCACCCCTAAATAAGATGTGTTTTTCAAGGCCACAACCATCTCTGTCTGAAAAGGAGGCATACCTGGCCCCAGAGTGGGGAATCTGTGATCCTTAGGCGCCGAGAACCCAGACCACCTGAGTCCTGGCTCCTTCTCTTACAAGCCTTGGGATCTGGGCAATCACTGAAGCTTTCTGAGCATCAGTTCCCTCCCCTGTAAGAAGGGGAGCCCAGAAAACTGCATGTGGGGTCATTCCAGGTACAACATGCTATAATCTCCAGCCACAGTGCCTACTTATAGGAAGTTGTCAAGAGATCATTTTCATCAGCCAAGTTTCTCCTACCTCCCTGGAACTCCCTCTCTCTTCTTTCTCCCCAATTTCATTCTCTGGATACCCCAAATGTCTCCCCAAAATGTTGAATAGTGCCAGGGTCATAGAGTATGCCCAACAACTAAAAATAATAACTACTACTTATTAAGCACTTATTGTGTGCCAGACTCTTTGCTAATGATTTATACAAGTAATGTAACTTGGACTTCAGCAGATGCTCACACCAATAGTGTGAGGCAGCTAATATGACCCCCTTTTTATGAGGCTCTGGGAGTTTAGAAGAAATTGTCCACAGTGACACAGGTAGGCAGTGACAAAGGCAGTGCTCATCTCCAGGCTTGTCTGAATCTAGAGGCAGAACGCGTCCCTGCTCCACATACTAATATTGCAATATATTTATGGTTCACCAGTGCTTATTGATTCACTTGTATAAATCAGGTTATTTTAAAATCACTGACTCTTAATTAAAAGCCCAGGGGGCTTAAACTGTGCTCTGCAGGGCCCTGGGGTTCCACAATGCACTTTAGGAAAGATGTGGGTTTGTTTCTGAGGCCTCACCCCCCCCCATTCCAACTATAGCAATCCCACTCTCATCCATTGGGAAAACTACCCATTTTACAGATGAGGAAACTTTCAGCTGGTTGGAGAACTCCTCCCAGAAAGCAAGGCATGTGACTTTTCTTATCCAAAGCTCATTCCACTATATCAAGCTGCCGTTTTTGCAACCACAGGAGCCCTTCCTCTGCCTGGTGGGCTGCCATTCGGACACAGAGAGAGAAGGGGGCCCCCACCCCCACAGGCCAAGAGGCCTCCTGGCCCTGCTCGGACTAGATCCCCGGGTCATGCTTCTCACCCTCGCCGTCTGTGGTGTCAGAAAGTGCAGGCTCGCGCTGAGAGTGGGGTCACCGTGGGCCGCAGGGCTGCCCACTGGAGCCCATGTTTATTTTCCTTCCTGGACACATTGGTGATTTGGTGTTTGAAAAGCTCCAACAAGGCTGGAATGAGAGTCCACAAGAGAACGTATGGTCACCTCACAGAGGCCTGCTGGTGATTTGGGAATGTCCCTTTAGAAGGCTTTTTAATAAACTTTGTTTGTATCTGCCTTGATGAGGAACACATTTGCCTGGGACTGTGCAGGGATGTTTGGTTTTGAGGCTTCCCTTTCTTGGCCTTAGAAGTTTCTGGTGGCAGTGGCTGCCATGGGCCCCTGGGACTCCCCTGCAGAGCACTGACCTGCCTCCGGCTTTGTCCCAGTAACATTAGTAGTGGTCCATTCCTGGCCCCCCCCGTGTCCCTGATAAACTCCAGAGCAGAAAGTGCAGGGTCAGAAAGGTTTGAAAGTTCAACAGGGGAAAAAAAAAAAAAAAGTCCCATTACCTTTTTAAGAAGCTTTCAGGCCCCTCACTGGAATTTGTTTTTTAATCCATCCAGCAGCATCTCTTTGACTCCTGCCTCTCTCAGTCCTCTGCTTTTCTATCTTACATCAATTGTGTGAATTAATTTTAGTATCTTATACACACAGCAGCCAAGTACCCCTCATTACAAAGGGAAAACCTTTAGGAATCTGTTTCTTCCACTGGATTTTTCTGCGAGCAAAATGGGTAATGGCCAGCTGCTTTCCCAGACTCCCCCTCGTGCAGTAGATGTCCCTGGAACTTGGTACCGAGCTGCTGCTGTTTGCAGCAATGTCCTGTTTGGCCAAAAAGGGATGAACGCTCAGCCCCAAGCACCCAGTGTTCTGGAGTAGGTGCACACTGATCTGCTACAGTCTGGGGAAATGGCGGTGACACTACCCTTGCTGGTACCTCTTATTTCCATAAGTGAGTACGACGCAGAAAGTGGTCAAAATAAAACAGTTAATGTCGGCAGTGGTTCCAGGCAGGGGAAGGGTAGGAGGCAGCAGGGCAGAGATCCAGCCCCATTTAATCAGTGTGGCTTCTGTGTGGCCTGACCATATTGATGGCCACCTTAACTGAACCATTTGGCAAGAATGGTAACAGCATGAAGAAGGGATGGTAAGAAGGAGAAGCAATAAAGAAGCACGCCACAATTCATTAAGATCAAAGTCTGGGCCCTGCTGGGGGTCAGGGTGGTGGCAGAGGAACAGGGTTGCCCTATCAGTGTCTGGAGTCACACAGGCCTGGATTTAAAACCCAGCCCTGCTCCTTCCTAGCTGTGTGACCTTGGGCAAGTTACTTGGCCTCTCTTCACTCTCTTCACTCAGTCTTCCCATCTGTAAAATGGGGATAATAATATCTTCCCTGAAGGTTTATTTTTAGAGTTAGAAATGATTTATGATGCATGTGTGTTTAAATGCATACAAAAGAATCTGGAAGGATGAACACCGAAGTGGGAGGAGAGGGGAGAAGGTGGGGAGGGGATTGACTGTGAGAGAAAAGGATAGCAGAGCGGGGGAAGAGAACAAAACAAAAACAAAATGTGTTTGTGTGTGTGTGTGTGTGTGTACTTTATTATATAATGTGCTTAGCACTTTGGACATAGTAAATGCTTATCAAATAGCATCTATTGTTACCCGTTTTTTTTTCCCCAAAAAGTCCTGGATGGACTTGGGCACGTGCTCAAGCATCTGCCACCATCAAAAGCCTCTCTTTTGATTCCATTAGGGGACAGAGGAAGGAGTTTCAGTCAAAAGGCCTCTAATTCCTTCTTTATTTTGGTTCAAAGACACCAACGAGAGAGGAAGCTGGATGTGTGGACACTCGGTGGGTCACTTTCTTGTTATGAAATCTGAGAGTGAGCAGTTCCCGCCTGGCCGGCAGACCCGTGGCCTCCCTTCCGGCCTCCACACGGCGCCCCTCTGGGGCTGGGGTCTCACCCCGGCCTCTGGCAGCCTGCAGCACCTCCCACCCGATGCCATACTGGAGGGGCAGCCCAGATACGCGGTACGAAAACACTCCAGCAGCAGCACATTTCATAACACCGTGTGTGCAAATAAATGGAGCTGTTGACTCAGGCTAATTAGATGAGGGGCCATTCCCAAGGAGTAATCACTGTGTGGCTAAGAAAAACAGGATTCTTAGTGGAATTAGGCCCCTAATCCCCAGCTTCCCCAGCAGAGTCGTGGCCTGGAGGAGCTGAGGGGCCTCCCAGAGATGCCCTGACGGGATGGGACCAGAAGGCTGCATTCCTGTGCGGCTGCCTGCCTCCAGGCTGGCTCACCAGGCCAGGGCAGGAGTGTGGGGCCTTCAGGGCCTCAGCAGGGTCAGGGCCCAGGCCGGAGGGCTTCCCTGTGCCTGCACACCTGGGCCATGGGCAGCCAGGCTGGTGAACGAGTCCCACACACCCTCATCATGCTAGGCAGGCTAATTTTGACCCCAAGAGGTGAGCACCCCCGCAAACCAAAACCACCCAGGTCATCTTACAAGCGGAAATGTATGAAAGGCAGAGATGGATTTTTGGAGAACAACCCTTCAAACACACACACACACCCCACAGAGTACAAAAGAGCAGAAAAGCAGGAAGGAACATGCTCTAAGGCATGTGTGGGAGCCTGCAGGCAAGGACCTTGTCTGAGTCAACTCTCTACCCAGGGCTAGCCTAGGATCCAGGGCTAGCTCTGTCTTCATGGATGCTCGAGGCAAGCAGGGGGTTGGGAATGCAGGCTTTGGAGTCAGACTGAGTCGAGGGTGGCCTCCACCTCCAGGCAAGCTACTCAGCCTCTCTCTGAGCTTCTAGTTGCCTCATCTTTAAAAGGAAACAATATTGCTGCATCCTAGGGTTGCTGTGAGGACTAAATTAGGAAATACGCATGAAGGGCTTGGCTCTTTGCTCGTTCCACAATAAATACTTCCTTCATCAATGGTCTACCACTGCCCATGAGGCCTGGGGGAGCAAGTGGAAAGGGGGTAGGTGTTGTGGTCCCTGAATGAACATGAGGAGCTCATAAACTGGGGAGATGAGACAGACTTTAGGAAGGGGTCCAGGGGAAGCAGATGTGGCTCAACCTACCACATGGGAGGTCCCAGGTTCAGGTCCCAGTGCCTCCTAAAGAAGAGGAGCAGATGCCACACCCAATGCAATGAGCAGATGCCTAAATGAACAGATGTCACAAGCCAGCAGATGCTGCAGCCCTTGAGGAGCAGATGTGGCTCAGGCTGTTGAGCATCGCCTCCCATGTGGAAGGCCCTGAGTTCAGTTCCTGGTGCCTGCTGGAGAAGGTGAGCAAACAATGAGCAGACAGACGAGAGAGCCATCTGCGGGAGGGAGGGAGGTTGAAGAAAAAATAAATGTAAATTTAAAAAATTACTTACCAAAAAATATACGTACATTTAAAAAATAACTTATTAAAAAAAGAAAGAAAGAAAGGGGTCCAGGTACCCTCAACTAAGGACTAGGGAATTCAGAGGAGAGAAAGATATCACAGTAAAGGTCTGGGGGACTTCCTGGAGGAGTTGAAATTTCCAGTGGACCGTGAAGGAATGGGCAGGGTTTGGATGGGTCGAGAAGATTGGGAATGGCATTCAGGCAGGGGGAACAGCAGCAGCAAAGCCAGGAAGCCAGGAAGGAGGCGAGCAGTAGCAGAAAGTCTGCAAAGGGTGCCAGCTGGAGAGGATGTTAGAGAACTGGGGAAGAAGGCAGATCAGGCAGCTGCTTGACCCCTGAGTAAGCCAAACAAGACCCATGACAGAGGTATGGGGGCCCAAGCAAGAAGGTCTGCTTCAATCTAGCCTCTCACCTCACTGATTGCCACACACAACCAACTCGACCCATCTCCTTGCCTTTGTTCATGCAGTACCTACCACCTCCAATGCCGCCTAAGGTTCATCTTCTCCTCTGCCTCCATACTTACCAAAACTCACCTTCCCCCAGAAGGGAATGGGAAAAGCATGCGTTCAGGAATCAGATTGGGTTTGAGCAAGTCATTCAACTTCAGTACACTTCAACTTGCTCATCTGGAAAATGGGGAAATTATCTATTTCCATTGCTGTACTGAGGGTTAAACGAGATAAAGTATGGAGAGTGCCTAGCAGGTGCCTTACACATAGTAGGTTCTCAGTAAACATTTATGTTATGGATGGACTCAAAGCCATGCAACCTCCCAAGTTCCTTCTACTCTAGATAGAAAGGCTTCTTCTCCATCCTGTGAAACCCTAATCTCCTTCATTTCTCCCCACACTTGCTGCTGTATATTCTCCACTGGAATACTCTCCCTTCTCTCAGCTTAACCAAACCTGCATGGAGGCCCAGCTTAATGCCCTACTCAGCACCCTCAAGCCTGGTATCATACAGCCTCCTGATAGAGTACCCACCATCTCTGAGGGCATGTCTAACCATCCTCTCCTTGGGTACAACAAACACTCCACCTTCCCTTCCACCCTCCACAGCACCCAGGACCAAGCTGGGAACATGCTGCATGCTGAGCTATTCAAATATCTTCAGGGGTCAGGCAGAAAACATAAATGAGGGAAGCAAACCTGACAGGATGCAATAGGGCATGGTGGGGCCTGTGGCAAGCTAGAAAGTCTCTGTATGTTGATCGGTTGATCGAGTGACACAGGGGATAGACTCTGTAGAGATGAAAGTCCTGGATCACTTACTCAGTGGATTCCTGTAGCCAATTGGTTTCCTCTCTCTGGCCGACAAACCTTGCCAGGCAGCTCCCAAGCTGTGAGGAAGATCAAATGAGTCGGCGCTTATGAGAACGCTTTGAAAGCCAGAGACGAGGCTCCATGGAGACCTGAGGGACCGTGTTCAGAAGTCCTAACGTTTTCCCCAAACCAGGCCCCAAATCTCAGATGATCAGGAACAGGTGTATGGTTAAAGGAGCTTAAAAGGCCCCTGCTGCCCTGCTGGGAGCAGCCTCCTATCTCCTCAGGATCTCTGGCGGCCCTGACTCCATGAGGGGGCGGTAATTGGGTCCCTCTGAAAAACAGCAGAGGCGGCTTAGGGCAGCTGGAGGCGGCAGAAACCCTATCTCCTCCAGAGCCCTGACATTCTCATCCTCTCCCTTCCCACCTGCCAGCCAGGCCTGCGGCTTTCTGGGACCACCTGGCTTCCCTGCACCGCCTGCCCCCCCCCCCCGCCCCCATTCCTATGGCTCCCCTCTCATCCTCCTCTGCCCTGGCAGAGGCCAGCAACCAGGGGTGCCCTAGCACTGTCTTCCCTCCAAGGTCTTGATGGCCGTTGCCAAATGGTACAGTGACTTCCTCAAGCCCCAGCTCCAGCATCACTCTCACCTCCTGGGTCAGGGAGGCACTGAGCTCCCACCTGTGGCCCAGCCTGACCCGACAGCAAGGCCAGCTGTCCCTGGTCACCAGGACCACAAGCGGCCCATGAACAAGCATGCTCACTGGCTTGGGATCAATGATGATACTGTGATAGTTACCAGGGCACCAGCCCCATCTTCCCAAGAGCTCTGGGAGGCAGTGCTATTCCTCCCACTTTTTCTCATGGGATACTGCAGCTCAGAGAGGCTAGGTAACTTGCCAAGAGGCAGGACTAGAATTTACACCCAAACTATATGCTTGCACTATCAAAATGTCTCATGTGTCCACATCCCAAAAATTTGCAGAGCATATGTGGCAATCTCTGTTAGAACACAGGAAATATAATGGCATACAAAGTAGTGCATGATATTCTGGAGTAAAAGGAGCAATAGGGAAGTGGATGTGGCTCAAGCAGTTGGGCACCTGCCTCCCACATTGGAAGTCCTGAGTTTGGTTCCTGGTGCCTCCTTAAGAAGACGAGCAAGACAGCAAGCAGACGGAAGGGGCTGACGTGGTGAGCTGACACAAGATGACACAATGAGATAACGCAATGATGAGACACAACAAGCAGGGAGCAGCAGTGGCTCAAGCAATTGGGCACCTCCTTCCCACAAGGGAGGTTCTGGGTTTGGTTCCCAGTGCCTCCTAAAAAGAAGACGAGCACACAACAAGCAGACACAGAGAGCGGATGGCAAGTGCAAACAACAAGGGGAGGGGGAGAAATAAATAAAATAAATCTTTTTTAAAAAAGAGAGAGAGAGAAATAGACACTAAGGGTCAAACTGAACAAATGCACGATCACAAACAGTGATAAATGCTGTAGGAGAATTTGCTCCATGAGGGTGTACCAGGAGGCTCTGCCCTGAATGGGAGTCAGGGAAGGCTTCCTGGGGAAAGTGGCATTTGATTTGAGTCCTGAAGGATGAATTGATATTAATTAGGAGAAGCCAGGGTGTTGAGGGGCAGGAGGCATGAAGGTGCACTTCCAGATGCAGAGGGCAGCGTGAATTAGGAAGAAGGATGGCAGGAACTCAAACACCAGCCTGGCTGGAGTTCAGGGAGCAAGAGGAGAGGAGAGTGGTGGGGTCAGCAGGTCGGGCCACTCTGGGCTTTGCAGGCAAAGGTAAGGAGTTTGCTGCCCTCCCAAAAGCTCCCCTAAGAAGCCACTGGAGTAAGAAGATGAGGTTTGCATATTTCAAGGCCCCCACTGGCTGCCACATGGAAATGGATTGTATATACCCACACAAGTCCTCCCTCTAGCTTCAGGGGTCCTGTGGGCCAAGCCACAGCTCAGACACATATCCAGGGTGAGGGTCCTTGTCCCGCCCAGCTCAGGTCAGGAACCCAACAAACGATACTGAAGTGAACATCCTAAAGCTCAAAGTCCACCTGGGTGGTCACTGTCACCTCTCGGCAAGCAGAAGCAGCAGAGCCCAAGGTCTATGTGACTTGAAAGCAGGTTCACTCTAGGTTCACCAAGTCTGATGCTGAAAACCCACTGGTGTGCAAAGCAACAATCTTGCTGCTTTACTTTTTTCTGGAGACCTAAGTATGTCTCGATCCTCTTCAAGCCAATCAACTTTCATCATCAAAAATCTGCACTACCTGAGCATTCATTGTCCTATTCTTCACACTTTTCTCTATGTTTGAAATTTTTCCAATTTTTTTAAAATTTGGGAGTGAGGGATTTATATTATCTTTGTGGAGAGCAACTTGACAGTATCTGTCAAATTCACAAATGCATGAGCCCCTTAATACAGCAATTCCACTTCTAGGGTTATAGTCACACACATGTAAAATGAGATATGTTTTTTAAAAGGCTGGAGGAAGAGCCCACATACACAGTTGATTGTGAATGCATAAAATGGCTTAGGAAGGATACACAAGATGCTGGTAATACTGGTTGGTACAAGGAGTAACTGACAGGTTAGGGAATGGGGTACGAAAGACTTGTGTATTTTTTGACTTTTGAACAAAAACCCTGTATTGAGAGCCTAATGGAAAAGGCACTGCTAACAAGCTTGGACAGAGAAGAATCATGAGTTGGCCCCTGCTCCTAACTGCTGTACACAAAGGTTAGCAGATGAGCCCAGCAGCTCAAACCAGCAACTGCTCCCAAGGAAGTGGTCAGCCCATCCCCAAGTCCTTGATTCTTAAATATGGAAGGCAAACTAGTCTATGGGGGAAAATATCCAAAGAGTGGTTGCTTTGGGGTGGGTACAGGAATTCACTGGGAAGGGGCAGGAGGGAACTTCCTGGGCAATGGAATGTTCCAAATATTGGTAGGGATTTGCATTACATAGGTGTATGCATGAGTCAGAACTCATGGAATGCTCATTTTGATTTGCTCATTTTGAGAATGATAATTAAATGATCCTGGACTAGAGCTAATAATGAAGGAGAAAAGACCCAAAGGGACATTATTGGGACATATGAAAAAGTTAGAATATAGACTGTAAGCTTTATAACAATGTTAAATTTCTTGAACTTGATAACTGCACTTAAGGTGGTTACATGAGTGAATACCCTTGCTCTTAGGAAATGTACATGGCAATATTAAGAGTTCAAGGAGCATGATGTACACAACCTATTCTCAAATGTTTAGAGGATAGATAGATGATACGTAGATAGGTAGATAGATAGGTGATAGATAGATAGATAGATAGATAGATAGATAGATAGATAGATAGATAGA
>JAKSZT010053887.1:95084056-95096570 GCA_026826555.1 Tolypeutes matacus
AGATAGATAGATAGATAGATAGATAGATAGATAGATAGATAGATAGACAGACAGACATAGATGATAGATTAGATAGAATGACACAGCAAATGTGGCAAAAATATTAAAAGTTGGTTGACCTGGGTATCTGGGAGGAGGGACATGTTGGTGTTCTCTATATGGGTTTTATGCTGTTTTTGCAACTGTCCTGTACGTTTGAAATTATTTCAAAATAAAAAGTTAAAAAAAAAGATTTGCTCATTTTATTTTATGTAAATTGTACCTAGGGAAAAAAAGAACTACAAACATATATTTAACTCTAGTTAATGCATGCACTGTTTGCATTAACTGTTTAGGGGTGAAGTGTACTAATGTCTGCAACTTGATTTGAAATGCATCAAAATATGAGATGGATAGATGGTTCAACAGAAGAATGGGTAGATGGATATATAATATATAATAAAGCAAATACAGTAAAATGACAATGTAGACTCTGAGTGGTTAGTATATGTACTATGTTTGAAGATTTTCATAATGAAATGTTGGAGAAAAATCATTTCACCAACTCCCTACATGCTATATTAAATAGAATCAGAGAAACCTTGTTTCAAATCTTGACCAGGCCATTTCCCACTTGTCTAATTGCCAAGCCATAATATCCTAATGCATAAAAGGATGTTGATAAATAATGTCTGTGCCATAGACTTCTGGTGAGGATGATATGAGAAAACATATGCAAAGGGCTTGGAAAGGCCTGAAGTTATCGGAAAAAAAGAAAAGTCTTCCATTACAAACTCACAGAAATTCTGGATTTAAAAAATATCTAATAAAACAATTCAACCCATATCTAGCTCTCATAAAAGAGAAACTCCTTGAGTTTCTAGAGACATAGAGGAAACTGAAAGCCAAAATAGTAGCACATGAGTTGACATTGCAGGAACCCTAAATGGTGCCAGGTGGCTTATGAGACTGGAAAATACCCCCTTAAGGTGAGAAGCTTGGGTTCCAACTTTCTCACAAGAACAAGATACAGGCTTTGGGGCCACTTAAGGTAAGTTAGGAGTGAAAAGAGGGCTAGAAAAATTCCTCCAGCAGCCCAGAGACATAACAAAAAAACTTGTCTCTTTCTGGTGTCATATGAGAAAAAAAAACACTAACCTTGCCAAATCAGATGATGGTTTGCAGTTGCATTTATACCACCTACATTGTGCAGGGACCCAGAGTCAAGAAATTAGCAACAACAACAAAAATTAGGGCCTGGGCTGCTGATACCTCCAGGGCACCTGGAAAAATCAAAACAAAACCTCTCTGTAAGGTCATTTCTACAACCCAGGTAGCACAGGTTTCCCATAGGGAAAAAAATCACCAATGAAAATGGCAAACCATACAAAGAAAAGATTACCATGAACAAGAGTTTGCAGACACAACAAATAGAACAAATGGCATCCCAAGAGCTTCTGATAATTGAACATTCTGAAAGGCTTAAGTATGCTTGAAATAATAAAAGAAAAAAAAAAAAAGGAAAGAATAGAAAATATAATACCAGGCAGATTTTTTAAAGAACCAAATAGAACTTCTAAAAAATGGATATATATATATGTGTTGAAATCAAAAATTTTAATGAATGGGTTAATTAATAGATTGGATGGAGCTGAAAAGAGAATTAATGAATTGGAAAACAGCTAGGAGGAAATCACTGATAAGTTTGCACAGAAAGATAAAGCAATGAAAAAGATGAAAGAGAATTAAGAGAAAAGGAAGAAGTAATGAAAAGGGCAGTAGGAGAGAACAAAGAGAATGGAAAAGATCTAATAGTAAAAGATATATAACAGTCAAAAATTTTCTATATTAATGAAAACTATGAACTATGAACCAATCCCCAAGCAGATGAAATAAAAAATAAGTCCATGCCTAGATGATTCATTATAAAATTGCAGAAAACCAAAATAAAAATTTAAAAGTAATTAGAGGGAAGCAGATATGGCCTAAGCAGTTGAGTGCCTGCTTCCCACATGGGAGGTCCTGGGTTTGGTCCCTGGTGCCTCCTAAAAACAAAAAACAACAAGCAAACAAATGAAAATATCAACTCAGGGGAACCGGTGTGGCTCTGGTTGAGTGCCAGCTTCCCACAGAACAGGTCCTGGGTTCAATCTCCAGCCCCGGTACCTAAAAAATAGAAAAGTAACTAGAGAGAAGAGACACATCACCTACAAAGAAACAGACTGACCACAGACTTCTCAACAACAACAACATCTGCCATATAATAATGAAATATTCCAAGTATCTCCCATGTGCCAAGGGAAAATAACTGTCAACTTCAATGTTCTATATCCAGATATATATATTATTTAAGACAAAGAGTGAAATAACAACATTACAAAGACTTAAAATTCAAGAAATGTCTCACCATTTCTTGTTTAACAATAATAGTTTAAATACCACTTTGTATTTATTAACTTATTTTTTAATTGTTGCCATCTTTTGTTGGTGAAGGAGAGGATTCCATTTTGTGTTCAGCCTACCATTTCAAAACCCCACTCAATAAATGTTTATTGAACTGGAAAACACTATTCCCACCCCTCTGGTAGTACATGTAAAAGGAACAATCCTCACTATCTTGGCAGATTCCAGAAAATGTTAGATGGCTTTTACAGTTATTATTGTGCTGTATGTAACAGATTACCCCAAAAACTCACCAGACTAAAATGAGTTTTCTGGGACAGGAATTCAGAAAGGGCACAGCTGGGATGCCTTGTCTCTGTACCACAATGACTCAACTGGGAAGACTTGAAGGCTAAAGGTGATTTGGTATCTAAGGGCAGGAATCATCTAAAGACTCATTCACTCATATGTCTGACTCTATACCACTTGCTTGACTTCCTTCCAGCATGGCAGCCTCGGAGTAATCAGACTTCTTTCATGGTGGCTCAGAACTCCAACTATGTGTCTTGGTAAACAAAACAAAGCTGCATGACCTTTTATGATCCAGCCTGGGAGGTCCCACTTCCCCTGCACCATATTGGTTGAAGTAATCACAAGCTCACCCCAATGCAAGGGGATGGGACACAGACCCCACCTCTCAATGGGAGAAGTACCATAGAATTTGGGGGCCATATTTTAAAACTATCACCTGCAACTGGAACACAGCTGGAATCTGGTACAAACACAAAGAGGGAGGTAAAGAACAAATAACACCAACAAAAATAGTGAGATGTATAATTTAGTGAGCACATACTATGTTCCAGGAACTTTACTTCCATATTTTGCTTATCTGTACATCAAACCTGTGAGATGGGTAAGAATAGTACTCTCCATATTACAGAGGAGGAATGTGCACTCAAAGATGATGTGAATGCCCAAAGTCATACAGTTAACGAGTAATCACATTCAAACCCAGGGCAGTCACACTGCAAGTCTGTGCTTTTACCCACTCTGCAATATTATTTTTTAAAGTCACTTAGCAGTGATAACTTACACTAGTCCTCGTTCACTGAAGCGGCCTGTGAGGAATTCAAGCTTGGAGCCAGTCATTAGGAGAGGGAACTTCCTGTGTAAACAGGAGGCGCATGGGAAGCAGCACTGTGGTGCTGGGACAATGGGCAGTGAGCAGGCAGGGCCTCCTGTCTCCGGCAGGCACTCAGGCTGCAGGCAGCCGGGCAGGAACAGCTGGGGCCCTGACTCCCTGATGCCTGGCCCAGGAGAGGAACTGCCCTTCTCGTGGCTTTCCCAGGAGGAAGTTCCCCACTGGGTCTCGGGAAGCCCTTCCCATCACAGGCCTCGGCTGTGCCTGGACCTCCTCTTTCTTCTTCAGAAGAGTGTTGTCTTTGGGACTAATCTGGGATACAGCCTCCTCTGAAGTCCCCGTGGCCTGGAGCTTGGAGGGTGTGGACAAGCCAGGCCAGACTGGGATGCCAATCCAGAAGGCAGCCACCTCTGAATGTGTGCTAAAGAAAAAAGCATAGAGCAATGAAAAAACTTGGGGTATCAAGAGCAGGAAGACTCACTTCACACCCCAGCTCCAGTGCTTAGCTGTGTGATCTTGGGCAAGACACTTACCCTCTCTGAACCACAGTTTCCTCATATGTAAAATGGGAAAAATACTATCTATCTGAAGAGTTGTTTGAAGATATTGTATGTAAAATAACCAATATCTAGAAAAGTTGCATAAATAGTAACTGAGTATTTAAAGCACATAAAGGGAAGCGGATGTGGCTCAATCGATAGGGCTCCCGTTTACCATATGGGAGGCCCCGGGTTCGATTCCCGGGGCCTCCTGGTGAAGGCAAGCCAGCCCACGGGGCTTGGTGAGCTGACACAGCAGGACGACCCGACAAGGGGAGACAAGCAGACACAGAAAAAACGCACAGCAAATGGACACAGCAAGCACAGCAGCAAGGGGTGGGGGGGCTAAATGAATAAATAAATAAAATCTTAAAAAATAAAAATAAAAAAAAATAAAAAAATAAAGCACATAAGAAGAACCCATCTTTGCCCCATAACTAGTCAACTGTAACACTTATATTTTCACCATCAGAAAAAAAAAAAAAAGGTTCTGTTACCACTAAAATACCAACCACACCCAGGACAGTGTCCACGAAGGGGAAAGCACCCAGGCCTGGAAAGCCAGAGAAGGTGAGTCTGAGGGAGGGTCCTGCCTTCCCAAGTCTTCTGCAACACCAAGCACTCCTGGTTACCTCCCACTTCTCGGCTATTCCTTCTCAGTCTATTTTGCAGGCTCTCTCACCTCTACCCATATCTTTTCTTTAATGTTCTCTTTTCTCTCCACACCTCCCTAGGTGACTTCCTCCTACCCCATCTGAGTCTAGACTGCATGTCCTACCTCCTCCTGGACATCTGCACCTGAATGTCCTTCAGGCACCTCAAATGCAGTATGTTCCATACAAAGATAATCACCTCCCCAAGATTATCCTTGTCTTCAGCCTCCCTTGTCTCAGCTGACCAAGCCAGAACCTGGGAGCTGTTCTGGACTCCTCCATCACTCCCACATCCCCTAGGCCCTCTCTAATGCAGACCTTGTCAGCCTCTCCAGTCTCATCACCCACTGGTGATGCCAGTCTAGCCACTAGCCCTGAGAGCACCATCGCCTCTCTCGGCATTTATACACATGCTTCCTCTTACTTGAATGCCTTCCCCACACCTTCCCTGGCCGGAGCTTATCCCTCAAGACTCAGCCCCAGCATTGCTTCCTCCGCAAGAGATCCCCCATGCTTCCCCAGCCTCTAAGCCCCATCACGTACCATAGATAGATAGATAGATGATTGATAGATAGGTAGTTGATAGAGATGTAGATCATACTATTTTGCATTTTGTCTGTTTACCTGCCCAACTCCCCACTAAACCATACTTCCCTGAGGGCAAGAACAAGGCCTTCTCTTGTCGAGATCCCCAGGTCTAGCATAGGGCCAGTACGTACAGAGGAGGTGCCCTGGATGTATTCATTTGAACCCATGAATGAATGAATATACTCCCTAGAGATAAATTCTGCCAACTCCAGAGTGGTACAGTCCTTGGGGGCCAGTCAGTCTTGAGCAAACTCACATATGGGTAAAGACTTCCTCCTCCAAGATACCTGGTGTAAAGTTTGTAAATAATCTCCCCACAAAGTCCTAGGAGCCAAAGAGAATCTGGTATAATGTTAACAGAAGCCCTCTTCCCAGACCTGAAAAACAGGGCATATCAGGAGTTGTTTGGTAGGCACAGACTATGATATACATTACGCATTCTACATTGTTGGTTTTCTTAAGACTCAAACTGGAGAAAAAAGTAGGTATTTATGTGCACAAATGTGTGTGCATATCCATGTACATGTATATAAGTGTTCAGTGTCTATGTACAAAGTCTTCTGATTAAAGAAAAACCATCCCTTGACATTTAAATAATGTCCCAAAAACTCTGCACAGTCCCAGAAGCCTTTACCCAGTCCCAAAACCCATGGGTATCCATTTCTCATGAAAAATTAGTCAAGGCAGTCTTGTCTGTCCTGAACAAATGTGCCAGCTATCCACACACAAGGAATTACCTTCATCTGGACTTTCCCTTGGCCCTCAAAGTCGCCCCTACCTAAAAAATGCCTCTCTATCCCACCATTAGCTATGTCTTCTTTTGGCTTTACAAGTCCCTATTACACGGCTCTGGAAGCAACCACAGGTGAAAAGGCTGTCAATCCCACCATCTCAGGGAGGATGGTTTATTCCTTTTCTGTAACAGGCATCCGAGGCAGAGCTTGGCAGCCGAGGGCTGAGCAATGACAGCTTGCACATCTAGTGGGTCCAGCTGCATGAGAAAGGCAGGGGCCATGGGTTTACTTGAGGGCATCAAGAGGACATGAATATGGCTAGGGGACCAGTGTGCAGGACCCCAGCCCACCCAGGCCTATCCGCCCCGACTGGGCCCCCCTGAGTGCATGTGTTTCTGCCCAGCGCCCCACTGCCCACCGGCTCCGGCTCCCGCGGGCCTCCTGCGCCACCAGAGAGAGAGAGGTAATACCCGCCCAGCCCTCCTCCAAGCCTGTACCGCTGGTTGCCAATCGCCTTATAAGGTGAGGAAGCCCCCACACGTAGGTGAGCTCGCTTCCGCTTCCGGTCGCACAGTGTCCTACACCCTGGGCGCTTCCTACAACCGGGTCTGACACTACAGGGAGCGCGACTACCAGAACTTTCTCCTACGCTGAATTCTGCTCCTCTTCATGCTGATTCCTCACTAACCATGAGCTCATACATGTGCATCCCTAACATCTGTCCTGAATTCTCTCCTACCCTTGTTTCCACCTCTCACCTATAATTAAACCCGAGACTGATTCATACTAAAGTGTCAATTTCTAATAGCAATTGAATACTGACTCCCTTTCCAGATTATACTTTCACCTAAAATAAAGAAGCTCTAATAGTGGAATCTCAAGCATACATTCATCAAACATTTTCTGCACACCTTCTTATATACTAAGAATACAAAGATGAATATAGACACAGCCCCTGCCCTCAAGGATTTCAAAGTCCAATAAAGGGAGATAAACTAATTAACAAATAAATTACAGACCTGGCACAGAGTAATAATTGCTGAGATAGAAGGAAGCACAGACAAGGTGGCATGGAAGTCCACGAAGCAAACACCCAGCCCAGCCTGCTGGAGAGGAGTGAGCTAGGGAAGATCTCCTAGAGGAGGTGACCCTTGATTGAGTTTTGAAAGATAAACAGGATTGGTAGCCATCATAGCAAGCAGTTGAGAAGGCACTGGTAGGAACACTTTCACCTGTCAGGTAGGGCAGTTCAGATGCCCAAATGACCAAGAGTGCACGCTTAGTTCAGGTGAGAGGAGGGGCATGCAGTGACAAGGCCTCAGAACATGGATCTGCTGAATTGGTTAAATGGCCTCTTGAGTGTAGGGCCATGTCTAACTCACCTTCAGAGCCCTACTTCAGCACACAGACACACAAAAAGTTTGTTGAATTATACCCAATGCTTAAAAATCTATTGTGTGTCAAGTGTGAACTGTTTTTCTTCTTAACCAGATGAAAGAAAATCTTTCAAGGGCAGAAACTATGTCTATTCTTAAGTCTGCCAGAGCACTTGGCACATTCCTGGGCACCTGGCAGGTATGAAGCTGATTAAAGCAACAGCCCCAACACCTGTGGTGGCATTGGTGGGCAGTTCAACCCTACTGTGGCCTCCTTTGAGAGACTTAACCTTCACCTATGAAGTCTTCCCAGCCCAAAATCCCTCTTTACATTTTCTCTCCTATGGCACCTGTATCTTGGACTGAGGGAGCTGTGAACAAGTTGTGTACTAATTACCTGGGACTCTGTGCCACTGTCACCTGGAGCTCCCTGTGGTCAGAAATCATACACTATTCCTTTCTGCATCCCCAAACCCTGTGGGAGAGCAGCCATTACACAGAAAGGGGATTCCATAAATATATGTGAAAAAAATGAATGATGTAGCAGTGAGTTGGTGTCTTTCTTTCTTTCTCTTTCTCTCTCTCTTTTTCCCTCTCTCTCCTTCCCTCCCTCCCTCCCCCCTCCCTTCCTTTGCTTCTTTTCTTCTCTTAAGTGGAATATGTTGTCTAATATCTTTCAGGGTCCACAAAACCAGCCATTTCCTAAATGATCACCTGGAGTCCCACTGCTTTAGTCATTAAATCAAACTAGAATCCTACATTCATCCTGCCTGTCCCTCACAGACCCTACCATTCTCCCTTATGGTTGATGAGGAAAGGTTTCTCTTATGAAATATCCCAGCTAATTATTGAAGAAGGAATAACAGAATTAGAATACCACCATTTTGTAAACCCTAATAAATAATAGCTCTAGGCAGTGATCATTAATGGATGTTGGCATCTCTGGATGGAACTATGCAACACTATTGATGAAGTGTTCTTGACAAAATAGCAAGCCTGAATCTAACTGATCTCCTAGATCCAACTATCAATTTATAGGAAATACAGAGGACAGAAGAGCATGTTAAAAGACACCATAGGGAGGCGGCTGTGGCTCAATCAGTGGGGCTCCCGTTTACCATGTGGGAGGCCCCGGGTTCGGTTCCCGGGGCCTCCTGGTGAGGGCAGGCCCGCCCGCACGGCGTGGTTGGCTGACCCAGTGAGCACAGGCAGCAAGGGGGGGATAAATGAACAAATAAATAAAATCTAAAAAAAAAAGACACCATAGGGGTGCAATCAGCAAAATCCAGACTGTGAGAAACTCTATAAGGTAAGTGACCTGCTTTCTTCAACAGGTATGTTGCAAAGGAAAAAAAGAGAGACAGAAGAATTATCTATAGATTAAATGAAACTTAGGAGACTTATTAGCTAAACATAATGTCCAGATCTTGTTTGGATCCTGACTTAAACAAAACAACTATAAATGAGACAAATTTGAATATTAACTGGATATTTGATGATATTAAAAAATCACTCACACCCAATCAAGATAGCAGAGTGAGAAGTTTCAGGACTCATCCATCCACAGAAGCTTTGAACAACTAGCAAGAACTGCAAGAAATATCTTTCTCAAAGTTCCAGGAAAGAGTAAAAATACTGCAGCAACAGGGCAAGCACAAAATAAAGAAAAAGTCTACTTAAGGTGTCTGTTTCCCATATGGAAGGACCTGGGTTCAATCCCCGGGACCTCCCAGTAAAATAAAGAAAAACATAGAAGGTGCATGGGTATGCCATCAGGCCCCATGAGTGGGTGAGACGCAGGGGAAAGCCAAGACGAGATGCACTGAAAAACCAGAAACTGAGGTGGCACAGGTGGCAGAATGCCTCTCTCCCACATCGGAGGTTCCCAGGATCGAATCCCAGTGAAGACAGGAGGAGAAGGATGAGAGGAGAGGACAGGAAACAAACACAGAGAAATGCCCAATGAATGGACACAAAAACAGGAAAAATGTGTGTGTGGGGGGTTTAAAATGGATAAAAAGTAAATAAATAAATAAATCTTAAAAAAAAAAAACTGGGGAAAAAAAAAAGCAGTAGGATCTTGTGGCACACAGGTTGGCCCTTCCCTTGCCCCTTCACTGGCTCAGAACCAGCCTGTGCTCTGTACTCCCAGTGTGTAGTCCTGGAGGGAGCAGAGAAACCCTCATGCACATGCTGGAAGCATGTATGTCTGGCCCAATCTGTCTTGGGTGGCCTGAAGGACTCACAGTCCCAGAACCTGCTCTGCATGTAGAATGTGGCTCACAGAACTCTCCTACAGAATGGCTACAGCAAGGGATTGCTGATTGTAGGACATACAGTGTAGTGCCCAGGACTGTGAGAAAACAGTTTCTTAGGAAAAAGGGGACATTTGTACCCATGCAAATGGGGGAATTCCTAAGACCAAATGTATGTGCGCAAGACAAGATGGTTGAGCAGAAAGATCCATGGAGGCCTCTATACTTTGTCCTGGAGCTATTCTATAAACTCATTGTATGGATAAGCCCTCAAAGAGAACACTCACACAGATCAATCTGCAAAAACTGGGAAAGCTGTTTTCTTTTTAAAAATTTTGTTAGCTTATTAGCTCCTGGCTTTCAAAGAAACTGTCATTCATAATACTAGTTGGATACAAGCTTAAGGCGCAGATAGCTCAGAATCTAAATTCCAACAATAACACACCAAAATATCAAAATGTCCAGGTTTCAACAAAAGGTTACAAAAACATACAAAGAAACAGGAAGTGATGGCCCGGGCAAAGAAGAAGATTAAAGCATTAGGACCCATCAATGAGGAGGACCAGACTTGGGACATTCCAGACAAAGAGTTTTTAAAAATAGTCCCAAATATGCTCAAAAAAAAAAAAAACTAAAGGAAACTTGGATAAAGACCTAAAGGAGTGGAGAGGGTATAGTTCAGTGGCTGAGTGTGTGCTTCACATGTACAAGATCCAGGGTTCAATCAAGGTACTACCTAAAAAAAAATTTTTTTAAATAAAAAAAAATGACAGATGAGCACAAAGATAATCTCAATAGAGAGATGGAAATTATGAAAAGCCAGCAAACAGAGCTGAAAACCACAGTGTATTAGTCAGGGTTCTCTAGGGAATAGAATCAACAGGAGATATCTGTAAATAGTATGAGATTTTATAAGATTCTATCATGTGACCATGGGGATGCACAAGTCCAGGTTCTGCAAGCAGGCTGCAAACCATGGGCTCCAATGAAAGTCCAATGAAGGTCATTGATGAGTTTCCAGGAGACATTGGCTGGGGAAAATCTCTCTGAATGCTGAAATCACTTCCCCTTTTAAGGCATTCAGCTGATTGGATAAAACATCACTCATTGCTGATGGCCACCTCCCTGGTTGATTGTAGATGTAATCAGCCATCTATGCAGTAAACTCACTGATGACTAAAGCCCATAAATGTCCTTGTATTACAGTTAGCCCAGGTGCTTGCTTGACCAAACAAATGGGCACAATTACCTGGCCAACTTGACACAGTAGCCTATCACACACAGTTACAGAAATTTTAAATTCCCTATAGGGGTTCAGCAGCAGATTGGAGCTGGTAAAAGAAAGAATCTGAACTTTAAGATATGACTATTGAAATCATTCAGTCTGAGGAATAGAAAGAAGAAAGAATGAAAAAAAGTGAACAGAACCCAAGGAATCTGTGGGACATCAGCAAATGTTCCAATATGTGCATTGTGGGACTCCCAGAGGGAGAAGAAAGACAGAAAGGGGCAGAAAGAATATTCAAAGAAATATTGGCCAAAAACTTCCCAGATTTAACAAAAGACATGAATAAACACATCCAAGATGCTCAATTAACACCAAACAGGATAAACCGAAATAGACCCACACACTCTGCCATGTTATAATCAAACTTCTGAGTGCCAAAGATAAAGAGAATTCTGAAAACCACAAGAGAGAAGAAAGAGGTCATATACAAAGAAGCCTGGGTAAGATTAAGTGCCAATTTCATCAGAAACCATGGAGGTAAGAAGGCAGTGGGAAGATATATTGTAAGTACTAAAAGCAAAATATTGCCAATCAAGAATTCTGTACCTGGCAAAACCGTCTTTCAAAAATGGAGGAGGAATTAAGACATTCTTAGATAAACATAAACTGAAAGACTTTGCCACCATTAGAATGACCCTATAAGAAATGCTAAAGGGAGTTCTGCAGATTGAAAGGAAAGGACACTAGACAATTGACTGAAGCTACATGAAGAAGTAGAGATCTTCAGTAAAAAGAATGACATGGGTAAATATAAATACCAGTATCATTGTATATCTGATTTGTAACAACACTTTTTACTTCCTACTGGATCTAAAAGGCAAATGCATAAAATGTAATGTTAGATCAATGGTTTTGGACTCAATGTATAAACATGTAATTTGTGACAAGAACTCCATAAAGGTGGAGGGACAGAAGAGTATAGAACATAGTTTATGTATACTATTGAAGTTAAGTTGGTAACAAAGCAAACAAGATTGTTATAGATTTAGGATGTTAAATTTAAGGGCCATGGTAACCACAAAGGAAATATCAGAGCATATGCAAGCTCATGAAGACAGAAAGTAGAGTACAGGATACCAGGGGTGGGGACTTGGTGCGGGATGAGTATAGGGTTTCTCCTAGGGGTGAAGGGGAACTTATGTTAATGGATAGTGGTGAGGGACTGCAACATTGTGAATTTGATTAGTGAGATGTGCTTGGGAGGGAGTATTTATGTTGTGTGTATGTTTACACAATTGAAAGAGAAAGAGGAGACACTAGGGAGGTAATGATGGTTGGCTGCAATATGGGATACTGAGTAGGATCTAGGCATGGAGGAGAAAAGGCTCAAAAGGATATTATTGGAACATAAGGAAAAAATGGAATATAGAAAGTAAGCTTTATATCAATGTTAAATTTCTTGAACCTGATAACTACACTTAAGAAGATTACATAAATGAATAATCTTGTTCATAAGAAATGTTCATGGAAGTATGTTCATGTTCCAAGAGTGTGATGGTGTGCAACTTGCTCTCAAATGTTCAAAGGATGATGATAGATAGATAGATAGATAGATAGATAGATAGATAGATAGATAGAT
>JAKSZT010053887.1:95097232-95181662 GCA_026826555.1 Tolypeutes matacus
CATTTTGCAGATGAGGGAAGTGAGGCACAGAGAAGCTGGATAACAGACTCAAATTCACACACCAAGCAAGTCACAGAGCCAGGATTAAAGCTTAGGTTTGCTGAAACCCAGTGCTGCGTTCTCTCCCACTCGGCCAGAAGACCTCCCACTTACCAACACTGATTCCTCAAGGTATAGGCATCACTCTCTGTTTTACAGACTAGCTAAGGCTCTGTTCGGCAAAAGCTAGTAAAGTTGAAAATGTCTGTACTCCTTGATCCAGCAATCCTACTTCTTGGTAAAACTCTAGCAAGCAAACACTAGCAGACATATATAAGAATGTTCATAGCAGCACTAGTGGTAGTAAAGAATTGGAAATAACCTGATGTCCCTCAATGGCAGCATGGATAAATTAACTATGGTGTGTTCATGAATGGTTCATGGCAGTGAAAATGAATGGAACAGTCTCTGTGTATCAGCCAGGAACATTCTCCCAAACACAAGGCTAAATGAAAAAAAGCAAGCACGTATCTTTCTGCAACAGCAGGATGCCATTTATATGATGTTATGAGACACAAAAGGATACTAGGTATTATCTAGGAGTGAATACACATGTTCTACAAGTGTGAAAACAGGCATGAGAATGCTAACTACCAAATTTACCATGGTGATCTCAGGGGAGATCAAGAAAGGGTATACAACAGCCTCACTTATATCTGTAAGATATATTTCATAAAAAGAAAGATTTGTGCTAGTGAAGCTGCAGGGAAACAGGAATCTATTCACTGTTGGTGGGAATATACACTGGTTCAACCTCTAAGGAGGGTAAGTTGGCAACATCTGACAAAGTTCCAAATGCACATACCCTTTGACCTAGCTCTTATGCTTCTAGAAAATATTTATAGATATATGCACACATTTACAAAATTAGGTATATACAAGATTACACATTGCGTTATTGTTTACAAAAGCTCAGGATTGAAAACAAATCAATCAGGTTAAATAAATTGCATCTATTATCACAATGAAATACCATACAGGTCTAAAGAGAGACTGCATTGATACCGAACGTTTTCCAAGGTGTGGAAACTGTATAAGATGCTGCCACGAGAGTGAAAAAAATGAGGAAGGGCAGGAGCTTGTGTGGATGGAATTGCTTGCATGTGCATAAAATCTTTCTGGAAGGCTATACATGAAACTAGGGTCACTGGGTTGCCTCTGGGAATAGGGGTTACCAGGGAAAGTGGAAGGGAGATTTTTCACAGTATATCTTCTATATTTTTTAACTTTGGTCCAGGTGATCATATTGTTTCTTCAAAAAATGATAAAATCTTAAAACTCTGAAATTCAGCGAGGTTCTGTAAATTCCCAGGCTGGTATCATTAAAAATTAGGACACAGGGCTGTTGTAACCGCTCCACTGTGGCACCTCTCAGCCCCTTGGTGGTCTGTATGGATGGCTGTGGCAGGCATCAGGACCTCCTTTCCAGCTGCACTGACTACCCCTGTGGCCAGGAGCAGAACTTGTGCATTTCTGGACCTGAGTTCCCATCACCCACATGAGGGGAGCCCTTCCTGTTAGACAGGTTACAAGTCCCCATTCCTCAGAAGAGCTTCCTCCAAGCAAGAGGCCAGAGCCAAGAGATGCCTGGAACAGGGCAGACCAGGATCCTACCCAAAGCCCCCAAATCCTGACCACCACTTCCCCAAAAATAGTCTGCTTGGATCACCATAGCAGCCTGTCAGCAATTATCCCCCAAACTCAGGGCCCACCAAGGCCTCAATTAGTCTAACAAGGAGCCTGAGGAGCAACCACCTGCACAGTGTGATGTCCACATACGGCCTTCACTCACAGGGACAGCCACACCCCTCCCGTTCAGGCCCAGAGACTCAGAGGCTTGGAAACAATAGCCTCAGAACATGATCCCAGGAAATGAATGTGGCTCAGGCGACTGGGCTCCCCCTACCACATGGGAGGTTGCTGGTTCGGATCCCAGTGCCTTCTAAAGAAGACAGCAATGGGGGCGGAGTTGGCTCAACTGGTTGAGCGTCCATCTACCATATGGAGGGACCCGGGTTCGATCCCCGGGACCTCCCGGTAAAATTAAAAAAATAATAATAATAAAAATAAAGAAGACAGCGAGCCAGCGCAACTGGCAGGTGCAGCAAGCTGACACAACAAGAAACACAAGAAGAAAAAACACAATGAGAGGGGGGCGGATGTGGCTCAAATGGTTGGGCGTCCGTCTGCCATATGGAGGGACCTAGGTTCGATCCTCGGGACCTCCCGGTAAAATAAAAAATATATATATATAGAAGGCGCATGGGCTGCCAGGCTCTGTGTGCCGGTGAGCCGCCAGGCCCCGGGAGCCATGCAGCAGGATGATGACATAACAGGGGAGAGACAAGACAAGATGCTCCAAAAGCTGCAGAAGCCAGGAGCCGCGGTGGTGCAGGTGGCAGAATAGCTGTCTCCTGCATCGGAAGTCTCCAGGATCGAATCCTGGTGAAGACTGGAGGAGGAGGATGAGAAGAGATGGCAGGAAACAGACACAGAGAATTGCTCAGCGAATGGACACAAAACAACAAAATGGGGAAGGAGGGGGGTTAAAATGGATAAAGTAAATAAATAAATCTTTAAAAAAAAAAAAAAAAAACACAATGAGAGATAAACAAAACAGGGAGCGGAGGTTCCCGGTGCCTCCTAAGAGGACAGTGAGCTGACGCAACTGGCAGGCATGGCAAGCTGATGCAACAAGAGACGCTGAGAGGAAAAACATAATGTGAGACACAACAAAGCATGGAGCAGAGGTGGCTCAAGCGATTAGGCACCTCCCTCCCACATCAGAGGTCCCAGGTTCAGCTCCCAGTACCTCCTAAAGAAACAAAGAAGACGAACAGACACAGCAAGTGAAATAAAACAAGGGGATGAAGAGAAATAAATAAATAAATAAAATAAAATAAATCTTTGACGAAAAAAAAAACAACATGATCCTGCGGAAAGGCCCTTGGCTCTCCTTTCTCAGACTGACCACTCCCTGGAAGGCCCAAGAAGCATTCCACCCAGAAGTGCAGTTCTCCAGACTTTGGACTCTTTCCCTGCTCAGACCACACATATCCTCCCACTTACCACCATCCTGGGCAAGGTGTAACACCTCCAGGCTATCACCTCCTTTTAGGAGATGAACATCCCTGGAGGAACCCTACAGATGGAGAGAGCCAACTCGATGCCCCTGAAGCCAATTGTTGGCTTGGCTCAGCATGCTGGGAGGAGAAACCAAATGTCCATCCCTTCCCAGAGAAGGATGGCCTCTGAATTTATCCAGAAACACACTGGTCCCTGGTTCAATCTTTTCTGCAAATTACCTGAGGGGCACCATCAATCAGGTTGCTGAGCCCAGGGCTTGGCGCACTCAAAAGATTTTACTGAACTGTGCCTTTCTTCATAGTGAATGTGTATGGCTATTAGAGAGAAACTGTGTGTACATCTGTGTACACAGATCTCAAGCCTGGATGTGAGGAAGTATGTGGAAAGGGCCAGAGGTTTATAGGAAATGGCTCTTTTAAGTAGCAGCTAGATTTAGTTAGATGAAAGAAAGGACTTCTTGACCTTGCTGGGACAATCAGAGGCACACGTGCAGAGGTGAAACTCAGGGCGCTAAAGTCAATCTGCCACTTATTAGCTGGAGACCTTCAGCAAGTTACTTAACTTCTCGGAGTCACAGTTTCTTCGTCTGTAAAATGGGAAGAGTACTAACCTCTTAAGTTTGTCATGAAAAATAAAATGAAATAATTCACGTAAAGTCCCTGGCCTGAAAGAAGTATTTAATAAATGATAGCTATTCTTTTATAATTATAATAATAATAGCAATAGCTGGAAATCCACAGTGGTCTTTAGAAAACTTTATCTATGAGGAAAAGATCCTGCTACAGCATATCTGTCTACTTGTCTTCATAGCACTGCAGTTGGTTCTTTGGAACCACTTTGGAAAACTGTTTGGCAATATCTACTAAAGCTAAATATATACCTATTCCTAGGTTAATACCCAAGAATAATGAAATATGTTTCACAAAAACAAGACATTACAAAAATGCTGACAATAGTTTTATTTATGCTATCCCAAAACCGGAAAGAACACACGGCTGTCAACTATGAATGGATAAGCAAATTGTGGAATATTACACAGCAATAAAAAAGTGAATGTCTGATACATGCAACAAGATAATGTTAATATAAAAAAACATCATGTTGTGCAGAATAAATCAAACACAAAAACGTACATGCTATAAGAAGTTCATATTTATATGATGCTCAAAGCAGGCAGAGTTAATCTATGGCAACAGAAATTAGCGTATGGATTACCTTTGGAGGCAGGAATTGGCTAGGAAAAGATATAAGGGGACCTTCTAAGATGACAGAAATGTTCCATATCTTGATCAGAGTGTTCATTTACCTGGGGCATATATATGTAAAAATGCGAAAGAATACATCAAGCTGTACACTTGAGATGTGGATTCTTTGCCCTGTGTAAGTTATACCACATAAATGCATCCGTGTGTGGAATCTGTGTACATGTATATATTTATACCCTCCCTCATGCAATAGTATGGGGCCTTGGGCTCCAGACAGCAGGACTTGCTTTACAAGCCAATGCCCATGGGAAGCAGCTGTGGCTCAATCAGTAGGGCTCCCGTTTACCATATGGGAGATCCCGGGTTCGGTTCCTGGGGCCTCCTGGTGAAGGCAAGCCCGCCCGCACGGCGTGGTTAGCTGACCCAGCGAGCACAAGCAGCAAGGGGGGGATAAATGAATAAATAAAATCTTAAAAAAAAAAAACAAAAAAAAACAAGCCAATGCCCTGAAGGGAGACCTCTCTGTTTTTAATAAGGTCTAATTTGAACGTTTCAGGCATGTCCTCACCATGATCAGGGAATCGGGGAGGTGTCCTGTGCCCTTGCCTAAGGCTCAGCATCATGGCTGCACACCAGCAGTGAGCAGGAAGCCCCAAGGGCAACGCACTCTTGGATCCTGAGCCAGCCTTCTATATCCAGCCATTCCTCCCAACTTGCAGTCCCTGTCTTGGAGACTTCCACTTCATTTCAAGGAAGGTGGCATTTCCCAGTACTGTCTCTGGATCATGGCAGGAGCCCACCACGCTGGGAAACACTGAGTGAGAAATGGAAGACAGAGTCTCTGCCCACCAGGGCTGACTACCTAGATGTGGAGAAAGGCAACAGGGCAACTCTAAGCAACAACACACTGCTTCCAGGCTAATGCAGGGCGAGCCATTCAGGGCTGAACAAAACAGCTTTGGGCCATGGGAGTCCTGGGGGATATCAGAGGAAGCTGGCGACAGCTCCTGCCACCCTACAATGCTCTCTCTAGGAGCATCTTCAGAGTCTTTGGAGGCCCAGGAACCAGCCCTTGTGCCTTTTCTCCCTCAATTAGGCTCAGTTAGGAGAAAGGCCTATAATTGCCCTTGTGGAGGGTAAGTTACTCACTCCTTCAGGCAAGGAAGTGCTGGTGAAGCTGTGGCCTACCTCAGTGAGGTGAGGAGCCCAGAACTCTGGCCTGCTGCCTCCCAAACTAGCCACCTTCAGGGTGAGCCAGACTAGGGGGAGGGGATCCTCTCAAGAAGACACTTACCAACTTGGAGCTCTTCCCCAGAGTCCTGGAAAGAAATGATAGCCTGAACTCTCCTCTCTCTCTCTCTCTCTCTCCCTCTCCCCCTCTCTCTCTCTCTCCCTCTCCTTACTCGTGCTCCCTCTCTCTCCCACTTATTTGGGTAAGTGACTCCACTAACCCCAACCAGGCAGACTAATACCGCTGGCCTCTGGCCTGCAAGAGTGTGTGTGTGTGTGTGTGTGTGTGTGTCCTCCAGCCGTGCAAGCCCAGTGGGCTGCAGCCTGTCAGTCTGAATATGGATCTCTGCAGACAGAGATGAAGCCTGAGTGAGTGACCTGTGTGTGTTAAAGAGCATCAGGGGTATGTTCTATAACTGATTTTCTCAAAGAAATGTTAACCAGCAACCCCACCATGGGTCACTCTAACTAGAAGCCTACGCCACTGCAGAGTGGACAAGCTTTTGGGGGTTAGACTTGCAAACATAGAGCCAAGGGGTCATGAGATGGTGTGAGAAGAGGCTTAGAGTCAGGGGCATCAGTTTGACATGTTTTCCACCAAAATGTGCAGGGTGTGGATTGGCATATATAACAGGTGAGTGTGAGTGTAGTGGGAACAATGAGGATTGGGGGTGACTGGGAGAGAAATGGATGGAGAAAACGTGAAGAGACACGAGGACCGTATAGTATAGGTTTTGGGGACCTGGGGGGACGGGTGAGCGCTGACAGTGTTGACATGTGGAGCTGAGTGGGATGTACTAATAAATACAAACTCCCTTTTCGGCTCTGCGCGCCGTAGCTGCGGTACCCACAAGGAGCGGTTTCTCTCTGCCAGAGCAAGAGCGGGAAGCTGGGTGGGTGTTTCAGGGCCCCGCTCAGGAAGAGGACGCCGGACCTGGTTCAGGCAGCCGCTGGCGGCGCGAGCCGAGCTGAGCGATGCGGCGAAAGCGCTGCCTCCGGGCCGCCGCGCCAGTCCCCGGGCAGGGCCCCACCGCCGGGAGCCGGAGGCGCGAGCTGCTTCCGCCTCTGTTGCAGGATTCCGGGCCCTCGGGAGAGAAGCGTCTTGCTCCATCGGAGCCAAGTGAATTGCTCGCGCCGCGGTCCCGGCCTCGGACAAGCGAGGCCCGGCGCAGGGTCGGACGGTGCGGAGAAGCGGGCAGCGGAGGCCGCGCTGCGTTGGCGGGTCCCTGGCTCTGCGTTGGCAGGCTGCGCTCGGGCGGGTAGACCGGCAAGAGGCTGCCGCGGCTTCTGAGCTGGCAGCTGCGGACCCTCTGGAAACCCGGGGCTGGAGAGGCCGCGAGCTTCGCGTGGCTCAGGACCTGGGTCCTTGAAGACAGGCGCCGCCCCCAGGTCTCTGAGCTGGACCCCTGTGTCTGCCCTGCCCGACGGGATCCGGACCTCTTCAGGAAGCGGGTCCCTACTCAGCCTGCCACGAGGGTGAGAAATAAACCCAAGCGCACCCCACCTTCTCCTGGGACGCCAGCCTCTCCGACTTCAGGCTGGCCTGCAGCAAGCACAGGACTCTACCCTGGCCCTAGTTCCTCCACCGCCAGCCCAAAGCACCTCACTTCTCCCCAGAGGTCTGGAGAGACCCTGGAGGTTGTCATCCCACCCCACTTCCCGGCCTACATTTCCTTGCCTTTCCTCCAAGTCTTCTCATGCTAGGCAACAGTGTGATTCAGGAAAGACTGCTTCCAGCCCCTCCCAATGGGCACACACCAGGCATCCCCTTCTCCATCGGGGCTGGGGTTTCTGTTCCTCCCAAGCAGTCAATACCGGGGGACAGAGCACGACTCTTCTTTCCGCTCAGAAAATCCTTTAAAGGAACTCTTTCCCTTACCCCTACCCCCTCCGAGCACACAAACTCCTTAAAGGCTAAAAAGGGAGCTGAGTGTGGAATTCGGGGAAGTGATGACACACACAACAATGCTGTTACACCTGGCTGCTGTGGGGCTGAGCAGCGGAAATGCCTGCAAGGAGGGGGAGAGAGCCGGAGAGCCAGCCTGGGTGGTCAGGGAAAAAAGAGAGGCCAGAGCAGCCCCATCAGAATGGGGCCTGTCCCAGCTGCCTTCCCCCTACTCAGACCGGGGGAGGATGGGCACCCAGGAAAATATGCAGCAGTCCCAAGCCTGACTCAAGTATTCCGGCCCATAGCCTGAGCAGGGATGGGTGTGAGTAAGAAGAAAAACACTTGCACTCCTAAGCAGCCTCAGAGGTCTTGAAGAAATGCTGCTTGCCCCCATCTGGGTTGGGAGCAGTGGAAGACCTCCTGGGAATACAACCAGGCAGCTTTGAGATATTTTCTATTGGGGGTGGAAACAGGTAATTTACTGAGATGAGCTCAGGAGAGCAATGCTCCCTCCTACCCTGGTGGTCAGGCCAGGCTGCCCTGCTGACCTCTTCTGGAATCATCTTCAAGATGCTGAATTCCAAAAAGCCCCACCACCATGCCCTCCCTTCCTTTTATCATGAGCACATGTAGGTGGCCTGTGGTCACTGGGGCCACAGGCCACTGCAGGCTACTCAGGCTTCCCAAGGACTCTCAGAGACTGGGCAGCTTGTGAGGAAGAGGTATTGACAAGCTTTGGACCAGTCACTCCGGACATGCCAATCACTAACACACACTTGCACGGCATCCATTCAGTCCACCTTCCTCCATAAAAGATCCCGCACCCCCTCCTCAGTGGCCAGAAGTTTGAGAATTAAGGACTCAAAACACTGGCCATCTTGCCCACATTTTATAGTTGCAGGTTTGAAATTAATGCCAAGTTAACCGTTAAAAGACACACCTGACTTTTTCACCAGTTCTGATTTCCCCTGAGACAATCTTTGTACATGCTCATGTAACCAGGTCCCAATCAGACTTCTGCTGAAGGTAGGCGAGAACTCACCTCTCAGCTCTGGAGAAGATCAGAACAAACGTCTCATCAGGACAACTTGTTTTACTTCCTGGACTGCAATGTAGTATATATACACTGGAAGGGAGGGAAGACTTGTGAAAGAAAAGAAAAGGCAAAAGGAAAGGAAAGGAAAGAAGGAAGGAGAAAGAAGAAACAAAAAAGAAAGGGAGAGGGAAAAGATGCTTTGTACATGATCCACATCTACGCTGATACTTGTGATACATATATATCATTGCATGTCTATACATAGAAATGTGTTTTACCCCATGGATACACAGCTGGCACAGTGTACATGTGCATGCCTGTGTTTTTGCATTAACATACATGCTCCTAGACAGCTGTTTTCTCACCTGTCTCAAAGATGGAGCCTCCCCATGACCTCCCTATGCGTCGCCTGTGCACACGCAAACACAGTCCTCCAAAGTCCCACGGCAACATTGGCGCTCTGTGTCCGCGCCAGAGTGGAAGGGGATCTACATGGTGTTGTTAAAGCACACACCCAACCGTCACCCCAACCTGTAGGATTACAAAGGAAAGGCCTGGTCCCTAGGTCCTGCGGCAGCGCAGGGAAGTCGGAGGCGCTGCAGGCAGCTCCCCTGGGCGCCTCTTCGCAGTGATTGTCCGCCTTCCTGTCCATCCCGGCCGGGTTACTCAGAGAGCAGGAGGGACAAGTCAGGCCGAGGTTTCTTCGTTACGTGACACGCTGCTTCGGCGCCGGTTTTCCCAAAGCCACTGCGCAGCTATCCCCGCCTTCCCCTGACCTGCCCGCTCGCGTCCCGCCCCTCCCCCAGTCCGGAGCTAGTAGTTTAGCTCCAAGACAGCAACTAAGGGCTGGGCAGAGGCGTCGTTTTTTTTTTTTCACCTGAATGCTGCGAAGAGGCCTGCAGCGCTGCTCCTCTCCGGGGCCCGACCTTCTCCCGCACGGGCCAGGCCGAGCGCGGGCGGAGCCCACCGAGGCCCTCGACATCTCCCCGGCTCTATTCGCAGAGCGTTCACGGACAAATTTAAAGGTCTTGTGAGAGTGTGAGCCCTGCTGTCGGCCGGGCCCCAGAGGCTCGCCGGGCAGGAGCAGGCCGGTCCGGGCTGTGCGGGGCGTTTACAAAAAGTGACTTGGAGATGAACTCGCCCGTGCGCGGCTGGCCGCCCAGCTATAGGGGCTAAGGCGCCTGACGCAAGCGGAACTCGGCCGAGCCCATACGAATCACAGAGCGAGGCTCCTAACGCACTAGGGACTCCAGAAGGCAGCTCCGCCAGAGACGCGGGTCTTGCCTCGGGAAATCGGGGTGGGTGGGGGGAGGGGAAGCTAACAGAAAAGAAAACCCACCGAGGCGGGGACTGGCCTGCGCGGGGAGGGGCGGCGGGGCCGGAGCCCCTCTCCGTTGGGCGGACTCCCGATGGCCAGAGGCTGCGCTCCACTCCCGCCGGCTGCTCCCTAAGGAAAGGGAAAGAAGAGGCGAGAAGAGCTAGAGGCCGCGAGCGATCGAGCACCGGCGGCATCCGCAGGCTCCAGAAGTTTGGAACTCCGCCGGCAGCGGACGCGTGCGGTCGGACCCTTCGCTGAGCCAGCGCCTGAAGAGAACAGGGGCGGCCCCGCCGCGGTACGCCGGCTTTGTCATGATGGCCAGCTACCCCGAGCCCGAGGACGCCGCGGGGGCCCTGCTGGTGGTCCCGGAGACGGGTCGCGCAGCAAAGGAGCCCGAGGCACCGCCGCCGAGCCCCGGCAAGGGTGGCGGCGCCGGGACGACCCCCGAGAAGCCCGACCCGGCGCAGAAGCCCCCTTACTCGTACGTGGCGCTCATCGCCATGGCGATCCGCGAGAGCGCGGAGAAGCGGCTCACGCTGTCAGGCATCTACCAGTACATCATCGCCAAGTTCCCGTTCTACGAAAAGAACAAGAAGGGCTGGCAGAACAGCATCCGGCACAACCTCAGCCTCAACGAATGCTTCATCAAAGTTCCGCGCGAGGGCGGCGGCGAGCGCAAGGGCAACTACTGGACGCTGGACCCGGCCTGCGAGGACATGTTCGAGAAGGGCAACTACCGGCGCCGCCGCCGCATGAAGCGGCCCTTCCGACCACCGCCCGCGCACTTTCAGCCCGGCAAGGGGCTCTTTGCGGCGGGAGGCGCCGCCGGTGGCTGTGGCGTGGCGGGCGCGGGGCCCGACAGCTATGGATACCTGGCTCCCCCCAAATACCTGCAGTCCGGCTTTCTCAACAACTCGTGGCCGCTGCCGCAACCGCCCTCTCCCATGCCCTACGCCTCCTGCCAGATGGCGGCGGCCGCCGCTGCTGCGGCCGCAGCTGCGGCGGCCGCGGGTCCAGGCAGCCCCGGCGCGGCCGCGGTGGTCAAGGGTCTGGCGGGCCCGGCCGCCTCGTACGGGCCGTACCCACGCGTGCAGAGCATGGCGCTGCCTCCCGGGGTAGTGAACTCGTACAACGGCCTAGGAGGCCCGCCGGCTGCGCCCCCGCCGCCGCCGCACCCCCACCCGCATCCACACGCACACCATCTACACGCGGCCGCCGCACCCCCACCTGCCCCGCCGCACCACGGGGCAGCCGCGCCGCCCCCGGGCCAGCTCAGCCCAGCCAGCCCCGCCACAGCCGCACCCCCGGCGCCCGCGCCCACCAGTGCGCCCGGCCTGCAATTCGCCTGCGCCCGGCAGCCGGAGCTCGCTATGATGCATTGCTCTTACTGGGACCACGACAGCAAGGCCAGCGCGCTGCACTCGCGCCTCGACCTCTGAGAGCCCACCGCACGCCGGCGCCGACGGATGCGAGGATGCAGGGACGCGCGACGCCGTTCCTGGCTGCAGCTTCCGTCACCAACCGGACAGTGCGCCCACTGGGGCCGCCTCCGCAGCCAGCACCCACGGCCCCTCTGCGTCTCTCGCTTCCGTCAGTTCCCCTCTCGCTCTTTGTCTCCTGCGCTTCTCCTCTCGTGATCTCCTCCCTGCTCCCTATGCCCTTGCGCTCCCTGGGCCTGCAGGCCGCCTCTCCGCACGCTTTCTGCAGGCCTTGTCGTTTCCCGGCGCCCCTGCGTCCCGGCTGGACACCCCGTGCCAAAGTTCACCGTGGAGAGAAAGCGCCCGGGACCAAGGTGCAGCCGGGTGCTGGCGGCGCAGACCCCTTGGCCCTCGTTCACAGGTCGGTGCGCTCGCGCTCGGCTTTCCCCGCCGGGCTGCCGCGCTATCCTTGGTTAGAAGCGCGGGTCAGGGCCGGCAACAGGACCCGCGCCTACCGAGAAAAGGACGAACGTGTCTGTTAGCTCCGCGAACTTTCTTGGATCTGTTCTGAAACCGCTTGCCTCGGGATCCACTGAGCCGGGCAGGGGTTGGATCCGAGTGGAGAGCCGTGGCCTCCTCGCTCCGCGGCCTGCGTCGGGGTGTCGGGTTTACACCACATTCCGGCTCGCAGGGAAGCTGCGTTTCCTCCACTCTCGGTCTCCGCTCTTCGGGCACCTCCAGGCCAGTATGGCTTGCTAATGTTTTGCTGAAAAAGAAGGTGGGGCTCCTGGGGTAATATTTAAAATATATATATATTTTTAGGGGGAAAAAAAGCACTCTCTGAGAAAACCGGCGAAATAGTGTGGCCTTGGAGTTTGCTAAAGAAAAACATGAAAATCAAAAGTGTTAGCGAGCCCCATCTTCTCTTCTGGGAGATATGAAGTAGAATTCCTATCGGGCCTTCAAAAGCTATGTTCAGAGAGGTAGGAGAAAATGCTCAGTAAAAGATGGTTTCCTCTAAGAATTGGGGGATTTCCCTTTCTCCCTACCTGGGAAAAGAAAACTAAACAAAACAAAATTTCCCGGATCTTGCGATGCAAACCGGGTATGCCGGGAGCTTGCTGCCTGCCTAACAGATGCAGCAGGGATGGCTCGTCCCTCTCCCCGATTTTTGTTTTTCAAATGCCTTGCTTCTCCCACTCTGGGAAGAAGAAAAAATGTGAAACCTGGTAGAGCTCAGTCCAGGCGGGCTTGTGACGCGTTGCCAGCCCGCTAGCACCCTAGAGCTGGTGATTCTGTAGTGTGTCATTTGGGGGACCAAATTTTCTAGAGAGAACTAGAGCACTTTTGTTGTAATTTTTTTAGCCTTGTTAATAATACCCGAATAAATTTTTGTCGTTTCTTTTAGCACGAAATTATTTTATTTTCATCGCGCCTAAGTCTGTTCAGCAGGTGGTTAAAAGAAGATTTTCAGCTACATTTTATCCCTTTTCAGAGTGATCCAAACAAGGCTTGAGGGCAGCCGGGGTGGGGGGCTTTCTGTGGTTGTCGCTGATGCTTTGTTTTCCCGGGAATTGTTTGTTTTCTGTGTCATCGCTGGTCTGTTGCGGCTGTTTAGCTTCATCAGAGAGAACCTATCAGCAGTGGTTCCTTCACAAAGCATGACTGTAGCTAGGACTTGTTCTATTTTTGCACACATGCAAGTTTGTGTTTTACGTCTTACACACTCGGACCAGGTGTGCGGATTGTGTTTTCATTATATTGTTCTCATACTTTCCAAAGTTTCGAGCCAAATATAATAGCCAGAGAGTTTATTCCAAATAGATCATGCCAGTTGTGGAACTGCTCCATAAACTGCAAACCTCTGTACAAATGTAAGGAGTGGCTGGTTACCTTTTTATTTTAGTAATTGGAATTGGTTTACCTTAATGTATGAGCAAGAGGTTTGGGGGGGGGTCTCAGAGAGGGGGGAATATATTGCATAGGTGCAGAAATCTGATCTCTTTTCCTTCTCTCTCATCCTTTACTGACACTCTTCAAATAACGAAATAAGACCAGGGCTTCTGTGCAGGCACACGGGCATTTGACCGGGTTCCAGCCCGGAGCTCCAAGGATGATTAGGGATGGCCGGCCTTCGGTCCTCTAATGGGATGACAGTTATCAGCCAGCACTCACCGCCTTCGTGTGCAGCTGGGCTGGACTCTCGGCCCAGCCACGTGTCCCTCACACCCGTGCCCCTGGCCTGGACAGCAATGGTGGCAGGTCCAGGCTGGCCAGTGGGCCAGGCATGGCTATGCACTGCAGAGAATGAGTCTGCAGGCCCTGCCTCTTCAGCCTTCTTGTGGCCGGGCGGTGGGAATTTCAAGGTGGAATCCGTGTTGCGTGTAGTCGGGTCCAAGGGAAAGAGGCTCAGTCTGAAGACAGCCCTTCACCTTCCATCCCTAGGAGGATGGAGGGCTGAGGAAGAAACCATGGTGGTTCTGAAGGGCATCACCCGGAAACGGGAATGGAGCCTGCAGGAGAGCTGGAATAAGCAGACTGAAGACGGCAGCTCAGATGGGGTGGGAAACCCAAGAGGCTGATCAGGCCTGGCATCTGGGTGCTTCTGGCCCCTACTACTCTACCCTCTGCGGAGAAGAAAGTGGACTGCTGTTCATTTGTCTATGTGTGTTTTCTGCGTAAACATGTACCCCATGGGCAGTTGTAGTCTGTGCCTGCTGCAATCATGTGTGTACAGCATCAGTCAGTCATGTACAAGTGGCAGGGTGGGGGGGGTGTCTGTCATCTTTCTGTGGTGAGAGCATATATTTGGGGCATTGTAATAATCATATGGCTAACACTTAGGAAGTGATTATAGGGCAGACAGTGTATGCTGCGTTCATACCTCACTAGTAATATGTGTGCCATTGTTCTGGTGTGTAATTCGGGCTTGCTGAGTGATATCAGAGAACAGGTAAAGAGCCTTTCCCTTCCTCTGTCAAAGACTCTCTGTTCCAAGACTGGCTGTCAGGGACTCCCTAACTGCAGTCCCAAGCAGAAAAAGCAGGAGAGGGAAGCTTCCACCACAGAACTGTCGCAGCCCACCCCCACTGAGGAGGGGAAGTTGATCTGGGTCAGCACTAGAGGCCAGAACCTCTCTCTGCCCCCCCACCCCCACCCCAAGAACTGAAAGGGAAGAGGCACCCAGGGCTGGGGGGAGAGAAGCAGCCTCACCAAGTAGGGAGGGTGAACTGAGGGATTCAGTAAGGGCTGCCCTATCTGCTCAGGGACTGAAGAGAATGAAAGGAGCCAAATCATGCTCCACTTCCTCATGGATGTCCACGGGAAAAACTGTCTGTAATTCCAGCCTTCATGGGTTCTCGAAGGCTCTGTAGTTTGGTCATTTTCCCCTAATGCTAAGAGCTGGGGGCAAAGGCAGACTTCCTCCTCTCTTTTCCTTTTTCTCTTTGCACTTTAGAGTTTCTGTCAGGGAGGCTGATTACCTTAAGAGAGGGTAAAAGTATTTAAAAACATTCCTGATATGTAGCAATTATGACTTACTATACACAGTCTGGTCTAGACAGCCCACATGAGTGTATGTATATAAATTAGCCAGCATGTACTGTAAATCCAAAGTAAATAGAATTTGAAACAAATACTCTGCCAATCTCTGCATGTCCTGGGTAATGAGTTGCTACACATGGTACTGAATGCCGTGTCTGCCGTGTGTAAACATCCTCACACTCAACGACAACCATGAGCCTCCTCCTCACATTCACACACGAATTCTTACAGTCATCCCTGCCCTCCTAAAACTGCCCAGCCAGAGCGCTCGGATTCCGAGGGGATGTTATTTTTTTCAAGGGGATCGGGAAGAGGTCTTTGCCAGCGCCGCCGTACGTGCACCGCGGGACTGCGGAGACCGGAATTAGGGGGGTTTCCGGCTGGCCCCGCATTCCACTCCGGAGGGTGTCCTGGGCCTGTTACCCCCTAGCATCAGTAAAGCGTTCGCTGCATCCCGGCTTTGGGTGGTCAGGAAGTCCAGGACCCTTCTCTGAGGTTAGGTGCCCTTCGGCCCTTCCCCATGTCTCTGGAATGCTGCGGCTGGAGGCCTGGCTGCGGGGAGCCCCCTGGCGGCGGGAGAAGATTACGGCCAGACCCGGGGCTTCTTGCAGCGCCGCGGGCACAAGATGGGACAGTCTCTCTTAATGGGGACTTCGAGCACTGACACTTCTGGGCAGGTCTCCTGACCTCCGGGGAGGGGGGGACGGAGCAGGCAGGAAGCGACTCCGGCTGGCTTAGGGTCCCGGCAGTGCCCCCACTCTGCGTCACTAAAACGGTGGTGACCGTGCCCCAGGGCCCTGCCGAGTCGGCCCTGCGGCGACCGCGGAGAGCATCCAGTAGCGCTTTGCTGCTAGGAGCAGCATGTAGGACCAGCAGGCAGGGACCGGCGCAGGGGCCACATTTCTGTCCCGTGTGGCGGGTACCATGAAGGTGCGGCCTTCATGCCCCCAGTTCTACTTAATTCTTGAAACCAAGCAGTCAGTGGCTTTCCGCTTTCCGGAGAAAAGGCTCCAGCCGTCACATAAAGAGTGTCTGGCACCCAAGAACCCAAAATCCTCTTGCTTACATTTAAGGAAACAGGGCTCAAGAAGGAAGGTTCCAGCAGAGGTAACTCAGCTGTGTGTGTGGCAAATGGCCTCGGAATTTTTTAAAACGAGCCCCCTGATCGCTGCTCACCCGGGCTATAAGAGTGGCACAACCTTGCAACCCGACCGGCGTGGGAGCTCAGCGGCAGGCGGGGTGACCAGGGAGCCAGGCCCGGAGGAGAATGAAACGCAGGCCTGGGTCTGAGTTGTGAGAGAGTGCGCCGAGGGAACTGCTGCTGTGCTGGCTGTTTGCTGAGCAGACTCCTGCTTGGGTACCAGCTTGTCCTGGGGCCATCCCTGTCACTCCGGAAGGCAGCCAGTGCTGTGGGTGGAGGGCAGGGGCCCGTACAACCAAGCAGAGCTGGAATGGAGCCCGATGCTCCCCTGGTGCTTGGGCAAAACACTCTTTTTTAAATTTTCTCATCTATAAAATAGAAATAATTACATATCCCTCTTAGATTATTAAAATAATAAAATTCTGTAATGTCAAAGTGCCCAGTTTATAGATGTTCAATAACAGTTTCCCTTCCTCTATGAAAGAAAGAAAGAAAGAAAGAAAGAAGAAAGAAAGAAAGAAAGAAAGAAAGAAAGAAAGAAAGAAAGAAAGAAAGAAAGAAAGAAAGAGGAGGGGCAAGTAAGGGAAAGGAAGGGAAGGGAAGGGAAGGAGGAAAGGAGAAAAAGCCCCTTTGATAGCAACCCTGTAGGGTCTGATACCTAACCCTGCTGCCACAACCATCCCTGAGAGCCCAGATCACCAAGCACCGTCCTGGGTTGGGGCTCATCCTGTTCTGTCCCGCTAACACCCTCACTCGGGGGCCACAGATGGATGAGCACTGTGACTCAGCACCGGACTCTCCTAGTCACTCTCTAGCTTCTCTTAAGACCGTCTTAACTGGTATAAAAGGCTTTCTTAGAGAAAGACCCGTCTACCTGCAAAGTGTCAGGGCCCAATACTTGGGCCCAGGCACAGCAGGCTTTCTGGCCTGCGCCCTACCATCCTCAGGCAACTGCCTCAGGGACAGGATGCAGGACAGGTTTTTGTTGTTGTTGTTGTTTTAAAAATTCCCCTTTTTTCAGAGAAGTTATTGGGTAACCATCAGGTGGGAGGTTGCGGGGTCAACCTCTGGGAGAGGCTTTTGTGGAGAAACGGGAAAGCTCAGGGGCAAACGCAGGAAGCGGGTTGGGCCGAAAGACAGCGGGCAACGGCGCTGCCAGCGGCAGAAGCGCGGGCCTGGTGCAGGTCCTGCAGCTGGAATGACCCGGGGCTGGGCTGCCCCTCCGATCGCTCACGAGTGTGTTGGCGGTGCTGCAAGCCCAGATCCTTGGGCGCCTCCCGCCTGCTCTAAACAAAATTCGGTGTGAATGATTCCGCGGGTCTGAACACTGGGTGCTCCCGACAGAGGGGCGGCGGGAGGAAATGCAGGAGGCCGGTGACAGTCCCCAAAGCTGAGCGCACAGGGCGGTGGCCGCCGAGTCCCGGCCACGCGTTGAGGCTGACTCCAGTTCTCCAAGCTTATCAGCCTGCTCTGGTTGCCCTTAGTAAAAAAAAAACTATCAAACTGAGTAAAATAAAGCCTTTCTTCGGATTTTCCTCATGTTAAAAGGAAAACTACTCTAGGCAAGCAAGAAAAGGAAAGAGTAGAATCTCAGGAAATTTTCATCTCTGTGCACGTGGAGGTAAGGGGAATATGTTGGGTTTTGTTGTTTGTTTGTAGGGGGGGGGAAGGAAATTCGACACATATTTTTAAAAATCCCCTCTAACCACTGCTAAAGGCTGTAAGTGTACACAGAGAACCAGGAAACCGAGTCCCCGCCCGCAGTGACACCGGGCTTTTGTCCTCTTTCCTGAAGCCCCCGCGACTGCTGACCGCGCCGAGATAAAGGCCGGGTCAGTGCCCTATGGAATCCCGAGGGAGGGGGCAGTGGGGCCGCCCCCACCCGTTGCTTTCAACCCCGGATAGGGAGGCTTCTAAAGGGAGGACCCCTCCGACCCGACCCCCAGGATGAGGGCTAAGGCCCGGGGGCTGACCCCACCCCCCACCCCCAGGCCTAACTGAGGTGCGGGTCTGCGTTTCCCCTGAACGTCTTCCTGCCGCTAAATTCCTTGGACCCAGTTCCCACCAGCATTTTGTTTTCCTTCTTAATGTCTCCGGGAAGGGTTGAAACCGTGCGCAACCCTTGCTGCGACTCTAGCGTTCCCGCCGCTGGGCCCTGGTGTCAGGCAGAATCCGAACCTGTGCTGTGTCCATCCCAGCCGCGCCTCTGTGCCTTCCCGCCACCCCGGGGACAACTCGCACCAGTAAAGAGTTCGCTGCCTTCCGGCTTTGCTCCCAGCACAGATGGTCAGGTCTCTGCTTGGTCCACGACTCCCACTCGCCTGGCCTCAAAATTTCCCCACTACGCCCTTCTGTCGGCTGAACGTGTCTGCCGAGAAAGCACGGGAGCTTTTGTGACCGTATTCTATCGCTTTTTTGTGATTTAGAAACTCAGGTCGCCGCGGGAAATCAGCCTGAAGTCCTTTTCTCTCCAAGCATTAGGGTGGTGCGAGAGCCACGCATCTCAGAATCCCTCGGAAGGAAGAAAAGAGTACGAGCTCAGCGGCCTGCGGGTGCCGGGATGGACCGCTCTCCCGCAGTCACTATCGGTGCCTCCCACGCACACGTTGCGCCCTGCATGCTCTCCCAAGCTGAAGACGACTCCTTGGTTCTCCTCCTTCCACGGTGGCCTGTGAGTGTAGGGGGCCTGGGCCGCTTTGCCTGAGCCAAATATGTCAGAGCCTGTCCTTTATCTTCCTTGGAGGCTACAGACCTGGGGAGTGAGGCCCCACTGGATCCCCCCACCTCCTCCCTTTTCCCCGGCCCCGCCCGCCGGCTCAGGGGTCTCTGTCCCCGCTGAAACTGGAGCTGCGCACAGGAGGGCAGATGAGAGATAACTGAGCCTGGCGGCGCCGAGGCGCTGACCAGCCGGCCCGCATCCGGGTTTTCCCGCATCCCAGAGAGGCTACCTGAGACCTACTTCTCTGGATGGCACTGACCCAGCTCGGGAGAGAAGGATTGACTGAGCCGTGTGCACACTCTACCTCCAGGCACAGGGTCGTCTTCACTTGCAGAGTGCGCCTACACGTCTGCACAAGGGGGTTCCGTGTCTGTGTGCATATACATACGTATATATGTGCACTTATGTGTGGAGGGAGGCAAGCATGACATTTACACACGTGTGATGTGTGTGCACGCGTTTGTAGTTCAGTTCCTACATATGTCCTGTGTTCGCCGGCCAATTGTGAGTAGTAATTACGTCTTCCATTCAGGCCTTTTCAATTTTCAAACACGGTTTTCACCACCACCCTGGGAAGTGCTGTCCTTTCGAATTTTTCAGTAAGAGACCGAAAGACCCCGTTCGCTGTTGAACGGCTCGGGGTGTGCTCTGAGGTGGGTCTATTAAGCGCCCAGACACCCCCAGATCCTGTGGGCCCCGGCCCTCCGCCAAGCTTCGCGGGAGGAGATCTTCCGCGCTGGGAAGAAGTCAATTCGTTTGCGGATAAGCGCGTTCTTTCGCAGCGCTGTGACCCGGGTGCCCAGAGCACCGGGAGCTAGGGGCTCGCCCCAATGCTGCGGAGGCGCGCCCATAGGCTCCCCCGCACTAGCAGCCCACGTCCAACTCAGTCCCGACGCTTTGGGGCCCCGCGTCTCCGAAGCAGCCGCGTCAGGCAAACGCGTGGTGACAGGATTCTGTCACCCCAGCCATAGACCCAAGGAGACTTGTCTTTACTTGTGCTAAAGCCTGAGCAGTGACGAAACCTGAATTTGTTAAGCCGTTTAATGACCCTACCAGACAGAGTAGTACACCGTGACCATTTTACAGACGAGATTGGTCGGAGGCTCTGGTCATCACAGTGCTTACCCCAAGTTCAATAGCCTGGAAGTGGCTATGGTCGGGGTTAGAACCCCCAGTTAAGTGGGTCTGGATCCCCAGCCCACGTCCCTCTGCTCCCAGCACGGTTTGTCAGGTCCCTGCTTGGTCCACGACTCCCACGCGGCTGGGCGCTATCCCACACACAGCTTCTGTCCTCCCTTAGCAAGGACTCGAAGGCAATCGTAGCTCTCACCAGCGTCATTAAAAAGTTTTCTACCCTTTCGGAATCTTTTGCTTTAAAATGTATAGTCTGTGTGTGTAATGAGTTTTGTGTCTTTCTTGGTCCCCGTCCTGCGGCATTTGTTTCCCAACCAACACCAACACCCAGGCCAGGCTTTCAAACCCTCATTTTCCGTGACTGAGATTACCCCGAGAACTGTAGCGTGACCACATCTTCCCAGGTGCCCTTGGGCCTCGGCGCCCGGCTCCTGCGGACTGTGGCTCCAAGGTCTCGGGGCTCCAAGGCCACTCGCGTCCCGCAGAGCTTGGGCGCTGGAAGCGAGCCGGCGGCGTGGCGAGGTCGCCGAGCGGCCACACACACAATCTCAGGGCTGCCCTCTTTTGCCAGCAATCGACATCACCACCGCGTCCCTCGGCGCCCCAGGAGCTGCTCCCCCGAGAGGGGTTCGGATCCCGCAAGACAAATCAGCGCAGAATGGGCGTCCGCATCTTCAACCACTGCCCAGAATCTCTCGTATTTCTCAGTCCCCGGCCTCTGCTAATTCGCAGACCACACAGCACCGCGCTCCTAGCCGACACCAAAGGCTCCGGGTGCTCCTTGTCCGGAGCCCTGAGCTGACAATTCCCCAGCTCTAGGACTTCCGCCTGGGAGTGGGGGCGGCAGCAGCCCTCACGGAGGTACGGGGCATGGGGCGGTGAGTGCTGCCCACGGACTCTGGAGGAGCCCCAGGCTGTGCTCAGGTCCCTTTACTATCAGCCACCAGTGCACTGATTTGCATCCCCCAAAGACCATGGCCTGTGCCCAGGAGAGCCTGCCTGTCTCCTCCAACCGACTTCCAACTCATCTTTTTCTTTCTTTCTTTCTTTCTTTCTTTCTTTCTTTCTTTCTTTCTTTCTTTCTTTCTTTCTTTCTTTCTTTCTTTCTTTCTTTCTTTCTTTCTTTCTTTCTTTCTTTCTTTCTTTCTTAAGAAATTTTAGATTACATAAATGTTACATAAAAAATATATAGGGGATTCCCATATGCCCCACTTCCTCCCCCTTCCAACTAATCTTGATGTTGGCCTTGACACTTGGCCCTGGGATGGTGATGCCTTGTCTCCCCAACCAAATTAAGGCTACTGAAGAAAAGGAAGGAGCCTCTTCCCACCTACTTCTCACAGGGCCTTGCTCAGAGTCTGCCCAGCTGTGACAGAACTGATTCAAGTTGCCTCCATCCTCCCACTTGAAATGAGAATCTTCCACCTGCTGAAATCCTTTCTAGACAAAGTGGGGTGAAAATTAATCAATAATAATACCTGTGCATTTCCAATGCTATGTGCTAGGACTTTTCACATTTTCACTTTTTCCCCCAGTTACAAAGATAACTCAAATTGAAGCAGATTGGGGAAATAAAAGATTAATAAGCACAAAGAAAACAAAAATCACAGTAACCCCACCCCTCCCCAAAGAGATAACCACAGTTAACATTTTAGTGACTTTCCACTCATCTTTTATTGATATATTTTAATAAAAATAAGTCTAATTTCCATAAATAATAGAATATATTTTATACAGAATTTACAATTTTGTGGCCTTTGGGCAGTCTCTGGGTCACTAAATATATCACCAGTAATTGATCAATAAATCTTGAGTCCTTTGCAGCCCAAAATGGAGAGTCATGGTCCTGCTCTCAGGGCACAAACGACCAAATATTTGGAACTGCCCAGAGCTGGGAGAGTGCCTTCCAGGCTTTGCTGACAGCTGTCTCCCTCTGCTGGAAACTTGGGGAGCTAGGGTGGTGGCAGATGAAGTCTTGGAAAAAAGCTGGGAAAAACAATGTCTGAAGAGCTGCCTAGCCTCCTTCTAGGACCAAAACCCTGTATCCCCACCTGGCACACAAAGTGGTGTCTGTGACCTGGGTTTCCATTTACAGTTTTTAGGTTGGTTTTTTTGTTGTTGTCTTTTTGTTTGTTGGTTTTTGGTTTTTGGTTTGTTTCTCTTTTTTTTATGATACCAGGGGCCTGGAATGAGCCCGGGGCCTCGTGTGTTGGAAGCCTGTGCTCAACCACTGAGCAAAACCCTGAGTTGCTTTTTTCATTTGTTTTGTTTGTTATTTGTTTTTTTGTTTGTTTGTTTGTTTGTTTGTTTGTTTTAAGGAGGCACTGGGGACCAAACCCGGGACCTCCCACATGGGAAGCAGGCGTGCAACTGCTTAAGCCACATCTGCTCCCTACAGTTTCTTTTAATGCTTGAATTAATGCTTTGAATCCTGGATCTCCCCCTTAGGATCTGTGTCACCTCAGAAAAATTGCTCAAATTCTCTGACCCTCATTTTAAAAACAGGAATAATAATGTCTATCATATCAAGCTTTTGTAAGTATGCAAAAAATAATAATTACATCTTCTAGCTTGATGCCGGTTTGAAGAAACTATCAATGCAAGCTAGCAACTGTTCCTACTGCCTCTGCAGCTGCTACTGCTGTTGCTTCTAGCTTTAGCTGTAGTCTTGTGGGTTACTGCAACTGCCCTCTCCCTCAACTCCTGACCTCCCTGCTACTGTTAAACACAAGCCTGGATCCTGGTATTAAGCTGGGTCCAGGTTCTCAGGGCTGAAGGAGTCAATTCCAGCACCCTGGTTAGGTCAGGCTGCTCAGGACCTTCTGACAATCAGGACTGGGCCTGGGCTGTTTATACTAGAACCGTTAAAACAGGAAAATATGCAAACCCTTCATTCACAGGGATCCGGCTATTGTTGGGTCAGAAATGATATTTTTGTTTCTAAAATAAAAGGTACATTTGCTGCCACATATACACACACACACATTTTTGTGTGTGTGTGTGGGTGGGGGGCGGATTGTCTACAAAACTGAGAAGGCAGAGCAAATGACCTGGCTTGTCTGCTCATTTGACCAGCTCAAGCAGCCAACCTGGAAAAGTCCCTTTGGCCTGGTTGCTTGTGTATATTTGCTTTAACAAGTCCCAACTTCACTGGACTCTGTTTTGTACATCCACATACTAGGCTTTTAACCATCTCCAAGACGAATGTCTTCTACCCCTCTTTTTGAAAAAGAGGAATTTAATAAATAAGCGTAATTCAACCAGTCTGATCCCAGGAGGCTCATCTGCACATCAGACTTTCATGGTGAAAGTTTTTAAAGCACAGATATCTGGATCCCCTTCAGCTGGACAGCTTCTGCCTCCCTGGGGCTGGTGCTCGGCAAGCTATGTATGTATGTGTATCTGTAAGTTAGTTCCTCCAAGTGATTCTTTTTTTTTTTTTTTTCCTTCTTCTTTTTCCTCTTTTTTATTTATTTATTTTTTATTTTTTTGTTATTGTTTTTCATTGTTTTTTTTCTTCTTCTTTTTTTTTTTTTATTTTCCCAAGTGATTCTGATGAAGCCCATGGAGCCACATTAGAGAGAAACTGCTGTCTGCTGGTCTCAAATAAATTGAAAGTTGAGGTTTCTCCAAGTGAGTTTCCCTGGAATATAAAGATTCCAATGAATCTTCCATTGGGATTACATAGAGTTAGAAAGAGCCTGATTCAAACACGGGGTGTGTGTGTGAGTGTATGGTGGCGAGGGGGCGAATCCATATTTGTTTTTGTGTGCTTTTGTTGCTTGTTGTTCGTTGCTTGTTTTGCATGCTTGTCTGTGAATGTCTTTGGTCGTCTGAGCTGGCCTAAACCAAACACAAGGGGTTATTATAAGGCCTCATGGGTGACTGCTGTAGCCCAAGGCAGGTGGCAGCCAGATTTCCTGAAGGACTGAAACAGGGGCTGAGTTGATGGCGGGAACCCACGTAGCTTAGACCGACGTTCCTTGCTGCTCTGGCCAGGCCTCTCCTTTGTAAGAGAGAAGCCTTATCCATACCTTTAATCTCTGAGTCCCAAATTCATTTCCTATGAGAGAGAAGCTGATTGGCCCATGTGAGTCAGGTGACCACCTCTGGCCCTGTCAACTGGAATTGTTGGCAGGGGGAAGGGTCTTGTAGTAGCCAGTGTCTAGTGGTCCCTCCCTGTGGAGAGAGCAATCGTGGCATTCACTGGAGGCCAAGAGACACCCCCAGAAGTCTGATTTGCTTCATTCTGGCCCTTCCAGTCAAGTGCTCAGGGGTTCTCAAATGGGGTGGAGGGGCAGAGGGCATACCTGGGAGAGGAGGCAGCTCACGGTTCTACTCAATCAAGGGCTCAGGGTTTCTCAATCCTAGCTGCACTTCAAAATCACCTAACAGTTGGTAATGGATAGTGGTGACAGCAGCACAATGTTGTGGGTGCAATTAAAATCATTGAATTGTGTACTTAAAAGTGGTTAAAATAGAATAATTAATATTGAATATATGTTATCACAATAATTTTTTAATCACCTGAGGGGCCTTAAAAATTTTTGTGCCCAGGCCCCAAATCTGGGGTATAGCTGGGGCATTAGAATTTTTCAGACCAACCCTTGTGATTTCAATATACAGCTAGGGATGAGAACCAATAGGGAAGCTACAGCAAATTTAGCTGTCTCAAAATATAACCAATTGGGAAGCAGATGTGGCTCAAGCAGTTGGGTGCCTGCCTACCATGCGGGAGGTCCCAGGTTTGGCCTCTGCCTCCTAAAGAAGACGAGCAAGACAGCAAACTGATGCGATGGGCTGGCGTGGTGAGCTGACGCCATGAGGAGACAAAACGAGGAAACACAATGAGAGACACAATAAGCAGGGAGTGGAGGTGGCTCAAGTGATTGGGCACCTCCCTCCCACATGGGTGGTCCTGGGTTCAGTTCCCGGTGCCTCCTAAAAAGAAGACAAACACACAATAAACAGACAGAGAGAGCAGACAGCAAGTGCAAACAATGGGGGAGAGCATAAATAAATAAAAATGAATCTTTAAAAAAAATACAACCAATTAAGAGGAAAATTATTAAAAATCTAATAGGTTGCACATGGCGTGTTTTCATCTGGAGATTGAAATCCTGTCAGAAATTCACATCCCAATCCAAATTTCAAATGCCACGATTATTTGCATCTGACATTTTCTGTGTCTCTTGGCATAAACATTATGTTAAATTCCTAAAGAAACTTGCCTTTACTGGCACTAGACCAAAGGGTGGCTCCCTACAGCCTTGGATGATCCCACTTTGCCCCCTCTTTTCCACCTTCTCCAGCTTGCCAGGGTGGTCTCAAAGCTCCCACCCTTGCAACATGCCGAGTTTGCTGCTCCCACTCACAGACCTGTGCATCAGCATCCCCTACCCAGGAGCCTGTGCCACATTTCCCTCACCTTCAGGAAGCCAAAGAGGATAGTCTCTGCCTTCAGCCAAGGTGGTAGACACTGATCTGATGGAAACTTTGTTCTAATCTACAGCAGGCTTGGGAGATGTCTTCTTTCCCCCGCCCCCCCACTTCTTGGTAGCTTCTTCTAAATGGTCAGTCAGCAAATATTTCATAACGAGCTATGATGCACAAGGTATGGGAAAAAAAGAGAAGCCTCCCCACAGAGAGACTGTCACTTGCAGAAGTGCGACAGTGACCTCTCTAAGTCTGGTCTTATGTGGATTCTAAGGAGCATATTAAAGGGATTCCTTCCTCAGCCACCTGTTCTTCTGGGCCTTTTCAGCCTGGCCCAGGGATGGGATTCCGGCAAACCTAGAGAGAGAAGTGGCAGGAAAGAGATGGGAGCTGTCATGCCTCTGACCCCTGCCTGGAACAGTGACAGGGAGAGGCAGGGGGACATAGAAACTGTGGCTGCTCTTTCCAAAGCTGAACCACCCTGAAAGCTATTCCCTGCCTCCAGGAGCAGGCAGCACAGACAGAGAGACCAAACTGCCTTCCAAAAGCCGACAAAGGCAGTCAACACAAAGGCCAGTGACTAAAGAAGGATGTGCTGGAGGTGGGGCTGGGGGGAGATACTATGACCAGTTTGAGACTGCAGAAAGAGCTTGGAGATGCCAAAGAAAGCCCAGGAGAGTGGTTCTGTTCTCAAAGTGTGGAACCCAGACTATCAGTTTCACCTGGGACATTGCTAGAAATGCAAATTCCCAGCCCCATTCAGACCCACTGAATCAGCACCTCAGGGGTGAGGCCAGCAATCTGTGATTCTGTTGCACGCTTAAATTCGAGAACCAAAAGTCTACTCTAGGAAATGGAGTAAGGGAGTTACTCATCCCAGAAATCCTACACCTAAAACACATGGTAAGTCCAACTCTTAAAAGTTCTTGGTAACTGAAAGGGTTCCATGGGGCCGGGCAGGACCTCAGAGATGTCACCTCAACAAGAGCATCACCACTTCCTCCCACCACTCTCTCCACGCTGACCACACACACACACACACAAACTCTCCCTGCAGGAATGACTTTTGGCCCAGGTGGGGTGAATGTAGAGCCTGAGGCCTTTACCAGAGGCAAAGGAGCTAGAGCAGAAGCCTCATTCTTGGGAGCTGTTACCAGTTTTGTTTTGTTTTTTTTTTTCAAAGATCTTGGCAGTAGCCCACTTACCTGCAAAGGTTGCTGGGAAATTCCAGTCCCTGAGGTTTGGGCTGGAACTTCATTGGTTTACTACTGGTCAGGGGGAAAACAATCAAAAATGACTCTGCGGTACCTCCTAAAAACAAACAAACAAAAAAAGCCAATGCTCATTGGGGAGCAGATGTAGCTCAGTGGTTGAGCACCTGTGTCCCACATACAAGGTCCTGGGTTCAATCCCCGGTACCTCCCCCCACCAAAAAAAAAATATCTCTGACCCTCACATCTATGGCCAATTGATTTTGACAAGTCCACTCAATGGGGAAAGATAGTTTTCAACAAATGGTGCTGGGAAAACTGGATATCCACATGCAAAAGAATGAAAGTGAAGGGTGGGCCTGTCTGGATCCCAGCCCTCTGTCTTCCTTCTGCTTGACCTGGGATGGGGGTGAGGGGATCTCAAACTACCTTGAGGCTTAGTTTCCACATCTGAAGAGTAAATGTAGAGAAATAACAACAATCTGTGGAATTGGTTGGGCAGTGCTCGAGAGACATGCCCAAAGTCACATAGCAGAGACCACCTAAGTCTCACTCCGGACACTCAAGTCCAGAGCTCCTTCAGCTTTTCCTCCTGCACCTTGCTGTGGTGAGGCTTTCCTGGGGGCAGCGACTAGTTTCTGGGGCCAGAGCTTTCTCCCTCTCCTTGTGACGTACATCACTCTATAAGCCCTAATCCCACCTTCCTAGTCCCACCTTTAGATCTTGGTCCAGCTATGGTTGTTCCCTTCCCCCCACCTCAGGGACCCGGATTAGAAGAACTAAGAACTCAGTGCTGACTGAAAAGCAAGAGACCTGCGAGCTGGTGAGACCCCCAGGCCCCATGCATGTGTGCGCCGTCAGGCCCCGCGAGCCACGCACAAGATGATGACCTAACAGAATAGAGACACAAGGAAGAGCCAAGAAGAGACGTGCTGAAAAAACAGGAACTAAGGTTGGCGCAGGCAGTAGGACGCCTTTCTTCCACATTGGATATTTCAAGGATTGAATCCCAGTGAAGACAGGAGGAGAAGGATGAGAAGAGAGGGCAGGAAACGGACACAGAGAGTTGCTCAGCGAATGGACACAAAAACAGCAAAAATGGGGGGAGGGTAAAAATGGATAAAAGTAAATAAATAAATCCTTTAAAAAAAGGATAGGGGAGTAAGATATGGTTAAAATATTGCTATAGTTAGTAGCAATATTTTGACAATGCTCTTTCATGATTTGTTAACAAATGCTTCACAACAATGCAGGGTGTTTGTGGTGGGTGATGTGTGGGAGCCCTGTATGATGTTATCCATGTTTGTTTTGTAAGTTCACAATGTTTACTGAACACTTATAGTTTATGTATGTTCATGTATGAATGATATACTTCAATAAATTGTTTTTAAAAAAAAAAAAATGCAAGAGCCCTGCCATGGGCACTAACTGTGGTTTCACCTTGAGCAGGCCATGCTCCCAGTCTGGGCCTCAGTTTCCCTTCTGGTTGCTATGGGGTTTAGGCACACAGAGGAGCCCCCCAGCTCAGCAAGTGCTTTAACACGTGCCATCAGGTGTGACGCCTCTGATGGGGGGGAGTGGCATACCTGGGAGAGGAGGCTCTCCGTCCAACTCAGGCTTCTACTCTGCATTCCCCTTCCCTTATTCCAGGGGACAACTGCGATTTAGTGGCCTAGGAGACGGGCAGTGGAACAAGCGGCAGGAATGGAGCCTAGAGTGAAGCCTGGGATCGGGCAAAGGCCACTCAGCAGTCAATTATTGCATGTGGGCACCAGCAAGGCCTCAGTGGGGGGTGGATTAGTAGTGCAGGACTAAGGCCTCCTCGTACTATATACATACTTTACTCAAAAGGAATCAATGGAGGACTTCCGGGAAGATGGCGGGCTAGTAAGACACGGGAATCTCTTCTCCAGAAAAATAGCTAGAGGACAAGTTGAAACAGCCCTGAAAAAGATCTTCTAGGGTTTAGGACAGCAGGTGAAGGCTGCACACCACCCAGAGGAGAGAGGGACAGAAGAGGGAAATCGCGACAACAGAACCGTGAGTTGCAAGTAGCAGCTTCTGCTGCTGCCGGCACCCTCCCCCACACTCTTCAGAATTCTCGGGCCTCTGGGCCTGCGAACACAGACAAAGGGGGCTTCAGGGATCTGCCACTCCTGAAAAGGGGAGAGAGAGGGACACAGCCTTAGGCTGACTCAGGTTCTGACCTGAAATTTGGGCTGCGGAGCCCTACGGACCCTTCCACACAGCGGTTTGCCCTGGGAGCCTAGAAAGGACTGGAGAAATCCGACCCTCGCAACCTCCCTCTCTTCTAGCCTGGACTAATTGTTGAGGACTCCATGGGAGAGGGAAGAGAGAGCCTGGGGATGACCCTGCTTTGGACTCCCAGGTTTGGTCTGCCCTGTCCCGAGAGTCCTTCCAGGCTGGGTGGGGCTGCTCCACTGTTTGCCTTGGAGCCTGCAAGGGGCTAAAGGTATACAAACCTCCCAATCTCCTCCTCTACTAACAGGGACTGATTGTTGAGGATTCAGAAGGGAGTGGAAATATTTCCTAGCTGGGAAAAGGTGGGCGCTATGAGAGAAGTCTGGAGAACTGTCTCAGAAAGTTTGAATCACAGGGCTCTTAGCCCCCAGACAGGAAGCTCTATCACATCAATCTGGTCTGTGTCACAACAAATACGCTCTGACCAGGCATTGAATTGAGAGCTGCCAACAAGTGCCATCTCCTGGCAGACCAAGGAAGTGCACATAAGAAAATTAATAAGTAAGAGAGGCTTTTCCTGGCCTATATAGCCTCCCTGCCCAAGGCCCTAGGAAACGACTCTACAACCAATTACTGGGTCCAGTGCCCAGTTTTGAGCAACCAGCAGAACAATCCTAACAATCAAGGTTGAGCCAAAAATCAAACAGCTGTGGTAACTCACAGCCTCCTGCCACTAAAACCCCATAAAAGAAAAAGAGATAGAGCATCTAAGTAAAATACAAACTAACCAGATGCCTAAGCACCAGCAAAAAATTACGAGCCATACTAAGAAAATAGAAGACATGGCCCAAGAAAAGGAATACATCAAAGTCCCAGAAGAGATGCAGAATTTGAGAGAACTAATCAGTGAGGTGAGCACACATTTCCAAAATCAAATTAATGAGATGAAAGAGAATATAGTTAAAGAGATCAATGACATCAAAAAGTCATTGAGTGAATGCAAAGAAGAATTCGAAACACTGAACAGAAAAGTAACGGAGTTCGTGGGAATGAAAGGCACAATAGGTGAAGTCAAAAATACATTTGAAGCATACAACAGAAGACTCGAAATGATAGAAGAAAGAATAAGTGATACTGAAGACAGAGCAGCTAAAATTGAAGAGAGAAAAGAACAGAGAGAGAAAAGAATGGAAAAAATTGATCAGGGGCTCAGAGAGTTGAATGACAACACAAAACACAAGAACATAGATGTCATGGGAGTTCCAGAAGGAGAAGAGAAAGGAAAAGGGGCAGAAAGAGTATTTGAGGAAATAATAGCTGAAAATTTCCCAACTCTCACGAAAGAAATGAACTTACATGTCCAAGAAGCACACCGTACTCCAATAAGAATAAATCCAAATAGACGTACGCCAAGACACATATTATTCAGAATGTCAAATGTAAAAGATAAAGAGAAAATTCTCAGAGCAGCAAGAGAGAAGCAAATGATCACGTAAAAGGACATCCAGTAAGACTTAGTGCAGATTTCTCTTCAGAAACCATGGAGGCAAGAAGACAGTGGTATGATACAATTAGGAAACAAAGAGAAAAACTGCTAGCCGAGAATTCTTTATCCAGCAAAACTGTCCTTCAAATATGAAGGTGAATATAAAGTATTCACAAACAAACAGAAACTAGGAGAGTTTGCAAAAAAGAATCCACCTTTGCAGGAAATATTAAAGGAAGCCTTAGAACCTGAAAGAAAAAGACAAGAGAGAGAGGCTTGGAGGAGAGTATAGAAGAAAGAAAAGCAGAAAGGATAACCAAAAGAGTAAAAAGAGAGACAAAAATAAGATGACATATGAAAACCAAAGAATAAAATGGAGAAAATAAATAGTGCATTTTCAGTAATATCATTGAATGTGAATGGATTAAATTCCCCAATCAAAAGATACAGGCTGACAGAATGGATAAAAAACATGAGCCATCCATATGCTGCTTACAAGAAACCCACCTCAGACCCAGGGATACAAACCGGCTGAAAGTAAAAGGTTAGAAAAAGATACTCCACGCGAATAGTAAACAGAAAAGAGCAGGGGTAGCTATACTAATATCAGACAAAACAGACTTCAAATGCAAAAAAGAGATAAGAGATGCGGAAGGCCATTATATATTAATAAAAGGGACGATCCTCCAGGAAGATATAACAGTCATAAATATCTACGCACCTAACCAGGGTGCCCCAAAATATATGAGACAAACTCTGGCAAAACTGAAGGGAGAAAGAGACATTTCTACAATAATCGTCGGAGACTTCAACACCCCTCTCACATCATTAGATAGAACAACTAGACAGAAGATCAACAAGGCAACAGAGAACTTGAACAATATGATAAACAAGTTAGACCTAACAGACATATACAGAACACTGCATCCAAACTCAGCGGGTCATACATTCTTCTCAAGTGCCCATGGATCTTTCTCCAGGATAGACCACATCTTAGGTCACAATACAGCTCTCAATAAATATAAAAAGATTGAAATTATACAAAGCACCTTCTCAGATCATAATGGAACGAAACTAGAAATCAATAACAGACAGGAAAAAAGGAAATTTGCAAATGTGTGGAGACTGAACAACACACTCCTAAATATTCAGTGGGTCAAAGAAGAAATTGCAAGTGAAATCAGTAAATATATTGAGACAAATGAAAATGAGAACACAACATATCAAAACATATGGGAGGGAAGCGGCTGTGGCTCAGTCAGTGGGGCTCCCGTTTGCCATGTGGGAGGCCCCGGGTTCCGTTCCCGGGGCCTCCTGGTGAGAGCAGGCCCGCCCGCATGGCGTTGTTGGCTGACCCAGCGAACACAAGCAGCAAGGGGGGGATAGATGAATAAATAAATAAAATCTTTATTAAAAAAAAAAAAAAAAAACTTATGGGATACAGCCAAGGCAGTCTTGAGAGGGAAATTTATAGCCCTAAATGCCTATATTAAGAAACAAGAAAGAGCTAAACTCAAAGATTTAACTGAACAACTTGAGAAACTAGAAAAAGAACAGCAAACCAATCCCAAAGCAAAAAGAAGGAAAGAAATAATAAAGATTAGAGTGGAAATAAAGGAAAATGAGAACAGAAAAGCAATAGAGAAAATCAACAAAACCAAAAGCTGGTTCTTTGAGAAGATCAATAAAATTGACAAACCCCTCGCTAGACTAACAAAGAAAAAAAAGAGAGAAGATGCAAATAAATACAATCAGAAATGAAAGGGGGGAAATTACAAATGACCTCACAGAAATAAAAAGAATCATAAGAGTATATTATGAGAAACTATATGCCAACAAACTAGACAACCTGGATGAAATGGACAAATTTCTAGAAACTTATAACCAACCTACACTGACACAACAAGAAATACAAGAACTTAACAAACCAATCACAATTAAGGAGATTGAATCCGTCATCAAAAATCTCCCAGCATGGGAAGCGGCTGTGGCTCAATCAGTAGGGCTCCCGTTTACCATATGGGAGGCCCGGGGTTCGGTTCCCGGGGCCTCCTGGTGAAGGCAAGCCCGCCTGCATGGCGTGGTTAGCTGACCCAGCGAGCACAAGCAGCAAGGGGGGGATAAATGAATAAATAAATAAAATCTTTAAAAAAAAAAAAAAAATCTCCCAGCAAAGAAAAGTCCAGGACCAGATGGCTTCACAGGTGAATTCTACCAAGCATTTCTAAAAGAATTAACACCAATCCTGTTTAAACTCTTCCAAAAAATTGAAGAGGAGGGAAAATTACCCAACATATTTTATGAAGCCAACATCACCCTAAAACCAAAGCCAGATAAAGATTCCACAAGAAAAGAAAACTACAGGCCAATCTCTCTCATGAACATAGATGCAAAAATTCTCAACAAAATACTTGCAAATCGAATTCAACAGCATATCAAAGACTTATACATCACGACCAACTGGGATTTATTCCTGGTATGCAAGGCTGGTTCAACATAAGAAAATCAATCAATGTAATACACCACATTAACAAATTGAAGGAAAAAAACCACATGATCATCTCAATAGATGCAGAAAAGGCATTTGACAAAATCCAACATCCTTTTTTGATAAAAATACTTCAAAAGATAGGAATAAAAGGAAAATTCCTCAAAATGATAAAAGGCATATATGAAAAACCCACAGCCAACATCATACTCAATGGGGAAAGGTTGAAAGCTTTCCCCCTAAGATCAGGAACAAGACAAGGATGCCCACTGTCACCATTGTTATTCAACATTGTGCTAGAAGTTCTAGCGAGGGCAATTAGACAAGACAAAAAAAATTAAAGGCGTTTAAATAGGAAAAGAGGAAGTAAACTCTCACTGTTTGCAGATGACATGATCCTGTATTTAGAAAATCCTGAAGTATCCACAACAAAGCTATTTGAACTAATAAATGAGTTCAGCAAAGTGGCAGGATATAAGATCAACACGCAAAAATCAGTAATGTTTTTGAACACTAGTACTGAACAATCTGAGGAGGAAATCAGGAGGAAAAGTCCATTTTCAATAGCAACAAAAAGACTCAAATACCTAGGAGTTAATTTAACCAAGGAAGTACAGGACCTATATGCAGAAAACTACAAAACAATGCTAAAAGAAATTTAAAAAGACCTAAACAATGGAAAGACATTCCGTGTTCATGGATTGGAAGAATAAATATCGTGAAGATGTCAATCTTGCCCAAACTGATTTATAGATGCAATGCAATACCAATCAAAATCCCAACAGCTTACTTTACAGAATTAGAGAAGGCAATTACCAAATTCATCTGGAAGGGTAAGTGCACCCGAACAGCCAAAAGTATTCTAAAAAAGAAGAGCAATGTGGGAGGAATTTCACTGCCTGACCTTGAAACATATTACAAAGCTACAGTGGTCAAAACAGCATGGTACTGGCATAAAGATAGACATATCCATCAGTGGAATAGAATTGAGAATCCAGAAATAAACCCTCACCTATACAGTCAACTGGTTTTTGACAAACCTACCAAGCCCACGCTGATGGGAAAAAACAGTCTCTTCAACAAATGGTGTTGGGAGAACTGGATATCTATAACCAAAAGAATGAAAGAGGACCCCTATCTCACCCCCTATACAAGAACCAACTCAAAGTGGATCAAAGATCTAAATATAAAAGCCAGGACCATAAAACTACTAGAAGAAAATGTAGGGAAACATCTTCAAGACCTTGTAGTAGGTGGTGGTTTCTTGGACCTCACACCCAAAGCACGTGCAACAAAAGAAAAAGTAGATAAATGGGACCTCCTCAAAATTAAACACTTCTGCACCTCACAGGACTTTGTCAGAAGGGTGAAAAGGCAGACAACTCAATGGGAAAAAATATTTGGAAATCACATATCTGATAAGGGTTTAATATCCAGGATATATAAAGAGATGTTACAACTCAACAATAAAAAGACAAATGACCCAATTAAAAAATGGGCCAAAGACTTGAGTAGACATTTCTCCGAAGAAATACAAATGGCAAAAAAACACATGAAGAAATACTCAATATCACTCATGATTAGGGAAATGCAAATCAAAACTACCATGAGATATCATTTCACACCTATCAGAATGGCCACTATTAAAAAGACAGAGAACTACAAGTGTTGGAGAGGATGTGGAGAGATAGGAACACTTCTTCACTGTTGGTGGGAATGCAAGATGGTACAACCACTATGGAGGACTGCTTGGAAGTTCCTAAAGAAGTTGAATATAGACTTGCCATGTGACCCTGCAATACCACTACTGGGTATATACCCAGAAGAACTGAGAGCAGTGACACGAACAGACATCTGCACACCGATGTTCATAGCCACGTTATTCACCATTGCCAAAAGTTGGAAACAACCCAGGTGTCCATCAACAGATGAATGGATAAACAGACTGTGGTCTAATCACACGATGGAATATTATGCAGCTGTAAGAAGAAATGAAGTCATAAAGCATATGGCAACATGGATGAACCTGGAGGACTTTATGTTGAGTGAAGCAAGCCAGACACAAAAAGACAAATACTGTATGAATGCATTACTATGAGTCAAATATATTGTGTAATATATTGTTTGATTCAAAAAAAAAAAATTTACATGTATCCATTATATTTAATTGAGAAATGTATATATTTATTCATCAAAAAAAAAAAAAGGAATCAATGACCTAAATATAGAAGCTAAAACCACAATTCTCTAAGAAGAAAACATAGGGGAAAATCTTCATGATATTGTCTTTGGCAATGTATTCTTAAATATGACACCAAAACTTCAAGCAACAAAAGAAAAAATAAATAAATTGGACTTAATCTACATTAAAAAAAATTTGTGGATAAAAGTAAATAAATAAGTCCTTTAAAAAATGTACAGGGGAGGAAGATACGGACTATAGTTGGTAGTAATACTTTGATGATGCTCTTTCATGATTTGTTAACAGATGTTTCACAACAATGCAGGGTGTTTGTGGGAAGGTGATGTGTGGGAGCCCTGTATGATGTTATGCATGTTTGTTTTGTAAGCTCACGATGTTTACTGCACACTTATAGTTTATGTATGTTCATGTATGAATGATATACTTCAATAAATTGTTTAAAAAAACAAGCACTAAGCAGATTTATTGTTATTGTAGTTATTATCTTGTGTTAACTGAGTAACTTGTAATATTGATATAAAAAATAACTTTAAATAAAAAATATTAAAATGGCAAATTTTATGTTCTACGCGTTACCACAATTTTAAAAATTAAAACAAACAAACAAAAAGGCTCTGAAGGGGACCAATGAAGCTAGGCGCATTTATCAGTTGGTGCATGGTTATTGGCTCATCTGCTCCCTATAGACCTCGCTGGGACTCGGCCATCTGTATGCCAGGACAGTGGTGGTGAGAGGCTCCAAGGCCAAAGTTGCAGTTGTCTCCATACGTGGTCCAGCGATGTCCCTGGACTAGCAGCACCAGCTTTGCCTCGGAATGCAAATTCTCAGGCTCCGTCCCTCCACTACCCTCAAGACCTTCATAATCAGAACCCCTGGGGGCGGGGCCCAGCAATTTGTGCCTTAACAAGCCCTCCAGGAGATTCGGAGACTCAAGTTTGAGGACCACTGGACTGGGAGGGTATTTCTGTTCGCCCAGATGCCAGCCCAGCAGTGGAAGGCCTAAGGGACTTAAAGTATGCGGACCCCGTGGGTGAGTGCGCGAGCAGCCCCAGTGCACGGTCCCCGCCGTCTCATGGGGCCAGGAGGCCCCGGGTCCGCTGGCAGTGGCCATGTAGGGAGGAATAACGGCCATGAGATTCCGCTCTGATTTATTTTGTTCCATTCTGGGAGGAATAATTTGTTCCGTATTGGAATCAAATTGCTTCTCCTGGCGCTTCGGTTCGATCTCGGCGGCCTTGCCACCCGTGGGAGGCGGCTCGCCGGGGCGCGGCGGCTGCTTCCCATTAGGGTGGGTGTGGGATCTCCTTTACGTTGCCCCGCAGAGCCGGGCCCCGGTAACCGGACGCAGCTGACACCCGGGACTCTCCCGGCGAATGACACTCCCCAACCCACCCCCTCCCCGCCCTGGGTCATACGGCCACAGAGAAAAGCGGAACTGGGTGTCTGCAGCCGGCCATGGCAGTCCTAAGAGCTCACCTCCTGTACTGCTTTGCTGTCACGGTTCCTGTCATTACACCATTGGTGGCGCTGTTTAAAGTCACGCATTGCCCGCCAAATGGGCAATACAGGCCCCCTTGTCCTTCAGTGGAAGTAAGTTCACAAACCTCTCAGCTTTAGGACCTGAGTTTGCCAAAAGTGGCACCTAATGAGGACAGGCATCACAGGGCTGCCCTAAAACTGTGAGCAAGAAAATGTTTCAGGGGTCGGATGTGGCTCAACTGGTTGGGCGTCCGTCTCCCATATGGGGGGACCCGGGTTCGATTCCCGGACCTCCCGGTAAAAAAAAAAAAAAAAAAAAATGTTTCCATTTTACCTATTTACACAGCACCAGAGCCCTGGCCCCTCACAGCTACTCTGGGAAACGTGGCAGACCTGTTTTTCTCCTAGTTTGGTGTCCATTTCACAAATAATAACAGAACGTCAAAAGAAGGAGAATATTAAAAAAGAAAAGCCCTGCCCTGACCCTCAACCCCAGCATGGCCTTAATATCCCCTTCAAGACAAGGGAATATAAAAGCAGCCCCAACACTATGGGGAAAGTGATTAGTCTCTGCACATCCTGGCCAAACCAAGGAGGCTGTGCCTTGGACACAGCCCTGACTTCCAGAAGGTGACAATCTATGCTGGAGACCTCCCAGAGCTTGGGGAGATAACCAGACATTCTAACAACCACCAAAGCACAGAAGGTAACACAAAAGGCTCCACCCAAAGTTCAGGTCAAACTTCACATTTCTTTTGTTTGTTTTTTTTTAAAGATTTATTTTATTTCCCCCCACCCCCTCGTTGTTTGCACTTGCTGTGTCTGTTCATCTTCCTTTATATAGAGGCACCAGACACCGAACCCAGGACCTCCAATGTGGGAGGAAGGTGACTAATAGCTTGAGCCACCTCCACTCCCTGCTTTGTTGTATCTCTCATTATGTTTTCCTCCTTGTGTCTCCTGTTGCATCATCTTGTTGCATCAGCTCACCGTGCCAGCCTGTCACGTGAGCTTGCTGTCTTGCTGTCTTCTTTAGAAGTCACCGGGACCCAAACCTGGGACCTCCCATGTGGTAACTGGGAACTCAATTGCTTGAGCCACATCCACTTGCCCACATTTATTTTCTTTGACTTTATTAAGATGTTTTATTGCACAAACAATATTGTAGCGATCATGGCCATTTAAAATCAGAATGGGAAACTAGCAATCATCAAAAGTGAACACTAACAAAATGATTATTTTCATTTTTCCATGTCACTATACAGTTCATGAGTATTTAGCAACTGCATAATATTCCACCATGTGGATGTGGCCTGATTAACTCCCCATTTAGGATGTTTCCAAGTTTTTCACTATTATAAAAAGAAAACATTGCAATAGGCATCTTTGATATTTGATATATCTTTAACTTCTTTCTTGAGGAATGTGCACTCTATGTATTAATAACTTTTATGTGATTATATAAGCAATAAATACTTGTCAGAAGGAACTGGGAAAATTCAGAACATTATAAAAACAAATAAAAATTCAGACATAATCCTAACACACACACCCTTTTGCCCATTAAACTCTTCTCACCTCTGAACTCTCACAGCACATGTTCCTTACACCTCTATGATTTGACTCACTTTCGTCGCATTTCAGAGCTGTTTGTCTTCTATGTACTCTTTGATTGTAGCATTATTGAAGGCAAAAATACCTTTTTCATCTGGATAATAGCTACTTTTTATTGGGTGCCTATTCTGTGCCAGGCATAATACAACATTATCTCAATATCCACAAAGGCAAACAAAAGTTTATTTCCTTTTAAGAGATGAGGAAAGTAAGGCTCAGCAAGGTTAATTAACTTGTGCAGGGTCACCCAGCATGGGGTCAGAAACTGACTCCACATTCCTGCCCTTCCCACTATATGAACTTAAAGTAGAATTGCATTGAATAGATGACCTCTAACACCACTTCTGATTTAGGATTACGTTAGTTTAATTGTGATTAGTAACCTGCTTTGGATTTGTTTAAAATACAATTTATACAATGAAAACTTTATTCTCTCATAAATGAGAAGACTGGGAGATTAGTGGCTCCAGGCTATGGCTCTATGACTCAAAGACTTGGGCACAAGACCTGCTACTTGCCATCCCTCACTTCTGTGGATGGCAGTAGGTTCAGGCATCACATTCAGATTTTCAAATGTGCCATGGGAAAAGGAACCATCTCTTCAAGGGCTTCTTTTCCTGAAAGTCTGGAAGCCCCCTGCAGATGTCCCCATGTATCTCCTTGGCTAGGACTGAGTCACAGTTTGTTCCTAAACCAATTACTGACAAAGGAATGAGACCTCAATGGTTGGCTCAGTCTGACCAAGGTCTGCCCAGGAGTGGGAGCATCGCTGAACAAAATTAGAGTTCTGTGAAGAAAGCAGAGAACGGGAAATGGCTGTTGGGGAGGCAGCCAACACGATAAGCTTAGAGAAAAATGTACAAGGCAATCAATGTATGTGAGCTACAGATGAAACCAATTTGAAAATTTCCTCCTCCCCCTTGGAATTTTGTTTGGTCTTTAAATTTGTCTGTGGTTTTACATAAATCAGTTAATGTAAGTTGTCAAATCATTGAGTTTTATTTAGATTATGATTTTTTTTAGGAAAAATAAAGGGGATTCAATTGTACTGGCCCTGAGATTGGACTGTGTCAAGAGTTCCAATCTCTCTACCTCGCTCTCCTGGACCACTTAGTCTCTCCCAAGACCTCCCTACTTCTCTACCATGTCCCTCTGTTCTCTGCTTTATCAACCAGCTCCCTCAGGCCTCTAGCTGCCTCCTGGATTTGGAGCATACATGGCCACCAAGGGCCCTCCCAGCCCCCACTCTCTCTGCAACCAGACAGCTTCTTTTAGAAATTCTAATTCTAATCTCCAAGAGAGGGGCTCTGGGGCTGCTCATCCTGTCATGACAAACCACGTCAGAGGTGGCTTGCTTGGAAGGCACTTGGAACAGCTGTGTGGGGTCATGAGCCACCCCATGTTCAAACAGCCCTGACCAAGGAAGGGGGCAGGATCACTTGTAACAAAATTTGACTAGTAAGGTATGCCCCACTGGGAAAGCCCAGAGGGGTGGAGATGGGCACTTCCCATTAGAACAGGGGTTCTTAACTTCTTTGTTCCACGGACCCCTTTGCCAGTCAGGTGAAATGAATACTACTGTAATTTATTTATTGCATACATTCATAAGTGAAGGAAATGCTAGATTTCAGTTAGAGGCCAGAGAAAATCAAGATAATAAGTTGATTTTTTTTTTTCAATTCAAGCTCACAGACCCCCTGAAATTTTTGGGTCCGTGGACCCCTGGTTAAGAACCCTTGCCTTAGAAGGTCTGTACTTTGGCAGGTAGGCAGATCGCCCAACCAACACTTGGAATTCATTTTGCTTTTCTGTAGCTGAATCTATACTCCAGGTGAGTCAACTCCATACCTAATGTAAATCTGTGTACACCATAGGTGCTTGATAACTACAAGCTGGTTCAGCAACTCTTCCTAGGGAGCAATCAGCAGCCAGTGTTTATCCAACTTTAATGTGCATGCAAGTCACCTGGATCTCGTTAAGATGCAGCTTTTGATTTTTTTTTTTTTTTTTTTTTAAGATTTTATTTATTTATTCATTTATCCCCCCCCTGCTGCTTGCGCTCGCTGGGTCAGCCAACCACGCCGTGCGGGCGGGCCCGCCCCCACCAGGAGGCCCCGGAAACCGAACCCGGGGCCTCCCACATGGCAAACGGGAGCCCCACTGATTGAGCCACAGCCGCTTCCCCAGCTTTTGATTTAGAACAGGGGGTCTGTGAGCTTGAATTGAAATTCAAAAAAAAAACATCATTCTTGTGGGGAAGTGTTAGTGCAGGTGTGATATAGTTATTAAATAATACACAGTGGGGGACGGATGTGGCTCAAATGGTTGGGCGTCCGTCTCCCATATGGAGGGACCTGGGTTCGATCCCTGAGACCTCCCGGTAAAAAATAATAATAATAGTAATAATAATAATAATAATACACAGTGTAGTGTGGACTTAGTAAGCGGACCATGGTTTTCACCTGACCAGCAAAGGGGTACATGGAAGAAAAAATGTTAAGAATCCCTGATTTCCAACCCAGAGTACCTGTGATTTTAAGATTCCATGAACATGCATCCTCCTCTCCCCTCCTACCAGACTGCTATGACCTGCCCCCATAAACCAGATACTCCTTCCTACTTCATAACTTTGCTTGGCAGCTTCTCTGCTTGGAATGTCCTTCCATAGTTCCATGCCCTCCACACCACCCAGCAGTCCTCTCTGACAGGATTTCCCAAGCTTGGCACTATCGACATTCTGGACTGTATAATTCTTTGTTGTGAGGGGCTGTCACATGCGTTGTGGGATGTTTAGCAGCAACCCTGGCCTCTATCCATTAGATGCCAGTAACTGCCCCCATCCCCGGTTGTGACAACCAAAAGTGTCTCCAGACACTGCCAAATGTCCCCTGGAGAGCAAAATCGCCCTAGTTGAGAACCACTGAATCACAATCTACATTTTAGCAAGATCCCAGGTGATTATTAAGATTTGAGAAGCATTGCTCTATGATGCAACTACAAACCAAACACTCACTCTCTCCTCTGATCTCCCGCATTCCTTGTTAACTGTAGCTCTCATCTGACAGGTCTTCATACATGTTCTGCATTGGCATTTAGCTGTACCTGGGAGCCCAACTGGAGCCTCGGTTGTTCCCAGTGCAGGGATTCAGATGTGACTGGATGTAGCAGTTTTATTTCTACGGCATCAACTCCCCTTTCTTCTTCTAAGACCACCGTTGTTTTTCTTTGGGAGAACTACCCTTCCCCACTCTCAGTACAGTGGTAGTTCAGACAGGGCCGACACATACTCCCACCTCCATTCTCGTGGGAGGGGAGGGCCTGACCTGGACAATCAGTATATTTCACCCCCATTTCTCACAGGGATTACTTCAGTGGCAGCCAAGTGAACTAAGCCAAGAAGACCCAATTCCAGAAATTTTGTAGGGATTAAAGTCAAAAGAAGCTCTCTTTCCTTCTTTCCACGAAGACTGAGAGCCATAGCTGGAAATTCTAGGGGCACCCAAGTGGAGAAAATCTGAGAGTGACACCAACACAGAGGAAAGCAGAACACAGAGAAGGAGAAAGACTTTTTTTTTTAGATTTATTTTATTTTTTTCTCCCCACCCCCTCGTTTGCACGTGCTGTGTGCTGTGTCTTTTAGGAGGCACTGGGAACTGAACCTGGGACCTCCGATGTGGGAGGCAGGAGCCTAATCACTTGAGCCACCTCCATTCCCTGCTTTGCTGTGTCTCTCATTATGTCTTTTCTTCTTGTGTCTCTTGTTGCATCATCTTGTCGTGTCAGCTTGCCGTGTCTGCCCGTCACACCCACTCGCTGTCTTCTTTAGGAGGCACTGGGAACCGAACCAACAACCTCCCATGTGGTAAGCAGGAGCTCAGTCACCTGAGCCACATCCACTTCCCAAGACTGAGTTCTGACTACATTGTTCGAGCTTCTGGATCTAGCCATATCTGAAGACTTGGCCATGACTTTCCAGTAACATGAACCAATAAATTTCTCTCTCTTTTTTTTTTTTTTTCTTAAGCAGCTTAAATTGTGTTCCTATCACCTGCAATCAACAGATTCTTTTTTTTTATTGTTATTTTTTAATTTATTTACTTACTTTTATCTATTTTTAACACCCCCTCCCCTGTTTTTGCTGTTTTTGTATCCATTTGCTGAACAATTCTCTGTGTCTGCTTCCTGTCCTCTCCTCTCATTCTTCTCCTCCTGTCTTCACCGGGATTTGATCCTTGGGACCTCCAATGTGGGAGAGAGGCATCCTACCGCCTACGCCACCTCAGTTCCTGGTTTTTTGGCATGTCTCGTCCTGGCTCTCCCTTGTCACTCTCCAGTTACATCATCATCTTGCTGCATGGCTCGCGGGGTCTGACAGTGCACCCGTGCATGGGGCCTGGGGGCTCACCCGCCTGGGGGGGCCTGACAGTGCACCCGCGCACAGGGCCTGGTGGCCCACGTGCCTTCTATATTTTTCTTTTTTTAAATTTTACCAGGAGGTCCTGGGGATCGAACCCAGGTCCCTCCATATGGGAAACAGACACCCACATCTGCCCCCCTGCTATATCTCTTAAGGTTGACCAAAGATACCTAGAATTGCAGTCATTTCCCATACTGGATGGTCATATAATAAATCAGGCTTGGTTTATCACCAGCATTCTAAAAACCAGACCTAGGGAGAAAAACTAGGTCTGGGGACACATGCATGGTTTCTAAAATAGTGAATGTTTAGCCTACCCTGATTATCACAAAATCAGGACAGTGAGAATATTTGCAAACAGACTCTTGACTAATACATTGTGCCTGTCTGAGGAGTTGTGTCATTGTGGTCATGGGGGGGGGGGGTCCTATGGGGAGAAAAGCTGCAGGATGGGGCAGAAAAGGCTTTTCCAGGAGGGTCCTTAGGGCTGCAGTATGACAGGCACCCGTGCATCCATATCAGGTCACCAGGTGACCTCTGCAGGGATCACAGCCTGACTGCTCCCAGCTGTGTGGCCCCTGTGGCTCCGCAAGATTGAAGCTTTGAAAGGCAGGCAGATGTTGGGTAGAAAAATAGCCTCCCAGCCATCACAGGCCTGTGCAGCCAGGACAGTGAAGAGGAGCCATCCTTGAGTGGCTTCACACGCAGCCAAAATCCACAAGGGGGCAGAGCAGTCCAGAGTGGAAGAAGGCGAGAAGAACGGTTGATAAGAGCTCAAGAGCCATCCCTGGGGTCTCCTGAAGGGCCTGGGGAGGGGCAGTTTTGCAACAAGTTGAGTTCTTCCATTCTGCAGGTGGAAACCCAAGCCACTGAAACGGGAGTTAGAGTTGGGTGCCCCCAGTACCCATTGACAGAAAAGGCTCAGTTTCAATAACTTTTCCTGGGGATGCCCTGGGGAGATGGCATATGCTCAGAAGGGATGACCACCAGCTGTACCTGTGACCTGGGCACTGGGGTTCCCCATTTCACCAGCATGGCACTGAAACAGCAGAGGTGCCAGGCCCATAGGACCCATGCAGACTGGGACAGCGGGCAAGTTAGCAGTCCTACTTGAGGGCTGACATCAGGCAGAATGGGCCTTGGAATCAGAATCAGGATCATATGAAGAGGGCCACAGCTTGTGCTATTTCTTTCACACCTGAGTTTGTGGAAGAGCATTAAATCCTCTATGTGTGCTCTGCATCCAGAGAGAGAGGGCTGTCAGGGAAGGGACAGACTCCAGTGCTGGACTGAGAAGACTTGGGAAGGCAATCCCAATATCAGAGACCTCCGGAAGCCCACTTCTTTGAGTCCTGGAGCCTCTGTCGCTGAGAGCATGGGTGCAGTGAGGTCTGAGGCACTCTCTGGAGCTCCAGATGGGGCAGCCATGGTTCAGCTGTGTGGCCTTTCTCCTGAGCTACATACAAGCACCCTAACCCAGAACCACTTAGGAAACAGAAACCAGATTTCAACAAGTAAACAAACAGACCAGTGGGAAACTTGCTTTGCAAATGGAAGCACCAGAGGAAATTCTGGACTCAGAGATTCAGAGGTGGAAAGCACCTCACACTTCACCCAGCCTAACTCTCTCAGGAAGCCAAAAACAAGAAAAGGGAGAGACCTTGCCCAAGTCATGCAGTGAATTGGTGACACAGCCAGGAGCCAAAGTTAGATCTGGGGCCCTTGTACCCTGCACTGTGGAACCTCCCTCCTAATGGGAATCTCCATGTCCCAGATGAGGAAAGGGAGGAGGATTTCTGTGCCACACATGAAGCTTCATACCTGGAATTTTATAGTGGGAGCTTATCACTGCCTTGAGATAACAACCATTGCCCGGACCCATAAAGTTGCAGTTTTATTATCACACAGACACTAATGAGTTCTGTTATCATAAAAGTCCTTTAATGAGCACTTATTCCATTCCAGAGACTCAGATTATCTCAACAACCACCATAGGATATAGCTATCATTATCCCCATTTTACAGAAACAAAACCTAGGCCTGAAGCACACAGGAAATTGTGGACTAGGCTTGGAATCCTAGTCTCCCCTCCTTGTCCACGACTTCCACACCACCTCACTACCTCCTCTCAATGGGTTACTAGAGCAGAAAACGATGCTTCTAGCCCACAGGTTCTCAGGTGCAGCTGCACATTAAAATCACTGGGAAAAGCTGATGAAAAGAACAAGGAAACAAAACAATGCTCAGGCCCCATCCCCAGAGATTCTGATTCAGCTAGTTAGAGACAGCGCCCATGAGTATAAAAAGAACAATATAGATGAGGCATGGGGGGTGAGAGTGGAGAAGAGGGTGAGCCATTTTGAGCCTCACAGCATGCATAAAAGCAGGAAACTTAAATCCTTGCGAATGGCTTTGTCATCCCTCAACTATTCAAAACCCAATCCCACTTCATTGTGCATGTGTCCAATGATCCAGGCCCCCAACCACTAAGTGAAACGGACCGGAGACCTGCGGAAGGGGCGGGTCGTGGGAGGAGACCCCTCCCCCAACTTCAGGACCTTCCTTCCTCTGACCAAGCGGCCCCTACCGCGCATCTGGACCGAGGGCTGCAGCCGCCGGGTGGCGCGCTGACCTCTGCTGGCACAGCCGCAGTCTTTTACCTTCAGGCGGATCCCTGGGAAGGGCGTCACCCTCTCCGAGCCCGAGGGGACGCACCCAGGGCCTGCAGACCGCAGGGATCCTCGACCCCAAACCCAGAGACACCAATTGCGTTAACCCAAGAACCCTAGGACAGGGCCCCGAGGGCGTCAGTTCTAGGAAGGACGCTTGCTCAGTCCTCGCCTCCGCCTATTGACCTTGCAGCCTCCCACCTCCCAGGGAAAGAAGGAAGATGAGTCCAGAGCTGGGCCCGGGGGAAAGCAAGGCCTTCCAAAAACGAGGAGGCCTCGCCCTTTGAAAAAGCAAGTCTTGTGAATGACACCGTAAGAGAATGCGCCAGAACCTTCCGACAGCTTCCCCGCTGGCCTCTTCCTGGGCTCAGCTATCCCCCAGCCCCAACTTCCTCTCCAGCTTCGGGCGCAAAGCAGAAGTGTCTGCAAGTCCGGAGGAAACGAGCCGGGGAACTCCCGGGGTTTCCAGCTCGCCCGCGGGAGGAAGGTACGGCGTGTGACCGAGCGCGACGCCAGCTCGGGCCGCCGGGAAGCACGAGCCCCCGGGCACCACCAGGAGGCACTAAGGGGCGGGCTTGCTGCTGAGGGGTGCAGGTGGCGCGTCCCCGGGGCCGGCGCTGCCCATTTTAGACCTTTGGAAAGCAGCAAAGTTACCCGAATCCTTGGGGTGCGGGAGAATCTTGGGCAGGCATTAACGACGGGCCCTGAGAGCAGGTTGTCTGTGCCACCCGCTGGTTCACCCCCAGCGCCTCAACAGTGAATATTCACCGAAAAATTTATTGAGCCCCTACAAATTCCAGGAAATGTCTTAGGCACCGAGGATAAATTAGTGGACAAAACAGACAAAGCCCTTGCCCTTGTGAAGTTTATATTCTCTTGGGGCAGGGGATAGAGGTAGTAAACAAATAGAAATAAGTATATGTAGTTGGGGATAACTGCTATGGAGAAAAACAAAGCAGGTAAGGGTGTAGGGTGAGGTGGGGTTCTTATTTTGTACAGTACAGAGAGAGGCTTTTAGCAGATACCTAAAAGAAGGATAAGGGTAGCCGTGCACTTTTCTGGGGAAAGATCGTATGTAAATATTTAACAAATGTTAGCTGTTATTACCGGCTTAGGGGAACTACTTGTGAAACCATGGGCAGGCCAAAACCGGTTTGTGGGTATGTCATCTATTCCAAAATATTTTCTTCTGAGCTTGTTTAACTGCAGGTCATATAACCTGAGCATGTGCAGAAAACACTGACTCTTGTCCTTTAGGTGGCCTTTGAGACACCAGGAACAAAGGTCACCTCCCTCAGAACCAAGATTGTAGGATAAGGAGACATTGGAAGCAGATCAAATGTGAGAAGTCCTTCAACAAGGAAGATGTTGCCTAAAATATACTCCAAAACATGGACAACTCTATAATTAATTAACTGGACTATGCCAAGTCAAACCTCCCTACTTCTGTTCCTACCTCTCACCTCCCATTCCCATAAAATCTCCCTCAACTCTCAGATCAGGAAGACAGATTTGAAAATCCTGATGTCATAGTGTTGGCCTCTGTGCACTTCAGACAGTGAGTCCTTGCTTGGTAACTTTTGCATAAAAGTGCAGGTTGGCCTGTCTACCAGAATGCTCATTGCAAGATTGTCTTCATAGCTCCACTTTTATTTATTTATTTAGGTACCCGAGCCCGGGATTGAACCTGGAGCTGGGAATTGAAACCAGTACCTCGTATTTGGGAAGCCAGCGCTCAACCACTGACCCACACTGGCTTCCCTGACTTGGTTTTTTCATTTGTCTTGCTTGTTGTTTGTTGTGGGTTTTTTGTTTTGTTTTGGTTTGGTTTGGTTTTGTTTTCAGGAGGCACCGGAACTGAACTCGGGACCTCCCATGTGGAAGGCAGGTGCTCAACTGCTTGAGCCACATCCACTCCCCATAGCTCCATTTTGAAGCAACCTCAGTAAAGAACCATCAATAAGGAAATAGCTAATCAGATTATGGTGCATCCATACTATATAATAAAATGTGCTTTTAGAAAAATTGTGCCAATCTTGAGACCCATATTAGCAAGTCAGAACAAATGTCAAAATGGTGAGTCCTGTCGAATGCTGGGGTGTGTGGTGTGGGGAAGACTGGAGAGGACTTTACCCCTGAACAGACAGTCAATGTCAACCAAAATTTTAAAATGAATATGTCTTTTGATCCAGCAATTCTATCTTAGGACCTTTTCCTACAATTACACTTGTACATTTGCACAAAGACTCACGCATGAGAAGGTTTGTGGCAGCATTGTCAAAGATGGAAACAACCTAAATGTCCATCAACAGAGAAATAGTTAAATTATGATGCATCCATTCAATGAGATGTGCCACCATTAAAGTTAATGAAGCAGATCTATATTTAATAATACTGAAAAATCTCTAAGATGCATCAAGTTAAATATACAACATGGCTACAATGATATACCACTTTCTGCCCATTAAAGTGGCTAAATTTTAAAAATCTGACACCACCAAGTGTTGTGAAAATGTGGAGCAACTAGAACTCTCCTACACTGTTCCCACTGGCAACATGTTTTGGAAAACATTTTGGCAGTTTTTGTTTTTTTTAAATAAAGTTAGGTGGGGGGCAGATGTGGCTCAAATAGTTGGGCATCCATCTGCCATATGGAGGGACCTGGGTTCGATCCCTGGGACCTCCCGGTAAAATTTAAAAGTATATATATAGAAGGCACATGGGCTGCCAGGCTCTGTGTGCCGGTGAGCCACCAGGCCCCGGGAGCCATGCAGCAAGATGATGATGTAACAGGAGAGAAACGCAGGGGAGAGACAAGATGAGATGCTTCAAAAGCTCCGAAAACCAAGAACTGAGGTGGCGCAGGTGGCAGAACACCTCTCTCCTACATCGGAGGTTTCCAGGATCAAATCCTGGTGAAGACTGGAGGAGGAGGATGAGAAGAGATGGCAGGAAACAGACACAGAATTGCCCAGCAAATGGACACAAAACAGCAAATGGGGAAGGGGGGGTTAAAATGGATAAAGTAAATAAATAAATCTTTAAAAGTAAATAAATAAATAATAAAGTTAGGGAAGCGGATGTGGCTCGGTTGGTTGGGCTCCCGTTTACCATATGGGAGGCCCCGGGTTCGGTTCCCAGGGCCTCCTGGTGAAGGCAAGCCAGCCTATGTGGCGCGGTGAGCTGACGCAGCAGGATGACCCAGCAAGGGGAGACAAGCAGACAGAAAAACGCACAGCAAATGGACACAGCGAGCGCAAGCAGCAAGGGGGGGATAAATGAATAAATAAATAAAATCTTAAAAAATAAAATAAATAAATAAAGTTAAACATACACTGAAGCTATGACCTAGCAAATTCACTCTTAGATATTATCCAAGAGAAATAAAGATATATGTCCTCATATATTGCACGCAAATGTTTATCATAACTTGATTTGCTATGGCCCCAAACTGGAAACAACGCAAATGTCCATCAGCAGATAAGTGGATAAAGAAATTGTGGTATAACCATTCAATGGAATACAAATCAGGAAGGAGAGAAAAAAAAAAAAAAGGAATGAATGAATAAACTACTAATATACACAACATGAATGAAAGTCAAAAACATTATTTCGGGTGAAAGAAGCAGTATTAGCCAAAGGGGTGCTGATGCAAAGTACCAGAAATCTGTTAAGTTTTATAAAGGGTATTTATTTGGGGTAGAAGCTTACAGTCACAGGTCCTAAAGAGTCCAACTCAAGGTACAACAAGAGGTACTTTCTCACCCAAAGTCATTTACCACGTGTTAGAGTGAGATGGCTGCTGATGAGGGGTGGATGTGGCTCAAATGGTTGGACGTCCGTTTCCCATGTGGAGGGACCTGGGTTTGATCCCTGGGACCTCACGTTAAAAATAAAGAAAAATATAGAAGGTGCCAGGCCACCAGGCCCCGGGAACGGGTGCGCCATCAGGCCCCACTGAGTCACGCAGCAAGATGATGACATAACAGGAGAGTGACACAAGGGAAAGCCAAGATGAGACGTGCCAAAAAAACAGGAACTAAGGTGGCGCAGTTGGTAGGACGCCTCACTTCCACATTGGAGGTTCCCAGGATCAAATCCCGGTGAAGACAGGAGAAGGATGAGAAGAGTGAGCAGGAAACACACACAGAGAATTGCCCAGCGAATGGACACAAAAACAGCAAAGCAAAAATGGGGGGGTGTGTAAAAATGGATAAAAGTAAATAAATAAATCTAAAAAAAAAAAAAGACGGCTGCTGACCTCTGCAAGGGATCAGCTTCCCTCTTCCTCTTAAGTCTCGGTGGTCCCAGGTTCTTCCAATATCAGCTATAGGCTGGAATAAGTCTCGTCTTTCTCCTCAGGCTCATTTCTCTCCAGGCTCAGCTGCTCTGTCCTCTCCACAGGTCAGCTGTAGATTTTCAGCCTCTCTTCCCAGGGCCTCTACCGTGTCTATGGAGCCGTCTCTATTCCTCTGTGTTCTTCTCCTGTGTGTTTACTTCCTGGGGTTCCAGCACCCAAAACTCCAAACTTTCTCTTCTGCTGTGTGGTTTTCTCTATGAGAGCCCACCCGGGGGGCGGGGATTCAATATTCTACTGATGTGGCCCAATCAAAGCCTTAACCATAATTTAATTAGCTAAAAGTGAAACCTGTGAAATTAATACAATCTAATACACCCAGAGCAACAGACTATTTTACAAACATAATCCAATATCTATTTTTGGATTTCATAAACAATATCAAACTGCTACAGAAGCTAATACAAAGGAGTCCCATTCTTTGAAGTTCCATTATAAGCAAAAGTAGCCTAAGGTGATAGAAATCATAACAATGGATGTAGTGGAGAAGGGAGGTGGTTAACTGGAAAGTGGTGTCAAGGAACTTTCTAAAATGTTCATATATTGATCGGGGTCTGGGTTATAAGGGTGGGTGCATTATCAAAAATCATCAAACTGTGCACTTAAGGTATGTGTATTTTATTGTATGTCAAATATTCCTCAATTAAAGGAAGAAAAACAAGCAGCAGCACAGATACTCAAAAGTCATGAAAAATGTTACAGGGGAGGGGGCTTCTCTGGGGACCCCAGGAGGAGATACACTCCCATACAGGTGAGCTCCTGCAGCTGGACCCTTTCCTGGTTTTGGCATTCCATGCCCGGTACAGGGGAGAGCATGACACAGGGAGAGAAGAGTAGAGGGGACAAGGCTCCTGGTCCTCTGAGGCTCAGCTCACAACAAGCAGAAAAGACAGAAGTAACAGAACAGACCTTTGGAGTGATGCCAAGTCAGAGTTTAGGGAAGCAGGCCTCCAGAGGCCTTTGTTCAGCACAGGGTCCCCCCCATTTGGTCCCTGCTAGTGCCTTGGGCTGCAGCAGATTTATTCTGGTAGATTCCGAACAAACACAAGAGGTTGGAGATGGCCTGGGAAGGCATACTGATCCTATCGTGGCCAGTTGAGCCCAGGGCTCCCCAGCTTTGTGCCGTCTTGCACACCTTCTGAGGCTCCCTATCTGGTTCTATGAGGCTTGACATTCAACCCTTCTTTTGTATAGAGAAGGCCATCATAACCCCAAACACCCAGAATCTCCCTCCCTGGTATCCTGAAGTCCATTGAGTTGAAATGAAGAGCAGCAGATTCCCTGCTGCTGCTGCTGAGTTTCTGATCTTAGGGTAATCTGTTCCTGAAATGAAGCAGAACTGACTTTACCTTTCATTCCTGCCCCAGTATGAGAAGAAGTCATGAGAAAATCCCTACATAATTTTGAAGAACGGAAAGCATTTTTAACTATGGCCCCAAATGCAGAAACCATAAAATAAAAGATTTACAAATTCAGCTAAATAAAAACTTAAGTGTATGTAAATTCAAAACACAAATACCAAGGTGGGAAAACATGTTTCAATTCATATATCAGAAAAAAAATCTTAATTTTCCTAATATAAAAGAGTTCCAACCCCCAACTAAAAAATGACAAAAGCTATGAAAAGAGAGTTATAGATAAAGAAATACAAATGCCTTTTAAGATGAAAAGACTCTCCATTCCACAATGAGAGAAATAAAGCCATATGAAACAGCTGATATTTGCCAATTATTTTTTCCCTTAAAAAGAGCACTTCCATATAGCTAATCTCAATACAAACTAAAACTAAGTGTGATACTAATGTCATTCATTTATGTTGGCAAAGATTTTAAAAACTTTGCTATTACCTTGTGTTCTAGTTTCCTAAAGACTGCCAATGCAAAATAACCAGAAATGGGCTGGCTTTTATAATGAGGATTTATTGGGGTAAAATCATACAGTGCTGAGGCTGTGAAAATGTCCAAATCAGGGCATCATCAGAGATGCTGTCTTTCCAAAGGTCCACTGCTGACAGGTCATGGACTCCTACCACGTGGCAAGGCAAAATGGCAGCCAGTCTCTACCTTCTCCTCCAGCCTCACTTCTTCCCTGAGCTCAGCTGTGGATGATAAGCATATGGTCATCTCTCCCCGGGCTACATTTTCTTCAGCTTCAGGCTGCTCCACTGATTCCAGCCCCCATCCCTCTCTCAGTCTCTCCGTGTTTCTCTGTCTTTCTGCAGCTGTAGACAAACCTGGAGTCCTCTCTAACATGGCAGCGTAAAATGGCAGCTCGCTGTCTCTGTGTGTCTCTTCTTTCAGTCCTCGGTTTATAAAGGTCTCCCATGACAGCTCTTTCCCCAAACTGTACTCCATTAGGCAGACTGGAGAGGAGCCCCTGAGTGACCAAGAGGAGAGAACCAGGTCCAAATGGCTGCTGAAAGAATGGCTAAAAGGAGACAAAGGAAAGAACCATGAGCTTCTGGAAGGATTCTAAGAGCAGACAGAAGAGCTAGACAATAGGGAGCAGCTACATCTCCTATGGTGATAGGGTGACGGAGCAGCATGGGGTGGCCCAAGAAAAGAGAAAGAGATCCTGGGAAGTGGATGTGGCTCAAGCAGTAGGGCACCCGCCTCGCACAAGGGAGGTCCAGGGTTTGGTTCCTGGTGCCTCCTAAAGAAGATGAGCAAGACAGCGAGCTGACACAATGGGCTGGTGCTGCGAGCTGACGCAACAAGATGATGCAATGAGATGATGCAACAAGGAGACAGAACAAAGAAACACAACGAGAGACACAACAAGCAGGGAGCAGAGGTGGCTCAAGTGATTGGGCACCTCCCTCCCACATGGGAGATCCCAAGTTCAGTTCCCAGTGCCTCCTAAAAAGAAGATGAGCAGACAGAGAGCACACAACGAACAGACACAGAGAGCAGAGAGCGAGCACAAACATTTATTTATTGAGTTCCTACCATGTATGATTTTTTAGGAGGCTATTGTAGGAATCCAAGTGAGAGATGATGGTGACTTGGACTAGGATGATAGCAGTGGAGGTGGTGAGAAGTGGCTGGATTCTGAATATATTTTGAAGGATACAGCCAACAGGATTCTCTGATGGATTGGACATGAAGTGTGAGAAGAAGAAACAAGACAAGGATGCTTCCAGGGTTTTTGGCCTGAGCGTCTGGAAAGACATTGCCATTTTCTGAAATAGGAAAGATTGCATGAGAAGTAAGTCGAAAGAACTAAATCAAGAGCAAAGTTTTGGACATAATAAGTTGGAGAAGCTTATTTGGACATTCAAATGGAGATATTGAGTTAGAAGTCTGGAGTTCAGGAAAAAGCTGGAAATAAAAATTTTCAAAACCTTAGCCTGCCTTTTACTGCTCATAAGCCAAAAGAAATGTTGGAATGAGAGAGAGACACTGCAGAATTTCACCAGCAAATATCAGGAAATATAAGATTAACCAAGATCTGGAAATGTTGTTGTTAGCATTGTCTGACAGAGTAGGAGAGTGACTCTCTTAAAGACTAAATGAGGTAATGTTTATAAGTCCATCTGAGAATTCCTAAGCTCCTATATAGATGGATACCATCCTTGAAAGTATCTGCAATGATCCCCTCCCCCATGTAGACTGATATGGGAACAGTCTTAGCCAGAAGAATGGAAATGGACCAACAGCCTTTTAGACACCTTCCCTCCCCAAGTCAATGTCACTGTTTAAAACCAAAACCCTTCCTTCCTTCAACAAACTGAATTTCCCCTTCTTTCCCTCACCCCAGCCTCTCACTTCTAGTTGCAAAATAAATGCTGCCATTCCTGTGAATGAAGACAGAGTGTAGGGAGGAGGGGGGAGTGAAATGAGCATAACCATGCTAGCAATAGCCAGCCTCAAGCTTCTTGTGTGTATTTTTAAAATTAGGTCAGGGCTTGGGCATACTTGCTCAGAAAAAGACTTTTTCTTCTTTCTTTTCTACATGATTGAAAGGTGGAGATGCAAGTTACCCTGTCATCTCCCTTTGCCCATAGACAGATTGTTGACAGATTGTTTTAAGTCTGCTCTTGAACTAAGGGTATAATCCTTTGAGGATCTTGGAGATGGATAGATAGATAGATAGATAGATAGATATTTTTTTTTGTTTGTTTGTTTTTTTACCAGGAGGTCCCGGGGATCAAACCCAGGTCCCTCCATATGGGAGACGGACGCCCAACCGTTTGAGCCACATCCGTCCCCAGATAGATAGATAGATAGATAGATAGATAGATAGATAGATGATAGATAGATAGATAGATAGATAGGTAGATAGATAGATAGATAGATATTATAACTTGCCCTCATTTAAGGCTCTAAGCCTTGTCTCTTTGAGCCCAAAGTTCCAGGTTCTTAGTACAGGCCTAGAACTTGGATTCCAATAATGGCTCACCCCTCTGGATTTAATAATTGCATGAAGTTTGTTTGGAGCAGAATAAAGCATAATTGCCCTGGATCAACAAAGTCACAGATGCCTCAATTTTGAAGTTCCTCCTTTTTGAGGGTAGAAGTTTCCAACCACTGCACTTGTGGTTAATTGTTCATTGGCTAACCTGAAATCCTGACTCCTAAGTGAAGAGTTTTATGGATGTGGGAGAATAACTAGTGGGCAGGGTTTTCCCACAGCTTTTGGAGATCAGTCCCCAGAAAAACATGAAAATAGAACCCTGGAGGGAAGTTGCAGGGGGGCAGCAGGGACTCCTGAGCAGCTGAGGACCACAGCTACATCCTCAGAATAACTACAGTAACTACAGGAAATAGGGGAGCAGGTCCTTTAGGCTGGCTCCCCTATTTCCTTCCCCTCCAAGGAAAAGGGATCTCTACCTGCAGTGGATCTGTGCTTGCCTGCAAAAGATCCTAATCATAGAATACATTCAGCCCTTAGAAAGTGGTGGCATTCTTTGGTGGAAAGAATACTGCACTGGGAACCAGGAGCTCAGACCTCTGGGGTTTAGTTCAGATGTTCTGCCTAAGAAGCTGTGCAATAAATAAACTTCCAGTTTACTTCAATAAAATTTTTTAAAAGAAAATTTTTCTCCAGGATAGACCAAATGTTAGGTCACAATACAGCTCTCAATAAATATAAAAAGACTGAAATTATACAAAGCACCTTCTCAGATCATAATGGAATGAAATTGGAAATCAATAACAGACAGGAAAAAAGTAAGTTTGCAAATATGTGGAGACTGAACAACACACTCCTAAATATTCAGTGGGTCAAAGAAGAAATTGCAAGTGAAATCAGTAAATATATTGAGACAAATGAAAATGAGAACACAACGTATCAAAACTTATGGGATACAGCGAAGGCAGTCTTGAGAGGGAAATTTATGGCCCTAAATGCCTTTATTAAGAAACAAGAAAGAGCTAAACTCAAAGATTTAACTGAACAACTAGAGAAACTAGAAAAAGAACAGCAAACCAATCCCAAAGCAAGCAGAAGGAAAGAAATAATAAAGATTAGAGCAGAAATTAATGAAAATGAGAACAGAAAAACAATAGAGAAAATCAACAAAACCAAAAGCTGGTTCTTTGAGAAGATCAATAAAATTAACAAACCCCTCGCTAGACTAACAAAGAAAAAAAGAGAGAAGATGCAAATAAATACAATCAGAAATGAAAGTGGGGAAATTACAAATGACCTCACAGAAATAAAAAGAATCATAAGAGGATATTATCAGAAAATATATGCCAACAAACTAGACAACCTAGATGAAATGGACAAATTTCTAGAAACGCACAACCAACCTACACTGATGCTGCAAGAAATACAAGAACTTAACAAACCAATCACAATTAAGGAGATTGAATCCGTCATCAGAAATTTCCCAGCGGGGGGTGGATGTGGCTCAAATGGTTGGGTGTCCGTCTGCCATATGGAGGGACCTGGGTTCGATCCCCGGGACCTCCCGGTAAAATAAAAAATATATATATAGAAGGCGCATGGGCTGCCAGGCTCTGTGGGCAGCTGAGCCGTCGGGCCCCGGGAGCCATGCAGCAGGATGACGTAACAGGGGAGAGACAAGACGAGATGCTCCGAAAGCTCCAGAAGCCAGGAGCTGATGTGGCGCAGGCAGCAGAACACCTCTCTCCTACATCGGAGGTCTCCAGGATCGAAGACTGGAGGAGGAGGATGAGAAGAGATGGCAGGAAACAGACACAGAGAATTGCCCAGCGAATGGACACAAAACAGCAAATGGGGAAGGGGGGGTGGTTAAAATGGATAAAGTAAATAAATAAATCTTTAAAATATAAAAAAAAAAAAAAAAAAAAATTCCCAGCAAAGTCCCAGACCAGATGGCTTCACAGGTGAATTCTACCAAGCATTTCTAAAAGAATTAATACCAATCCTGTTTAAACTCTTCCAAAAAATTGAAGAGGAGAGAAAATTACCCAACATGTTTTATGAAGCCAACATCACCCTAATACCAAAGCCAGATAAAGATTCCACAAGAAAAGAAAATTACAGACCAATCTCTCTAATGAACATAGATGCAAAAACTCTCAACAAAATACTTGCAAATCGAATTCAACAGCATATCAAAGACTTATACATCACGACCAACTGGGATTTATTCCTGGTATGCAAGGCTGGTTCAACATAAGAAAATCAATCAATGTAATACACCACATTAACAAATTGAAGGAAAAAAACCACGTGATCTTCTCAATAGATGCAGAAAAGGCATTTGACAAAATCCAACATCCTTTTTTGATAAAAATACTTCAAAAGATAGGAATAAAGGGAAAATTCCTCAGTATGATAAAAGGCATATATGAAAAACCCACAGCCAACATCATACTCAATGGGGAAAGGTTGAAAGCTTTCCCTCTAAGATCACGAACAAGACAAGGATGTCCACTGTCACCATTGTTATTCAACATTATACTAGAAGTTCTAGCTAGGGCAATTAGACAAGACAAAAAAATTAAAGGCATCCAAATAGGAAAGAGGAAGTAAAACTCTCACTGTTTGTGGATGACATGATCCTGTATTTAGAAAATCCTGAAGTATCCACAACAAAGCTACTTGAACTAATAAATGAGTTCAGCAAAGTGGCAGGATACAAGATCAACACGCAAAAATCAGTAATGTTTTTGTACACTAGTACTGAACAATCTGAGGAGGAAATCAGGAGGAAAAGTCCATTTTCAATAGCAACAAAAAGACTCAAATACCTAGGAGTTAATTTAACCAAAGAAGTACAGGACCTATATGCAGAAAACTACAAAACAATGCTAAAAGAAATTTAAAAGGACCTAAACAAAAGTAAAGACATTCCGTGTTCATGGATTGGAAGGATAAATATCGTGAAGATGTCAATCTTGCCCAAACTGATTTATAGACTCAATGCAATACCAATCAAAATCCCAACAGCTTACTTTACAGAATTAGAGAAGGCAATTACCAAATTCATCTGGAAGGGTAAGTGCACCCGAATAGCCAAAAGCATTCTAAAAAAGAAGAGCAAAGTGGGAGGAATTTCACTGCCTTACCTTGAGACATATTACAAAGCTACAGTGGTCAAAACAGCATGGTACTGGCATTAAGATAGATACATCGATCAGTGGAATAGAATTGAGAACCTAGAAATATACCCTCACCTATACAGTCAACTGATTTTGACAAACCTACCAAGCCCACGCTAATGGGGAAAAACAGTCTCTTCAACAAATGGTGTTGGGAGAACTGGATATCTATAATCAAAAGAATGAAAGAGGACTCCTATCTCACCCCCTATACAAGAATCAACTCAGAATGGATCAAGGATCTAAATATAAAAGCCAGGACCATAAAACTGCTAGAAGAAAATGTAGGGAAACATCTTCAAGACCTTGTAGTAGGTGGTGGTTTCTTGGACCTTACACCCAAAGCACGTGCAACAAAAGGTAAAAACAGATAAATGGGACCTCCTCAAAATTAAACACTTTTGCACCTCACAGGACTTTGTCCGAAGGGTGAAAAGGCAGCCAACTCAATGGGAAAAAATATTTGGAAATCACATACCTGATAAGGGTTTAATACCCAGGATATATAAAGAGATGTTACAACTCAACAATAAAAAGACAAACGACCCAATTAAAAAATGGGCAAAAGACTTGAATAGACATTTCTCCAAAGAAGAAATACAAATGACAAAAAAAACACATGAAGAAATGCTCAACATCACTCATGATTAGGGAAATGCAAATCAAAACTACCATGAGATATCATTTCACACCTATCAGAATGGCCACAATTAAAAAGACAGAGAACTGCAAGTGTTGGAGAGAATGTGGAGACATAGGAACACTTCTTCACTGTTGGTGGGAATGCAGAATGGTACAGCCACTGTGGAGGACTGTTTGGCAGTTCCTAAAGAAGTTGAATATAGACTTGCCACGTGACCCTGCAATACCACTACTGGGTAGATACCCAAAAGAACTGAGAGCAGTGACACAAACAGACATCTGCACACCGATGTTCATAGCAACATTATTCACCATTGCCGAAAGCTGAAACAACCCAGGTGTCCATCAACAGACTAATGGATAAACAAACTGTGGTCTATTCACATGATGGAATATTATGCAGCTGTAAGAAGAAATGAAGTCGTAAAGCATATGGCAACATGGATGAACCTGGAGGATATTATGTTGAGTGAAGCAAGCCACACACAAAAGGTCAAATACTGTATGAATGCATTACTATGAACCAAATATATTGTGTAACATATTGTTTGATTAAAAAAAAAATTATATGTATCCATTACATTTAATTGAGAAATGTATATATTTATTCATCTGTGTTTACTTTTTAGTTTTTAATTGTTTATATTTTCAATTATTAAATGTACTAAATCGGGAAGTGGCTGTGGCTCAATCAGTAGGGCTCCCGTTTACCATGTGGGAGGCCCCGGGTTCGGTTCCTGGGGCCTCCTGGTGAGGGCAGGCCCGCCCGCACGGCGTGGTTGGCTGACCCGGCGGGCACGAGCAGCAAGGGGGGGATAAATGAATAAATAAATAAAATCTTTAAAAATATATATATATATAAAATAAATAAATAAATGTACTAAATAAAGTTTTAAAAAATGGGAAAAAAAAAAGTAATTTCATAGCAGGGAAACCTGTTGGAGGCCACTTCAATCTGCATATCCAAGTGGTGGTAAAGAAAAAAAATCTTGATTCCATTGGGAATCTTAGATTTTCATAAAATAATTGAGAAAGTAGTTTTTTCTGTACTGCTAAAGTAAAATACCTGTTAATTAACGTCATCATCATAAAGGTGTAAAAATAAAAAGCAAAGTACTAAAACAGTTAAGTTCATTTGATAGATTATACATTGCACTGGAAGTGTTTAAAAAAGTATATAAGAATCAAAAGAGAGAAACTTCAGTATTGTCAAACTCTCTTGTATATTCAAAATAGGCCCAAATATCCTGCATGGTGCCTCTCCACTTGAGTTATTGGCTAGGTTGGTCACTGATCCCTAAGACAATAAAAGTATCTACTACAAAAAAATAAATAAATAAATAATAAATAAATAAATAAATAAGTAAACTTCCTGAATTATTTCTGCCTCTCTCTCCTCACCTATCAAACAGGAATAATCTCTGCCACTCACACCTTTAAATATTATAAGAAAGATTTGAGGAAAATGGATGTGGCTCAAGTGATTGAGCTCCCGCCTACCACACAGGAGGTCCCTGGTTCGGTTCCTGGTGCCTCCTAAAGAAGACAGCGAGCTGGTGCGACTGGAAGGCACGGCAAGCTGATGCAACAATATGACGCAACAAGAGAAACATAATGAGAGACACAACAAAGCAGAGAGAGGAGGTGACTCAAGCAATTAGGCATTTCTCTCCCACAAGGGAGGCCCCGAGTTTGGTTCCAGGTGCCTCCTAAAAGAAAAGATGAAGATGAACAGACACAGCAACTTCAAACAATGATGGAAGGGGGGAGAAATAAGTAAAATACATCTATTAAAAAAAACTTTGGAATCTGCAAAAAATGTTTTGAAAACTGCAAAACAGAAGATAAATATTCATATTACTTTTTTAAAAGAACTCTCACCAACCCAAACAAATCATGTTCTAATTCATAGTATAGTTCATATCCAAAGTAGTTATAAAAGGTCTTGGTAGGTTGCCATTGTCCCAGGGCCTCAATAAGAAACACACACACACCAGTGATTCCCTTTGTACATTTTTCTTACTAACGTTTGTACCTGCATTCTGACTTCCATACCTTTGAGTGTTCTAATTCCTTAAGTAATGATACCACATATCCACACATGTCCTACTGTAAGTCTACCTCATTGTCCCAACCGAACAATTAGTTGTGTAATCAGACATTCTCTGAGCTCTCTCCAGGAATTTCCTGATTCAGGGGTTATAACTAACTTGCTTGCTCTGGCAAGCAACTCTCAGATTTCTCTGATTGCTTGTCCTGGTTCAGTGATGCCTTGCTTTTTGGACAGCTTTATAGAGCATTGGAAAATCCATCTTTATAAGAATCTTTACATTATTATGTGCTTCTTTCCACCATAGAAAGCCAGGCGAAAATATGACTGAGTGTAATCCTTACTCACGGGAAGTATTGAGAAGTGAAATGACTGTTGTGCTACAGTGGTGAGACAACTGGCATGAGAGTTTAGTTTTCAAAAGTTAGTTCATGGAGTCAATGCTAGGTGTGACGCATGGGACACTTTGTTTACTGTTTTTTTTTTTTTTTTTTTTGAGTTCTGAAATGATCCCCCACTCTCTTGTGAAGTTGGATACTTTGGCAGCGTTTTCTCTTTAGCATGCTAGAAATTATGTAGGGAGGTAAGCTTACAGAGGTCCTAATATGCCACCTCAGGTGAAGAGGCTTAAGAATCATCCATGATATACAGAGGAAAATTTAAAAACTTGGGAAAAAATGGACAGTTTTTTAAATAGCATGTATTCAATGCTTCTTGTTTTTTAAAAATAAAATGATCTACCTTGAGCTCTGCCACAAAAGGGCACTTACTTCTCCCTTATTATCAAAGAAAATGTCTTTAAATGATCACTTTCTGATAGTATCTCAGAGTAGAAAAAGTGTGTTGTTTTTCAATTTGAAAAATAATTTCAGCCATGTTGGATAGATAAGGAAGGAACACAACATGACCGAAGTGGTGAAGAAGATCAGAGAGCTTACACAATGGCCTTCTCTTCTTCCCGCTATACCAGGGTTCTGAAACTTTTTCTACAAAAGGTCAGATAGAAAATATTTTAAGCTTTGGGGACCATATGGTCTCTGTCACAACCACTCAACTCTGCTGTTGTGTGTGAAAGCAGCCATAGATGATATGTAAACGAATGAGCGTGTCGGTGTTCTAATAAAATTTTATTTAAAAAAAAAGTTAGTTCATGGGAGCAGATGTGGCTCAAGCAGTTGAGCATCCACCTCCCACATGGGAGGTCCTGGGTTTGGTTCCCCATGCCTCCTAAAGAAGACCAACAAGCAGACAATGAGCAGACAATGAGGAAAAATAACAAGCAGACAATGAGAAAAAACAATGAACAGACAATGGGACAATAACAAGGAGACAGCAAGCAAAATGAGCAAACAACAAGCAGATGAGCAAAAAAAAAAAAAAAAAAAAAAAAAACAATGATCAGACAACAAGCCAAAAACAACAAGCAGGCAACAAGTGCAAACAACGAACAAAAACAATGAGCAAACAGAGGAGGGAGCCATCTGGGCGGGGGAATAAAAATATTTTAAAATTTTAAAAAGTTAGTTCAACATTGTTATATTTTCTATTTAATGTTCATATTTAAGCACAAATTTAACATTATAAATAGATTGTTTTCAATATTCACGTTTACATAAGACAGCAAAATGCAAAAGGCCCTATCTGCCTATCATCCACCACCTAAAAGTTTATTGCCCGTTGTTGTAGGCTGGTTTCCCAAGAAATAAACTCAGAGACAAATATGCATGTAGGTGGCTTATTGGGAAGTACTCTCAGAAACAACATCCATAAAGGAATAAGAGAAGCAGAATTGGGTGTAGAGAGGTTAGGCTGTGGTGCAGTTGCAATGGAAGGCTCAGCGATCCCACATGGAGATCTGAAGCTAGGATGGCCCTTCAGTACTGTACAAAATTGAGGCAAAGGGCATGTACATGCTTTGTACCAGATAACGACCAGTCATTGGATACCTCCTGTCCCCAGGGAAGAGCGAAACCTTGGCAAAGTAACTCCCCTCAGCTGAGGACGATGCCTGGGGATGTGCTCTGCAATAAGTTCTCAGAAGGCAACTTTCCTGCACCTGGGGAAAGTGCCTCGGTCCTAAAGAGGGGCATTTGGATAATTCACTGTAGCATACACTGCATCCCTACACTTCTACCCTCTTCCCAGAAAAAAAAAGTCACTGGTGTGTACCCCTCCAGCCATGTGTCTGAATTCAAATACATATATATTTTCATATGTAGTTGTATAGATCTTTCTTTTTTACATCAAGAAAATCATGCCATACGCATTACTTTATTACTTTATTCACTCGTGTTGAAGATCTTTCCATTCGAGTACAAATAGCTCTCTTATTTTTTTAAACAATCACATAAGATTCCATATTGTGGGTGTTCGATTTTATAAAATGCTTTATTGACTTCTATTGGAATGATCATCCTCAAGATTATCTGATTTTCAAGAGTATCTGAATTGAAAATGCATGAGCATAACAAAGAACATTTTAACAAATGTTCAATATGGATCAATAAAATGAGAGGAGTTGCCTTATCAGAGAGCAAATCATAGTGTAAGGCAGTAGTAATTGACACAATATGGTGTTATTGTAGGAATAGACAAATATGAATAGAATCCAAAACAGACCCTGTGTATATTTGAAAAAATATTTTGTTTATGATAAAGATGACATTTTCAAAGTGGGCTGGAATGAGTATTCAGTAAATCAACTGAATATCTACTTAGAAATAAAATTATATTTTACCTCACACCATATACAAATATAAATCAGACAGATTGAAGAATGTAACATTAAAAACCCATAAAACTAAAAGAGGAAAATATGAGAATATTACTATAAACAATGTGGGAAAGATTTTCCTAAACATGAAAACAAAAGTAGAAACCTTGAAGGAAAATACTGAGTTTTTATTGCATAAAAATTAAAACCTTCTATGCAACTAAAGACACACAAAAAAGGGATAAATTGGGAAAAATATGTAAAATGCATTTAATGGTCCAAATCATTAATACACAGAATATATAAAATATATAATCAATAAAGAAAAGACAGTGACCAATTGCAAAAGATATAAAGATGTAATTCATAGAAGATATATAAATGTCCAATAAAAATATTAAAAATTACTCATCCTTACTAGTAATCAGAGAAATGAGAATTAAAAGAACATAATTCCAAGGGGTGATTGGGTGATGTTGAATGAGCAAGAATTTAAAAATTCAATAATATCCATGACTGCCAAGGGTATGGAGGTTTGAGTACTCTTTTATTTTTGAGCAGAGAATAAATTGATAAAGCCTTTTGGAAAGGCAGATTAGCAAGTTCTATTCAACATTTAAATGCATATACCTTTGGCCTGTAAATTCTATTTCTTTAAATTGATCCTAAGGAAATACACATGTGCACAGAAAAGTGCATGCAATACTTGAATGCAGTGTAGTTTATAATCACAAAAACATTGGAAATAACCTAAATATCTATTAATAAGAAATTTAGTCAAATTACATTTGTTAATGGAATGCTCTGGGTTCTGGGCTTCTAGGTTCTTGGCTGTCACATAAAAGAATTTAAGCACACATCATAGGGTAGGCAAGGGAGTAAAAAGTTTATTAAGAAACAAGAAAAGATATAAGTACACAATCCAGGGGGCGGATGTGGCTCAAATGGTTGGGTGTCCCTCTGCCATATGGAGGGACCTGGGTTCAATCCCCAGGACCTCCTGGTAAAATAAAAAATATATATATAGAAGGCGCATGGGCTGCCAGGCTGTGTGTGCCGGTGAGCCGCCAGGCCCTGGGAGCCATGAAGCAAGATGATGATGTAACAGGAGAGAGACGCAGGGGAGAGTCAACTCGAGATGCTCCGAAAGCTCCGAAAGCTCCGAAAGCTCGGAAAACCAGGAACCGAGGTGGTGCAGGTGGCAGAACACCTCTTTCCTACATCGGAGGTCTCCAGGATGGAATCCTGGTGAAGACTGGAGGAGGAGAAGGATGAGAAGAGATGGCAGGAAACAGACACAGAGAATTGCCCAGCGAATGGACACAAAACAGCAAATGGGGGAAGGGGGGGTTTAAAATGGATAAAGTAAAATAAATTCTAAAAAAAATAATTAAGTACACAGCAGGCAGCACTGCAGGTTGAGATGACCACGTGAAGTGGGAGACCTTTCCTCTCCCCCTTCCTAATGTTGGGGCGGGCCCCCAGCTGTTTGCTGTTCTGATAGGTTTTCTTACAATCCCTTCCTGTTAGCTCTTAGGCGGCGGCCAATGAGGAGGCCTTTTGTTTGAAGATATCTGGGGCTTCCCCTTGACCCCAGAAAGAGTCCCAAATGGGTCTTTGCGGCCAGGGTGTAGGTAGGGTCTTTCTGGCTTTGTTTTTAGTAGCAGGAGGTTTCCTGGCAGGGTCTCATGGCCATGTTCTCTGCTCCCCGTGTTCTTGGCTGGCCGCCTTCCCTCTTTCCCTATGCTAACCTGCCTCACATTCATGCTTCAAAATGCTAAGCAGCTATTTAAAAGAATAAGAGAGCTAACATTTAAAGAGCTTCAATACGTAGAGTTATGTGCTTAAATATATGTGTCTTTAGTTAAATATATGTAGGTATGAATGCATACACATATAATAGTCTTTTATCAGTGGCTACTACTGGGGAAGGGACTGGTATTGGCCCTTGGGTAAAGTGGTATTTTCTTGTGTGATTTGAAAATTTTACAATGAGACTGCATTATCTTTGTAATTTGAAAAACAGTTTTAGACAAAGACGTTGCAGGAGGCGGCTGAGGTGGGAGTAGCTGAAGGAGGGTGAGGCGGTGATCCAGGAGCACTGGTTTTCCAAGTGGGAGCTGCAGTGCCTGGCCTGGGCTGAGCAGCACAAGCGGCTGTGCCCCCCCCCCCCCCCCCCAACGAGCTACAGGAGGAGGCGGCGGCAGTTGCTTAGCAGAGCACAAACAGCAGAAGCTGTGGCACTTTTTCCAGAACTCGGCCACTGTTGTGGCCCAGCTCTACAAAGACCAAGTGTGTTAGCAGCCAGGACTTTCTCTCTGGGTCACCTTCTAAAATACACCATCCCCATCACCAGTTTCTACCAAGAAAGCGTGGATACCCATCAGCGAAGATTTTTGTTTTTAAGATTTATTTATCTCTCCCCACCCTCTTGTTTGCACTTGCTGTGTCTGTCAGTGGGTGCTTGTATTCCTTTTAGGAGGCACCATGGGACCCGAACCCGGTGTTGCAGCAGAAACGAGTCTTACACGATGAGAAAGCCCAAACGGCACTCGAAGAGACGGAGGAACAAAGTTTTATTACGTGCGGGCCGGGGGAGAGTTCAATCTCCAAATTCTGAGCCCCCTTTTCCGATTTTCATAAGTTTATATAGGTACACCAAGCAGGCAAATTCCTGAGCAAGCAGGCAGGCAGGGTTACAAAAGCAAAGACGTTAAGTCAGTTTATCTTTCTAAAAGCAGAAGGCCATTAGAGAGGGAAAAGAGTCATTATCTGTATTGAGTTGTAAATTTCAATTCAAAGGGGCAGCCTGGGTTGCTTATCTTCCTGAAGAGAATTCCAAGGAGAAAAGGGGAGGATGGAGGGGAGAGAGAGGCTAGGGACCATGGGGAGTTTATTTTCTTGAAGCTGTGAGTTTCTGCTGAGGGCAGGGTTGGGGGGTCCCTGCCCTTCCCTTATCACTGGGATCTCTGATGTGGAAGGGAGGCACCTAATCATTTGAGCCATCTCTGTTCCCTGCTTTGTTGGGTCTCTCATCATGTTTTTTTCTTGTGTCTCTTGTGTCATCTTGTTGCGTCAGCTTGCTGCGCCTGCCCATCGTGCCAGCTCACTGTCTTCTTTAGGAGGCACCGGGAACCGAACCACAGACCTCCCATGTGGTAGGCAGGAGCTCATTCGCTTGAGCCACATCTGTTTCCCATCAGTGAAGTTTTGATATTGGCTATCAGTGATGCAATAAGGATGTGTTGGCTTGGGTTAAAAAACAAAACAAAACAAAAAAAAAAACCTATATGTAGAGAAGATTAGTTCAGCTTCCTGTATGTTGAAGTTCCTCCACCTCGAAACTAAAACTCTCCCAAGACTGACTGTAGTGTCCCTTAACCTATCTACTTCAAAAGAAAAAAAAACACATCTGTGGAGACTGATTTGCAACCCTTCTGGGAAGCCATGCTCTGCACAGTAAAGCACATACTTATTTAGGAAAAGGGTTAAAAATGTGCCCGTGGACCCGTTTTCACATTTAAAGTTAGGTCCAGATGTATTATTTGCTTTTTGTCCATTATAGTGAACATTTGCTCTAGAATTTTTTAAATAGAATGTAAGCTAAGAACGCAAATGTGCAATTTTTGGACTGTCAGCTAGCCCGTCCAAAATACTATGTTTTTAAGAAAGTTAGTTTGAGCTTATTGGTGTTACACTAACGGAATCCTTCTGCAACTCTGATTAGAATTTATAGCTTTGCATTTATATACTGTACACGTTTTCTTACTCATTTCTGAGTTAAAAAGGACATTCTTGTGTCTTTTTTTTTTTTTTTTTTAAGATTTTATTTATTTATTCATTTATCCCCCCCCCTTGCTGCTTGTGCTCCCTGGGTCAGCCAACCACACCGTGTGGGTGGGCTTGCCTTCACCAGGAGGCCCCAGGAACCGAACCCGGGGCCTCCCATATGGTAAATCGGAGCCCTGATTGAGCCACATCCGCTGAATAATATAAATAAAATCTATAATATAAATAAAATTTATAATTTTATTATAATAATAATATAAATAATATATTTATAATATAAATGATATAAATAAATAATATATAATAAATAATATAAATAATAATAATATAATATATTTATATTATTTATATTATTATTTATATTTATTTATATTTATATTTATTTATATTTATATTTATATATTTATATTTATTTATTATATTTATTTATTATATTTATTAATATATTTATTATTAATATATTATATTTATATTTATATAATTTATATTTATATAATTTATATTTATTTTTATAAATTATTATTTATATTTATATAATTTATAATATAAATTATATTATATTATATAAAATAATATAAATAAAATGAATAAATAAATAAAATCTAAAAAAAAAATATGGTAAATTAGCCTTCATGTTCATTTTATTAGTAGTTCCTGAACATGGTTAGTTAATCAGGAATCTGCCCTCTCTACGAAGGAAGCTGCAGGTGTGGTGTTCCTGGAGGATCCTTCCAACAGAAACTTTCTCTCACTGACACACTGGGACATGTGACTGGAAGCTCAGCCAATCAAGAACTCTCCTAGGGTTTTGACATTTGAATGAATGGAAAGAAAAGGCATGGCAATTGGGGAACACGGATGGAGCAGAGACTAAAGACCAAAGGGAGTTTCTTGTCCATATGGTAGACTCAGAAGGGATTAAAAAGGGCACTGGAATTCAATTACTTCATTAAATTATTCATTTAACAAACATTGAGTATTCAGTGTTTACCAGGAACTGTACTAGATGTCTGCACATATTCATTTCGTTTAACGAGAACAAATTCAAAGACTTTCATTTAACCTGGTTAATGTCACACAGCTAGGCCAGAGGGGCTGGAATTCAAGCACCTGTGTTCTGACCCCATTTCTTTTTTTTTTTTTTTTTTACCAGGAGGTCCCAGGGATCGAACCCGGGTCCCTCCATATGGTAGACTGATGCCCAACCATTTGAGCCACATCCGCCCCCCCTGACCCCATTTCTAATGCTTTCTTCTGCTACTCCACAGCAGACTCCAAGGCTTGCCCACATGAATGCTGGGAAGGAGATTCAGTTTTAGGGGTTGTATTAGTCAGCCAAAGGGGTACTGATGCAAAATAGCAGAAATCAGTTGGCTTTTATAAAGGGTATTTATTTGGAGTAGAAGCCCACAGTTACCAGGCCACAAAGCATCAGTTACTTCCCTCACCAAAGTTTATTGCCACGCAGGCTTCCTGGGCTCCTCTCTTCCCGGGGCTTGCTTATCTCCGGGCTCAGCTCCTCTGCTATCTCCACAAGGTCAGATGTAGACTATGAGGCTCTCTAGGCTTTGCCTCTCTCCACAAGGCCAGCAGTAGACTATCAGGCAAACGGCTCATCTCTTTTCCCAGGGCCTTCTCTCCTTCCTCGCAACCAAGTTCCTCTGTGTGCCTACTTCCCCGGGCTCCAGCATTAAAACTTTGCATCAGAACTCCAACTCTGTCCTTTGCCATGTCTTTTATCTCTGAGTCCCCACCCACCAAGGGGCAGGGACTCAACACCCTACTGACGTGGCCCAGTCAAAGCCCTAATCATAACTTAATCACACCCAGAGGAACAGACCAGTTTACAAACATAATCCATATACATTTTTGGAATTCATAATTATATCAAACTGCCACAGGGGTAAATCTTTTTTATTATTGTTTTACACAGATTCTTTTTTTTCCCATTAATGAGGTTTTTTTGTTTGTTTTTTAGATTTTATTTTTATTTATTTGTCCTCACCTCCTTGTTATTTGTACTTGCTGTGTCTGTTCATCTTCCTTGTTTCTTTAGTAGGCACCAGGAACAGAACCTGGAACTTACCGATGTGGGCGGGAGGCGCCTAATTGCTTGAGCCACCTCTGTTCCTGTTTTTGTTGTGTCTCTCATAATATTTCTCCCCTTGTGTCTCTTGTTGCATCATCTTGTTGTGTTAGCTTGCTGCACTTGGCCATCACACCAGCTTGCTGTTTTCTTTAGGAGGTACCAGGAATCGAACCAGGGACCTCCCATGTGTTAGGTGGGAGCCCAGTTCCTTGAGCCACATCCGCTTCCCCAGATTCTTTTTATTATTTTTTTTTTTTATTTTTTTTTTACCGGGAGGTCCCGGGTATCGAACCCGGGTCCCTCCATATGGGAGACGGACGCCCAACCATTTGAGCCACATCCGTCCCCCCAGATTCTTTTTAAATAGACAAGATTGAGTTAAAAAGTAGGACTAATCTTATTTCACCTAAGTTAATATTAAAACTTTTTTTACAGTCTGTGGCAGTTTGAAATTCTTTTATGAATCCCTAAAAGAGAAAGATTATGCTTGTGATCTAATTCATTCCTGTGGGTGTGAGGCCATTTCAAATTGGATTATGTCAGTGAGGTTTGACTCAGATTGAGTCTCCACCCTCTTGCTGGGTCTAATACAAATGGAGACACACAGGAAAAGGGAGCTCTACCATATTTCATCTTGCCATGTGAGAGAAAGGACTCCAGTTTTGCCCACAGCTGAGAAATCCCCAAGAGGCTCAGAGCTGAAGCCCAGGAAGAGATGAGCCATATGCCTGATAGCTTGCAGCTGAACTCAGGAAGAAAGCAGAATAGCCGAGACTGATAGAGGAGGCCAGGAAAGAAACAAGCCCTATGCTGGTTGCCCTCAGCTGAGCTCCAGGAGACAGGTGATTCTGGAGGGGAAGGCAGAGACCTTGGCAGAGATCAGTGGCCATCTTGCTTCACCAAGTGGCAGCTTACTTTGGTGAGAAAGCACCTCTGCTGAAGCCTTCATTTGGACATTTTACAGGCTCAGAACTGTAAGCTTTTACTCCCTTTATATTACGTTGGTGGAAAAAGTAATTGCAGTTTTGTATTGTTGAAATTTGCCGTTTGATATTGTGATACATTTTTTAAATAAATGTAGTTATGTTATATATCATTTTATTTTATTTTATTTTATTTAAAGATTTTATTTATTTATTCATTTATCCCCCCCTTGCTGCTTGTGCTCGCTGGGTCAGCTAACCACGCCATGCGGGCAGGCTTGCCTTCACCAGGAGGCTCCGGGAACCGAACCCGGGGCCTCCCATATAGTAAACGGGAGCCCTACTGATTGAGCCACAGCCGCTTGCTTCCCTATACATCATTTTAATGTGCATTTCTCACTTTATATTTTTTGCTAATGAATTATTACTTACTGTTTATTTTATATTTATTTTGGACTATGGAAATGATGTTAGACAAAAAGCAAATTCAAGTGATTTTTTCATTTGAGTTCAAAATGGGTCATAAAGCAGTGAAGACAACTGCAACATTAACAATGCATTTGGCCAGAAACTGCTAACGAACATACAGTGCAGTGGTGGTTCAAGTAGTTTTGCAAAAGAGACAAGAGGCTTGAAGAAGAAGAGCATAGTGGCTGGCGATTGGAAGTTGAAAATTACTAATTGAGAGCAATCATGGAAGCTGATCCTCTTACAACTACACAAGAAGTTGCCGAAGACCTCAACATCAACCATTCTCCGGTCATTTGGCATTTGAAGCAAATTGGAAGTGAAAAAGCTCGACAAGTGGGTGCCTCATGAGCTGACCGAAAATCAAAAAAAATCATCGTTTTGAAGTGTCGTCTTCTCTTATTCTATGCAACAATGGAAGATTTCTCAATTGAATTGTGACATGCGATGAAAAGTGGATTTTATATGACAACCGGCGACAGCCAGCTCACTGGTTGAACCAAGAAGCTCCAAAGCACTTCCAAACTTGCACCAAAAAAAAGTCATAGCCACTGTTCGGTAGTCCGCTGTCAGTCTGGTCCACTACAGCTTTCTGAATCCTGGTGAAACCATTACATCTGAGAACTATGCTTAGCAAATTGACGAGATGCACTGAAAACTGCAATGCCTGCAGCTGGCACTGGTCAACAGAAAGGGCCCAATTCTTCTCTACAACAATGCCCGACTGCACATTGCACAACCAACACTTCAAAAGTTGAGTGAATTGGGCTACGAAGTTTTGCCTCATCTGCCATATTCACTTGACCTCTCGCCAACTGACTACCACTTCTTCAAGCATCTCGACAACTTTTTGCAGGGAAAACGCTTCCACAACCAGTAGGATGCAGAAAATGCTTTCCAAGAGTTCATTGAATCCCGAAGCACAGATTTTTATACTACAGGAATAAACAAACTTATTTCTCGTTGGCAAAAATGTGTGGACTGTAATGGTTCCTATTTTGATTAATAAAGATATGGGGTCGGATGTGGCTCAACTGGTTGGGCGTCCATCTCTCATATGGAGGGACCCGGGTTTGATCCCCGGGACCTCCCGGTAAAAAAAACAAAAATGAGTTGAAAGGAAAGAAGGGGAATTGAAGCTGGTTGTGGCTGAATGTGTGTAGGAGTTCTTAAAGGCCAAATAAAACTGTTTGATTTAAAAAAATAATAATAATAAAAAAATAAAATAAAATAAAGATGTGTTTAAGCCTAGTTATAATGAGTTGAAATTCACGGTCTGAAACTGCAGTTCCTTGTGCACCAACCTAATAAAAGCCAACCCTTACCTCGTACTTTGCAATGGCAGCCCTTTGGCAAACTAAAGCATAGCCCCTGAGAACAGACCGCGAGTAGAGGAGGAGACCAGCAAGGAAGGAGACTTCCCAGAAGAGGGACACACACACACTAACATACATGGAACAGAATTGTCCCTGGATTCAGAATGGATGAGCCACAAACAGCCAATAGAAAGCTGATGGTTGAGGCATTTGGAATAAATAAGGAAAATATCAGTCAGACTCTTGGTGGCAAGTGAAGCACCCCAACTCAAATACCTTAAACAAATTACAGAAAGGGCCTGGAGGGAAACTGGGACCAAGACTGACTCTTTCTCCTCCTTCCTTTTCTTGTCTGCTCATTCGCTCTCTATCAGATCTACTCTCTCTCAGACAAGTTCCTACTAGTGGGTAGAAGAATGGCTGTTGACAGTTTTCAGACAACATCTCTGAACTACATCACATGAGAAGAATTGCCTTCCTTCCCTTAGTGCCAATTCAAGCATTCTAGTACAGAACTGGAGGTTAGAGGAGCAGGGCAAGCAGGGACTTTAATTATCCAGAAGAAATGAGATATGTGAGCCTTTGATGAAAATATCAAGTATCCTATACATGGAATTACAATTCCAACTGGCCTCTGTTCTTTCTGGTCATAATTGCATCATTGTTTTCACAAATTCATGAAAGATGTAGATGAAATAAGAAGCTAATGAACTCAACTAAATCCTTCATCTGCATTAACAACATTATTTTCATTTGTGGATATATCCTGTTGATTAGTTTTTATGTCTATTAGCCTTTTTAATTTTAATTTTTTTTTGAGGTACCAGGGTCGGGGATTTAACCCGGGACCTCATATGTGGGAAGCTGGCTGCTCAACCACTGAGCCACATTGGCTTCCCTGAGTTGGCGTTTTAATTTTTTTTTAAGATTTTATTTATTTATTCATTTATCCCCCCCTTGCTGCTTGTGCTCGCTGGGTCAGCTAACCACGCCGTGCGGGCGGGCTTGCCTTCACCAGGAGGCCCCGGGAACCGAACCCGGGGCCTCCCATATGGTAAACGGGAGCCCTACTGATTGAGCCACAGCCGCTTCCCAGTTTTAATTTTTTTGCTTGTTGTTTGTTTTTGTTTTTTTCAGGAGGCACAGGGAACTGAACCTGGGACCCCCCCACGTGGGAGGCAGATGTTCAACTGCGTGAGCCACATCCACCCCTCTATTAGTCTTTGATGAATTGTGACACATGGAAATTTAGCTGTGCTGATCATCTCTGATAAACATTCTAGGTTTTCTGTAATTCTACAATGACTCTTACCTTCTAATTCTGTTATCTGTTAACAAGAATAATTTCAAAGACAAATAAAATGTTTCAGAGTTTCAGAATTGATTATACATCTATATATCCCTATAGATAGATTCAAACCAATATTTGCTTGCAAAATAACTCATTAGAGCCTTAGTTTGCATTGTCCCCACCACCACCACTTAGTGTAGAAAAAGAAAAAGTACTCAGGCAGGCATGGGGATGGGAAGCTGGATTGGAACATTGCCTTACTGCATACTGTGTGACCTTGGGTAAGTCATTTAGTCATGTAAACCTCACTTTTATTCTCTGTTAAATGGATATGACCTACTTAACAGAGCTATTGGAAGGATTGGAGATAACAAATGCTTAGCACAGGACAGAGAGGCTCAATAAATGGTGCTTATTAATTTTGGCCAAAGTCATTCTCCTGTAGGAACCATTTTCCAAGGCTGGGAAAACTCAGCTGTCATCTACTACACACTCACATGCCCGAGGCATGCAGAAAGCAATCAATTGCCAGTTTACAGGGATCTTCCCTCTCTGAGCCCAAATTACCCTCATGGCTCACCATCCATTTGACTCTTTCAATTGCACTGCCTTACGACGTGTCTTACCTTGTTAACTCAGACTACTAATAACTCCTGTATTGTCAATGTTTGGCCATCGATTGCCAAACTGACCTTATTTCCTGCTAAGCTAACCTCATTTCCGTTTTTGATAGGGTTACTAAACTGGATGAGTTCTGAGAATGCTGCAGATTCAATGCATCTGGATTCTGCAGGGGGATGATAAGGTTCCGTGGTCTTCTTGTGGCCAGGATGAAAATGTAAGCAAAAGGGCAGTTAGCAGGAGTCATAACAAGCTGAACATTTCCTCCTGAAGCCCTTGATCAGACCAAGAAGGTGACATTTAACAAGGACTGCATTGGGGTCAGAATACCAAGAGGGACATGACTTAAATATAGGGACCCGCCCCCCCAAATGCAAAGCTTATAGGAAACCCCAAGCTCCACTTGCACCATCACTAATTAAAAAAAAAAAAAAAGGCTGTGTGGCTAGATGTCTGTGCCTGGATGGGGCAATCTCAAATGTCTCTGGATTTTGCAGGGGTCACACCACAGCTGGGGTCTTGTGCTAAATTCCAGGCACTACAATTTGGAGGGGAAAAAAAGGCCTATTCATTAAACAATATATACTATGAGCCTGCTGTGTACCCATGCCCTCCAGGAACTCAGATACCAATTGAAAATGAGAGTTCAAGAGCACAGGGGTGGGAGATAGAAAACCACCTAGTTATGGGAACTAGGTGGGTGAGGGAAGGTTAACCTGGAAATGAGCTAATGTGGTCCTGAAAAATATTCTCCAAGATGCAGAGCAGGGAGTTGATTCACTCATTCATTTAGTAACTAGTTTTTTGTTTATTTTTTAAGATTTATTTCTTTATTTCTTCCCACATTCTCGCCCTCCACCCCCCCCCCCCCGCCAATTGTTTGCATTCACTGTCTACTGTCTTCTTTAGGAGGCACCGGGAACCAAACCTGGGACCTCCCATGTGGTAGGTGGGAGCCCAGCTGCTTGAGCCACATCTGCTTCCCATAACTAGGTATTGAGTGCCAACAATATGCAAGGCACTGTTTTAGGCTCTGGGGATAGAAGAGAACAAAATAGATAAGACTCCTGCTTCTTTGGAGTTTTCATTCTAGTAGGGGAGAGAGAATGAACATGCAAATAATCTGGGTAATTCCTAAAATTGTTAAGTGTCACCAAGTGAATAGAGTGACCGGGGGCACAGGCGTGCTGCTGCTTTCGATGGGGCGTCCTGGTGCGTCCACTTAAAGCTGTGATACAAACGAAGAGAAGGAACCAGATCTGTACACACATCACAGTCCAGGCAGAGGGAACTGCAAATGCGAAGGCCCTGAAGTGAGAACGTGCTTGGCCTATTTGAGGTCTATCTAGAAAGAAAAGAAGGTCCTGGTAGCTGAAATGAAGTGAGGGAGGGGCAGGGAGCAAAACTTCCCAGATGAAGTGCCCCAGGGGAGTTACTCATGCTCCCAGGTGTTGATCCCCTCAGCCTTCAAGACAGCAGATATAAGGCCTGGACAGCCTAATTCCCTACCACCACCACCATCACTGTGGACTGCAAATTTCATCTACGCATCCAGTGTCCCATGCAAATATTCTAATTTTCTATATGTTACGTGATGTGGAAGGTTGGGAAGCGCCAATGTAAAAAAAAAAAAAAAAAAAGTAGGAAATATCATATACAGTATGATATATACACTTGTGGTTTAAAAGTATGTTAACAGGGAGGTGGCTGTGGCTCAATCAGTGGGGCTCCCGTTTGCCACATGGGAGGACCCGGGTTCGGTTCCCGGGGCCTCCTGGTGAAGGCAAGCCCGTTCGCACGGCGTGGTTGGCTGACCCAGCGAGCACAGGCAGCAAGGGGGGGATAAATGAATAAATAAATAAAATCTTAAAAAAAAAAAAAAAGTATATTAACACTTGGGAAACGGATGTGGCTCAAAAGGTTCGTCGTCCGTCTACCATATGGAGAGACTGGGGTTTGATCCCCAGTACCTCCCGGTAAAAAAAAAAAAAAAAGTATATTAACACTCATGCTTGCAGAATGCACAGACTTTCTCTGAAAGGATACACATGAAAGTGGTAACAGTGGTTGCCTCTGGAGAGGGGAATGGAGGAGCTAGAGGGAGGGAGAGAAAGTCTCTTCATTGTATACTCATTTTTTTCTTCTTGTGGTAACATATATAACATATATATGTCATAACGTTTCCCATTTTAACAATTTTCAAGTATGCAATTCATTAGTGTTAATTACATTCACAATGTTGTGCTACCATCACCACCATCCATTATCAGATCTTTTCCATCACCCCAAAAAGAATTTATTGTATACTCCTACACTACTTGATTTTTATGTTGTACACATTACCTAATTTTTAAAAATAGATTAAATTGATTACATTTATAGTACGGGGCGAAAATATTCATATATGTGTTAGTACAAGTATAGAAAATAGCTAATCATTCTTACCAATCTGTAATAGTCCTTTTTTTTTTTTTTTTTACCGGGAGGTATCGGGGATCAAACCCCGGTCTCTCCATATGGTAGACGGACGCCGAACCTCTTGAGCCACATCCGTTTCCCTATAATAGTCCTAACAGATGGTGGGGAGAAAAGAAATTGGAGGCAAGGTTTGACTTTTTAGTTTATACCTTGCTATATTGTTTGAATGTTATATTAAGCATATTTTATTTTTCTAATATTGAGAAATTAATAGTGGATAGTGTGGGGGAAAAGTTGATAACTAAATTGAAAAGTGACTCAAGAAAGAAGGGAGATGAGTGTGGTTATAAAATGGCAACACACAAGATCCTTGTGCTGGAAATGTTCAGTGTGTAGATTGTGGTGGTGGATGTGTAAACCTACACAGGTAATAACGCGGGGAGCCAATGTGGCTCTGTGATTGAGCACCAGCTTCCCACTTACAAGGTTCTGGGTTCGATCCCTGGCCCTGGTACCTAAAAAACAAACAAACAAACAAACAACTTAATACAGACACACTCACATGAAGAATAAAACTGGGGAAATCTAAGATCAGTGGATTATATCATTGTCAATATCTTTTTTTTTTTTTTTAAGATTTTATTTATTTATTCATTTATCCCCCCCCTTGCTGCTTGTGCTCGCTGGGTCAGCTAACCACGCCATGCGGGCGGGCTTGCCTTCACCAGGAGGCCCCGGGAACCGAACCCGGGGTCTCCCATATGGTAAACGGGAGCCCTACTGATTGAGCCACAGCTGCTTCCCCATTGTCAATATCTTGATTGTGATAGCATACTACAGTTTTGCCAAATAATACCATTGGGGGAAATTAGGCAGTGTGCCAGGGATTTCTCTATATTATTTCCTGCAACTTCATGTGAATCCACATTTATCTCAATAAAGATTTAAATTAGCAGGATAAAAAAAAATTAATAGTGGGTTCCTCATCAGAGAAGTTTGTATAGAGCTGAAAAAAGCTATTTGCAGAGTACCTTGTAGGGGCAGTTCCATCTCCATAGGTAATTTCAGACCAGATGGGTCCCTAGGTAACCTTCGATATAAAACATTCCTTGGCTTTATAATCCATAACGCTAGATACACGGGCCTTATTTCCCTGGCTGGATTATAAGCGCCTTAAGGACAGCAACTCTAAATTTTGCTTTATAAGCAAAATCCCCCTCATCTTTCCCCTGCCCTCCATAGATCGCTTGTCTACGTGTTGTCTACTTGTTGTTTTTGCTCATCTGCTTGTTTTTTTTTGTTGTTGTTGTTGGGTTTTTTTGCTCGATGTCTACTTGCTGCCTGTCTTCTTTGGGAGGCACAAGGAACTGAACCTGGGACCTCCCATGTGGGAGGCGGGTACCCAACTGCCTGAGCCACATCTGCTCCCCCCCCCCCCATCTTTTAGCATAAAGATATTTAAACTTGCAAAATAAAGTCTGTCACTTGAATGCAGGGGCATCTGTTTTTCACAACTAACACAGTGCAGACTCGATGCCCAGAGCTGGAAGGTCACATATTGTTGTTCTAAACTTTTTACATCACAGAAAGAAATGTAATACAACTTTCCTGGTAAAAAGACTTGTTCAGCACATTTTGTCTTTGGCTTGGTAAAACAAGAGTTCACTTGTTCAAAGTCAATGGACCAAGAAGGGCTGGTTATAACAGGGAGCAGGCAGGGCCAGCCAGCACAAAGCTAGGATCCCGATTTACACAAGGCCAACCATGAGGCTTCAGGACTGCGGCCCAGGAACTTTCTCTGAGTACCCGCTTAGGGCTTTAATTATCATTGATCCCTCTGGCATACATGAAAGCTACAACTACATAAATATAAAATGGTCTTGAGAGATGGAACTGACCAAAGAGATTTTGGCTAAAGCCTTATTTTAAAAATAACTGTAGGGGAGCAGGTTTAGCTCAGTGGTTGAGCACCTGCTTCCCATGTAGGAGGTCTCGGGTTTAATCCCTGGTATCCCCTAAACAAATAAATATGTAAATAATAAAAATAACTGTATATAATTATGTTTTATATAAAATAACTTTTTAATGGCCTGGGACTTGATTTACTTAGATTCATTGGGTAGTTGAAAGATAGGGATTTTTTAAAAGGTGGGATAGAACTATAGTTTTCTATAACTCCGTTATCTTTTTATGACAGTATAATGAGATGTGTGTGTTTTTTGGTGGTGGCAGTGGGGAGTAATTTAAATCTTGTATAATAATGCATAGGCTGGAAACCCGGACTTTCCAATGATCTCTGTTGTACCCTTTGTGCCAATACAATTAAATAGAAAGTGAATAATCGAGTCAGTTTTCTGTATGCTACCCTATACCAAACATATAGATTTTTTAAACAAAGGGATTCATAAGAAAATTGCTCTCTTTTTCTATCAAAGTATATAGTGCAGTACATTGTTTACCATAAAGAATTTCTGACATAAAAATCTTCTATAGGGGAGTGGATGTGGCTCAAATGGTTGAGTGTCCGTCTCCCATATGGAGGGACCTGGGTTCGATCCCCAGGACCTCCCAGTAAAATAAAATAAATAAAAAAGATATTAAAAAAAAAAAAATCTTCCATAGTAAGCATCTTGTACTCACTAAATGTGTATTGAATGAAAGGATGAAAGGATGGACTAATGTATAAACACATGCTCAGATGAAAAGATGAATGGATGGGGAAATTACTGGACTAACGAATGCATAAATGCATGCATTAATGAAGGAATGAAACCCTTTCTCATGAGAGACATAACATGGGCCATGTTCACTGATCCTGCTTGTACCAACTGACCGAGAAAGCAAAAATGGACACAATGAGCCCAAGGCTGGGGCCCTTCCTGTTAAAACAGAAACTGGCCCCACCCCTTGGTCAGTGCCCAAGGATGTGCCCTGCCAAGCAGAAGACACAGAACAGGATTGGAATCACACATGCCTTGATACAAGGCCCCTGCCCATCTTTAATCCCTCCCAAGAAGCCAAGATACCATCTCTACTGAAAGAAATACCTACCTAAGCCCTTTGGTTAAAAATTAGTGGTTTCCTCTGTATTTTTGCCTTTTATAATTCCAGATATTTTATCCCCATTTTATTTTCACATGAGGAAACATGTATATGTCAAAGTGTGATCACACCCAGATTTTGCCAATAAATATATCCCTCTCTCCTTCTGTCTCTTTATCTCTCTCTCTTTCTGTCATACACAACAGAGCACCAGAAAATGGCAAATTACAGGTCATTAGCTAAAAAGTCCAAAAGATCGAAGTGGTCAAGAAAAACAACTGTATAAAATGCTAGCTTGACAAAAGCTATCCACCTATTAAATGGATGAGTTTCTTTCTTTTTTTTTTTTTTTTAAGGAAAATGCAGAAAATTACTCTGACCAAAGAGAAGCTGGCAAAATCCCATGTGGCTGGTGGTGGTATAAGTTGGTAAATGCCTGGAGAAAGTGTTGCAACCCAGCTCCTGTAGGACACAGGTTGGGGTGGTGGCAAGACCAAAGGACACACTCGGCATATAACCAGAACTGAGCTTTATTTATTGGGACTTACGGACAGGAGAGAGTCTCTCTGGTGGCGGCAGTCCAGAAAATGAAGATAGCGTTCTCAAAGAGGCAGGAAAACGAGGAGAAATATATAGGGTCTCAGAACAAAGACATTTCATAACAGAGTCACATAAATGGGGTCTAGTGATGTTACTGTAGGAAGGAATTGTACAGCCTGGAGAAAATTACAGTCTATGATACCATCTGTATCAACTTCTCCTGTGGGGGAGTTTGTTAAATTTAACTTGTGTCTTGGGGCATGCAGGCAGCTGTGCACTGTGAGCTGTTTCCCTTAGCCAGGGCTGGGGACCCACTGTACCCCCACAACCCACCCCTAAGCAGCAGTTTGTGTTGTCCATAGAATGCACGCTGCATTTACATTCCACAAGAACAGTACAACAGTACAGCATACAACAGAATATTAGGAGTCATTTACCAAAAGCTAGGAAACCTATAAAGACATGTTGCCAAGGCCAAGAGAGGGAGATAAATCAGTTAGACAGGGGATCAATAGCTAATTTATCAATATGACTTATGTGCTCTTGCATATGATTTAAAACTTGTGAGACATTATGAGAGTGATCAGGAATATATACACAACATTGAACATATTTAAGAGAAGGTCTTATTTCAAACTTGTTGGGTTGTACTCTGCCATGCCAGCAAGGTGTCCCATGCTCTCCAATTTGTAGGAGTTACAGTTTAAGGAAGATTGTGCCGGTCTAGCAGTATACAAGCAACATTTTCATTAGTAGGCAATAAAGTACTAGGTAGAGGAATCCTATGAGAAGGCCTCCAATACCATATATTTTCCCCTTCTCAATTTTCTGGATTTTCTGTGGTGACATAAAAAACTAGTTTAGGCATAAGGAGAGTTCACATAGACACATATAGGGCTCCAGCTATTTGCTGTTTTGATTGGTCGCCTTTTTACTTTCACCTGTTAGCTTTTAGGGAACCAATGGGGAGCCCTTTCTGTTTAGAGTTATCCAGAACTTCTTTTGAGCCCAAGACTTTCAAACTGGACCTTGTGACCAGGGTCTTTGGTTTCCTATACAAACCTGTCTCAACTTTCCCCTTAGAGAGTTTACACCCTTATCTTAAGGAGGAGCTGAAGGGCAATGGTCATTCTTCTGTAGCTGCTTCCTGCTGGCTAGGGGCAGTAGTTTCTGCCTGACAGGGTGTGAAACTCTCTGCTCTTCTACTGAGGCTGAGGGAAGATGGGTCTGGCACAGTGTTTAGAATTGGATGAAATCCCTGCATGACTAATACCTTGTTTTGGAAGGCCTTGATTCTGAAAGAAATAAACTTGGAAAATTAATTAACAGGAGTGGATGTGGCTCAAGCAGTTGAGCAGCTGCCTCCCACATGAGAGGTCCCAGGTTTGGTTCCTGGTGCTTCCTGAAAAAACAAAAACAAACAATAAAACCAACTCAGGGAAGCTGATGTGGTTCAGTGGTTGAGCATTGGCTTCCCACATACAAAGTCCCATGTTCAATGCCCAACCCCTGGTACCTCAAAAAAAAAAAAAAAAAAAAAAAAGAAGAAGAAGTTTACAAAGACTATTAACATGTTCAATATCCTTCTGCATATGATCTAGAATAGAAGAGATATTATTATATTTATCAGTTATATAGGCACAACACTTAATACTAATCAATGCACTAGTTAATACATAAGTTCCTCTTTGAGTTGCAGTTAATAGACCCAAGCTTTAGGTTTGCAATACCTTACATGTTGTTTCTCCATGGGAGCAGGCTATAATGTCAATTGTGTTTAAGTTCTACTCACATTATTCTAATAATTACTGCTCCACTTGGTATGCAGCCAGTAGTCCTTTGATGGACTATTACATAGCCATTACAAATGTAATTATGATAGCTACATCATATTGGAAAATAGATATACTGTAAAGGATGAAAAAATGTAAAATGGTATGTAGGTATGGTAGATTGTTACAGTAATTGCCCCCAATGAATGTCACCTCCCTATATATACATTTTTTTCTACTCCCTGAGATGGCGCCTGCGTCTGTTTGCTTGTTGTTGTTGTTTTCCTCATTGTTTTTGTGCTCATTGTCTGCTCATTGTCTGTTTTTTCTTTAGGAGGCACCAGGAACTGAAGCTGGGACCTCCCATGTGGGAGGCAGGTGCTCAACTGCTTAAGCCACATCTGCTCCTTGCTTGTTTGTTTTTGCTCATTGTCTGCTCATTGCTTGCTCATTGTTTTTGTTCATTGTCTGCTCTTTTTTCCCCCCTCACTGTCTGCTTGTTTTCTGATTGTTGTTTGTCTTCTTTAGGAGACACCAGGAACTGAACCTGGGGCCTCCCATGTGGGAAGCGAGAGCTCAACTGCTTGAGCCATTTCTGCTCCCCTGTATAAGCATTTTTGTAAAATTCCCCTCCACATTGACACCAGCCTTGGCCATATGACATGCTTTGGCTAATAGGACATTGGCAAAGGCAGTATAGGCAATGACTGGAACAGTATTTGTACAGTGGGTCTTGTTCTCTCTCTCTTGCTGCTTTTGGAACCCAGCTGCCATGTAAAGAAGCCCAAATAGCATGCTGGAGATGCACAGCCTGGCCAACAGCCAGCACCAACCACTAGGCATATGAATGTGGCCATATTATAGCAGCCAGCCCAGAGCTACCAGATGACTGCAAGGTCATGAATGACCATAGCTTAAAATCAGCAGAAGAAATGCCTAGCTGACCCCAGCCCAAACTGATGACCCAGAAGTATGAGCAAAGAAAAGGGATGTGGTTTTATCAGTCCAACCAAGTTGCTATTTGCAAATAATAGAGGTGACTTGGGGTCGGATGTGGCTCAACTGGTTGGGCGTCCGTCTCCCATATGGAGGGACCCGGGTTCGATCCCCGGGACCTCCCGGTAAAAAAAAAAAAAAAAAAAAATAGAGGTGACTATTCTTACAAGACCAACCCCTCCGAATCCTTGATTCTACCAATTGTGTAGGTCCATGACCCCATCAAGGAGTCACAGAGGGGAATTGAAACTGCAGAATTAAATTCCCTCCCTGACTGCAACATCACTCAGAAGGATTGACGGATACATGATTTGAGCCTATTAAATACATGGACTCTGATTTACAGTTACTGAAAAGAAAGAAGGCACTGGTTACATCCCAAGTGGTTATGCAGTTGGAAGACGAAGGAGTCCTCTAGGTTCTTGGCTATGTCACATAAAAGAATTTAAGAACATGCCAATTTAATTAGGCCAGTAAAAAGAGTTTATTGAAAAATGAGAGAAAAGAGAAAAGTACACACCCTCCAGGCAAAGAGGAGCTCCTGGAGCCGGGGGTTGACTTTACTAAAGCCATTCTTCTCCCCTTTCCTTTCCTAATGTTGGCAAGGGGCCCCAAGCTGTTTGCTATTCTGATTGGTTGCCTTTCCATCCCACCTCTTACCTCTCAGGGGACCAATGATGAGCCCTATTGTTTGGAGTTATCGGGGCTTCCTCTTGACCCTGGAAGGTTTCTGTGGGGTCTTTCCGGCTTTGTTCTTAGTAGCAGCCTTCCCTCAGGGTTTCCAGGAGGGGTCTTATGGCCATGGTCTCTGCCGGGTCCCAGCTGTGATTAATCTTCTCTCTTTCCCTATACTAACCTGCCTCAGTTACTCCACTGTGTTCTTCACAAAACTCATACAAATTTCATTGTAGAAAATTTAGAAAAAATAGATATGTATAATCTAGAGATAGCATTTGTTAGTAGCAGTTTTTTGGTACAGATCTGTCTAGACCCCTTCAAGATAATATGTGTGTCTGTGTGTGTATAAACTTATGTTCATGATAGAGAAATCTTTGTTTAAGATTTATTATTTTGGGAAGCGGCTGTGGCTCAATCAGTAGGGCTCCCGTTTACCATATGGGAGGTCCCCGGTTCGGTTCCCGGGGCCTCCTGGTGAAGGCAAGCCCGCCCGCACGGTGTGGTTAGCTGACCCAGCGAGCACAAGCAGCAAGGGGGGGATAAATGAATAAATAAATAAAATATTTAAAAAAAAAAAAAAGATTTATTATTTTATGCCCCCCCCCTTGCTGCTTGTGCTCGCTGTGACCATTTTGCTTTGCGTTCTTCTGTGTCTGCTTGTCTCCCTTTGTTGCATCATCTTGCTGTGTGCACCGCGCAGACTCTCAGCTCGCTGCACTGCACTGGTGGGCTTGTCTTCACCAGGAGGCCCCAGGAATCGAACCCAGGGCCTCCCATATGATAAACGGGAGCCCAATCAATTGAGCCACAGCTGCTTCCCTTTTCTTTTTTATGCATATGAGAAAAGGTAAAATGATAAATATATCATACATATGTTATGGACATCCTTCTATGTTATTATATATTATGCTCCAATATAATTTTAATGACTATGTAATATTCTGTTTTAGGGAAATGAAATAAACCTATTGTTGGCAAAAGAAAAGAGGGATGTGGTTTTAAGCACTAGACTTTAAGTGTGCATATATAGAAGGAAAGTAAAGGAGAACTTTACGCAACGAAAACCTCACAGCAACACTTAGATGAAAGAAGCTCAGGCGTTGAGAACTCTTGACTGGCAGCCCATGGCCCCACCTATCAGCACAGACACCAACATATACTAGAGAAAAAGTTATTTAAAGGGAGGAAAGATGGGGGGCGGATGTGGCTCAAATGGTTGGGCTTCCGTCTGCCATATGGAGGGACCTGGGTTCGATCCCCGGGACACCTCCTGGTAAAATAAAATAAAATAAATAATAAAGGGAGGAAAGGTTTTAAAAAAAAAAAAAAAGCTTAAAATTGTACAAAGTCGTCCAGCACAAACTTTTTCCCAAGGAAGGAACCATTTCTCTAACTTGCTGTTCAAGCAGCTACTCAGCTAAGCTTGCACTTTGGTCATCTACCTCGTCTTGGGTCATTTTCTGTGTTTTCATGCACAGTTAAGCTGAGTGGTTCAACTGCTCAATCCTGCCATCCTTTTGATGCCCATGAACATCAGGATGGAGTGGTGGGTGACATGTACCTCCCTCAAAGGAACCAGACCCCAGTTCGCCAGATCCCCACACCTTCCCTGGCTCTCTCCCACCTCACTCTTTCCTATGGAGAGCCAGGGGCACTGTGTGTTTACAGCCACCACCCTTAACTGAGAAAGTTCATGAGTTTCAAAGCACCCTCCCCTGCCTCCCGTAGAATACGTGACATTCATAAACTTAATCTGGCACTTACCCGTGAGGCTTCTGCTCTGTGCCAACCCCAGCTTTAGACAGTCCTACCAAACCAAACAAAAGGTGCCACATCTGACCGAAGCCTCCTGGTACAGAGGAAGGAAGGGGAGTTTAAAGCAGCACTTGGCGCACAATCTCCATGTGAACGAGCCTTTCCTGAGGGAGCAGTAAACTTACATTTCCCAGGTCGAGCCCTCTAGTGTGGGGATTCCACACATTGGAATCACCAGCAAGCTCTCTCACAAGAAAGGTGTTTGCCGCGTACCTTCCAGTGTCTCTTTATTTCAAACTTAGATCTGCTGAGGCTGACTCATCTCTCCCTTGCGGCACCGATACTCAATATTAGGCCACAGAAGCTGCCTCCGATCTCCAGGCTGACTTGTAGCTTTCTCTATCCACCCTGTCCCAGCCTGCTCCTTGCTGCCAATCCCGGTGCTAGTCCTTAGTTTTTTTGCAGCAA
>JAKSZT010053887.1:95181672-95205292 GCA_026826555.1 Tolypeutes matacus
TTTTTCCCACTTCCTCTTTCCTTCCATTGTTATGCAGAGGGAGGGGGGCTGGCTGCTGAATGAGGGAGAAGGAGAATTGGATTAGGTAGCAGGATATCCCAGCTGTTCTCTTCCTGGTTTTGCCTCTGCCCTTAAGTCTCACTTCCAATGAGCCCCACACCCACTGCACACTCCCACCTGCCAAATGACGAATGGGCCAGGAATGTGGAGGAATCTGGAAGGGTGCCTTGGGTGAGGCACTGAAGGGGAGGTTCTGGGAGAACTCAAAGTTGGTGGCATCTTATTACCATTTACGCAGGTGAACTGGAGATCCTGACATTACAAAATTCCAATGTCAACAGATTATATACAGGAAGAAAAACATTGGGGAAAAGAGTAATTAGGTTCAGGGGAATCAGTGCTGAGAAAGTTTATATAAAATCTCCATCCTGGAACTCTTGTATCAAATGCTAACTCATACTTTGGCAGAGACAGGTGCCCTTGGAAAATCTGATAAACGATGGGGACTCTAACCCCAGGAAAATGCACATAAACCTATAAACTTTAGGGACTCACTGCCCCCTTGAATTCCATCTGCAGATTCTCTGGTGGCGCACGATCGCCTTGGCAAGTGGTGTAAGCAGCCAAGAGCAGCAATCAGGCCATTCCTTCTCTGTAAATCCCATATAGAGTTCAGGGCGGTTCAGAGAAAGCATTCATTTGTTCATTCATTCAACAACTAACTCTTTGAGAAACTTCCAAGTGTTGGGCCCCACACTGGGCCACATTGTGAGCAGAAAGAGGTGAATCAGACACAGTGCGTCCTCCCTGGATGCTCGTGGTCCGGTGGGGGAGACCAACAGAGAGCAGACAATGAGTGTACAGTGATGAAAGAGGTAGCAGAGGGAACTGTGGGAGCCTCAGGGGGGCCAGAACTACTTCCCACAGCAATCAGTTTCTATACCTCTCAGACCAGCAAAGCACTTGGGAAAAAAAAACAAAAAACAAGTATACCCTGAGGGCTATGGGACTACTCTGTATTGGACAGATCAGAGCCCATGCTCCACTCCCTGGACCCCTTTCTCCTTCCCTGCCCCCTCCCCAATCCAGCTTTTTCACTTCCACTTGACCAGGACTTCCTCCAATCTCCTGGTGATGCTGCCATAGGCTTCCTAGCTGCCCCACATCTACCCCAACCAGAGCTGCTCTTGCTCTCCAGGCCTGCCTTTAAATAAGTAACCGATTCCTTTAGCACTCCATCCTTTCTTTGCTTAAGCCCTACTCATTTGAATAGTTATATTGAGAATCCCTGTAGGGAAATAAGGAGTAACAAAAATAACAAGCTTTAAGGAAGTTATTTGCAAGAAATCTGGAGAGTCCTTATCTGAGTCCTACTTGGTCTTTATTTACAGAACCTGCAGCTGCAAGGGCTGGGCTGGGCTTTCTGTCACTTCTTCCCAGACTTCTCACTTTTGGGGGGTGGGGGGCTCAGGGAAAAGTCCAAATTTGGGCATCTGCAATCCTGCCCACCTGCCTGGGCTGGATGCTAGGCCGTATATGCTTATCCCAACTCTTTCTCTGACTCATCTCAGGACACTGGTCCCTGGAGAAACTTTTGGCTCTGGCTGCCCCTCTTACCTTCAGTTCAGTTCCTGACTCATTTTGCCAGGGCTGCTGTTAGTTAAGTACCACAGACTAGTTGGCATTTTTAAACAACAGAAATTTATCATCTTCTAGTCTGGAGGCTACAAGCCCAAAATCAAGGTGTTGGCAGGGCTGTGCTTTCTCTCAAAGGACAGACACTGTTCCATGCCTCTCCCCTGGCTTCTGGTGGATGGCAGGCAATCTGTAGCACTCCTGGGTTTGTGGTGGCAGAACACAATCTCTGCCTGTCACAGGGCACACTCTCTTTCTCTGTGTGTCCAAATTTCCTCTCCTTATAAAGATACCAGTCACATTATTAGATCAGGGTGAGCCCTAGTCTAGTTTGTCCTCATCTTAACTAATAAAGATCCTAATTTACAAATAAGTTCACTTTCACAGGACCTGGGTTAGGACTTGAACATGCAGAAGTAGTGTCAGTGGAACGCTCTGGGTAATGGGCTTCTAGGTTCTTGGCTTATATCGCATAAAAGAATTTCAGGACACGCCATAGGGTAGGCAGGGGAGTAAAGGGCTTATTAAGAAACAAGAAACCAAAAACAGTACACAACCTGAAACATAGATTGCTGGAGTGCTGCAGGGGGAGATGTACACGTGTGGCCCCGGGTTAGGCCTTTTTAAAAACTTTCTTCCTCTCGCTTCCTAATGTTGGGGAGGGGCCCCCACCGTTTGCTGTTCTGATTGGTTACTTTACAATCCCCACCTTTTAGCTCTCAGGGGACAATGGGAGGCCTGTTCTTTGGAGTAATCCCAGGCTTCTCTTTGACCCGGGAAAGAGTTCCAAATGGGATCTCTTGATTGGGGTCTCTGGGATCTTTCTGGCTTGGTACTTACAGCAGACTTTCCCTCAGGGGGTTTCCAGGCAGGGTTTCATGGCCATGTTCTCTGCCTGGTCTTCAGCTGTGACCCAAGTCTTCCCTTTCTCTATACTAACCTGCCTCAGTAGGGGAGACTGGTACAGCTAAGAGATACAACTTGCAAACATCGTGTCCCCAGGATTCCAATACTGTAGGTCTTATTTCAAACATCAGCTACTCTGAGATTTCTTCCCTGACCTCACACATTAAGTCCATCTGATTGACACTCTCATAGCACCCGATATTTCTATTTCCTAGAAATTTTGTAATTAAAAAGTCTATATATTTTTTCTGTTACTGGTTTGAAGTCTGTCTCTGTTATCAGGCTGTGAGTTACATCAGGGCAAAGATCCCCACAGCTTTTGCTCTCAGTTTTGATCATTATTGCATTCCTAGCTCCTAGTTCACCTGCACGTGGTAGGCACTCACTACCTCATTTATTAAAAAACAGAGGGGCACTGAGGACACAGGTAAATAAGATATATGTGCTCCAGAATTCAAGAAGATCAAGATCCTACATAGCAGCTTCTGTATAGGTATTGGGCCAGTGTTTTTCAAATTGCAGGACTCAATGGATGGTGAAATCAACTTGGTAGATTCCATCCAGAATTTTTAAAATATGAAAGAGATTAGAAAAGAAAATAGAAATAGACTAGGCAATATCAGAGTGTATCACACATAAGAGTATTATTTCACAAAATTTTATTTCATCATATAACACTTTGTACACACACATATGCACACACACACCTATGCAATGGGTTGCATGTAAAATGCATTTCTTCGCCCCGCTTGCTGTCAGTGTCCATTTGCTGGATGGTCTTCTGTGTCTGTTTCTTACTTTCTCTTCTCATTTTTTTTCTCCAGGCTTTACCAGGATTTGATCCTAGGGACTTTCAATGTGGGAGAGAGGTACCCTGTCACTTGCGCCACCTCAGTTCCTGGTTTCTGGCCTGTCTCGCCTTGACTCTCTCCTGCATCTCTCTTTTGCTGTGTCATGATCTTGCTGCGAGGTTTGCCGCAGGCTGGGCTTGCCTGCTCGCCTTTTTACCAGGAGGTCCCGGGGATCAAACCTGGATCCTCCTATTTGGTAGACGGATGCCCAACCACTTGAGCCACATCCACTTCCCTAAAATGCATTTTAGTGGAGGTTGGGTCAAAAAAGTTTAAGAAACTCTGCATTAAGTTTTGCCTAAACTGAAGTGTGATAAGACAGTATTCTCCCAATTCACAGTTTCCCAGAGCTCCAGATATTGAGTCATACCATCACTGGAAAATAACACCTGGGAACCTCATTCAAAGAACCAGAGTGGAAATGGAGACACAATTTCAGGATGCTGTTGCAGAGTGAAGTCTGGATTTCTGTGCTTTGGTTGGCTTGTGTTACATCCTCAAGGCCACTTAATCATATAGACAGTCAGGTGTGTTTTCTCGATTTTTTTTCCCCCTTCCAAATAACAGATGACTTAATGTTACTCAAAGCTGAACAAAATTTGAAAAATATATATATATATGTGGGGCTTTTTGCTACCATATTTCGTAGAGCCATGAATTGCATGTTCCTCAAAAACACTGAAAAAACTAAAAATCTGGAGGAATAGAATTCAGCGAGGCTGGAGAACAGGAGGCTGTAAGGTGTAGTAGAAGAAACAAGGGCTATTGTCCTGAAGAGATGGTATTTGAATCTGTTTCTGCACTTGTTGGCTCTGTGACTTCTGGTGAAGGGGCCCAATACACATTAGCTGAGGACTCTGTGTTAACTGGGGGATGGATGCAAATAAACCCTATGTCCACACCCTGTCCTCAAGGAATTTACAATTTGGTAGGAGGTGCAAGTACATAAATAAATAGCCAAAACATAATTGCTTATCAGTAATAAGCTTATGTAGTTTATCAGTGATAACTTCATTTACTTATTTTCAATCATTCATTCCTTCCAAAAAATACCTGTTGAGGACTATCTAGGTGGCAGTCCCTTTGCTCGGGATGCAAAAACAAGTGAGGGAAACGGATGTGGCTCAATCAGTAGGGCTCCCATTTACCATATGGGAGGCCCTGGGTTCAGTTCCCGGGGCCTCCTGGTGAAGGCAAGCCGGCCCACGCGGCATGGTGAGCTGACACAGCAGGACGACCCAGCAAGAGGAGACAAGCAGACACAGAAAAACACACAGCAAATGGACACAGTGAGCACAAGCAGCAAGGGGGGGATAAATGAATAAATAAATAAAATCTAAAAAAAAAACAAAACAAAACAAGTGAGACATGATCCTTGCCTTGAAGATCAGTCTGATGAAGTCCATTTGGGAATATGAAGTGTGTTCATAGTAGTTAGGCTCATATATTAAGGAGTCAGGCAGATCTGAATTTCAATTTCAGGAACACCATTTTCCAGCTGTGTGATCTTGGGCAAGTTATTTAACCTCTCTGTGCCTCAGTTTCCTCATCTGGAAAACTGATATAATAATAGTACCTACTTCATATGGCTATTCAGAACAAATCCAGGTACTTAGCCTTGTGCTCATAAATAGCAGAGAAGTACTCAATGAAAGTTTTCTTTTCAACTTTATAAAATGGAAAAACACTCTTCTTCAGTGTTTAAGATGTCAGATATGGGAAGCGGCTGTGGCTCAATCAGTAGGGCTCCCGTTTACCATATGGGAGGCCCCGGGTTCGGTTCCCGGGGCCTCCTGGTGAAGGCAAGCCCGCACGGCATGGTTAGCTGACCCAGCGAGCACAAGTAGCAAGGGGGGGATAAATGAATAAATAAATAAAATCTTAAAAAAAAAAAAAAAAAGATATCAGATATAAAATTAAATGTAGTCTTGTACAACTAGATATTGAAACTCATGAATGAAAAAATGTCAGTGATTGCAGAGGAGCTATAGATGTAGTTGTAGATGACAGAAGTTCTTTCTTTTCGAGTTCTGAAACATTTAATTTTTTTTTCCTTTAGGTTATGTGTGCCCTCTGTGGAGTTTCTCAACTTTAGGTCTATATCAGTAGGCTAGGCTAGGTTTGCTGCAGTTACAAATAACTCAAAAATCTCAGTGGCTTAGCACAGCAAAGGTTTATTTCTTGTTTACATGGAACCTGCTGCCGCTCCTGGCAACTCTCCAGGGTAGTTTCCGGTCATGTTTCATTGGCCAAAGTGAGTTTCACTGGCTCCACCTAACTTCAAGGGCTCCACCTAACTTCACGGGAGTAGGGAAGTACAGTCCTCCCAAGTGAAGAACTGGAAATAATAGTGAGCAGAGGTAATGTCTTCCCCAGGGTCTCATACCATGCTTTCTGCACTCCAGTCACACTGGCCTTTTTTTTTCTTTGGTTTCTCAAATGACTATGTTCCCTCCTGACACAGGACCTATGCCCAGTCTGTTTTCTCTGATTGCAACACTTTTCACCCCCACTCCTTGGCTGGTTAATGCCTACTTTTCCTCCAGACTGAGGCTACTTGTCCCTTCCTTAGGGAAATCTTTGCTTTCCCCTCTTACCAAGTCCATTTCCCCTATTATTAACTGCTCTTATAACATCAGTCACCCCCACTTTACAGCACTTAGCTGCAATTTGCAGTTAATTGTGTGATGACTTCATTAATGACTGTTTCTTCTTCTGCAGCATAAGCTTCAGGAATCATGTTGTTTTGTTTACCTCCATATCTCTACCACCTGCACCAATGCCTGGGACTGTGACTGAGTGAATGAAAAAGTGAATATTTTCAAGAGTTCAGGAACATTTTTACCTTTAAAAAAGTCTGTGTATTAGTTGAAATTTGAGAAACACTACCTTGTATGAATTTTTCTTGGTAGCTCTTAAAAAGACACTTGGCAAATACTTGCTGATTTCATTCTGAAAGTTTCCTCTGGATAGAATGTCCCTGAATTCTCTGAATGCGTATATCTTGATCTAAGAGGAACAACATTTATCTGCCCCTTGACGAATATGGGGGATTGAAGACTGGGGAAGTCATTTTACATTTTGTTGTGTCCCCACCCTTTCAGATTGAGCAATCCAGGTTTTTGTTTTTGAAACCATCCTGTATCTGCAAGCTTCCCTATTCATTTGCATAGGTATTTCAAGACTGTTGAAACCTGTGTGCTCTGCTTGATTTAATTATCTAAATCTGTTGCAAAAAGCCAAACAGACTTATCTGCCTACACTTTGAAATAGACTTAAGGATCAATAGAAGTTGAAGTCAACTCTTCTGTTTGCTGTTTCCTTAAAGAAAAGGTCTGTGACAGGGCCCACTTTCTAGGTAAAAAAATGGTTTTTGTTGCTGTTGTTATATAGGAAACAGGCGGGAGATGGTTGGAACTCAACCACTGAACTACATTCGCTCCCAAAAAGGTCTCTCTCTTTTTTTTAGGAGGTACCAGGGATTGAACCCGGGACATCTTCATGGGAGGCAGGCACTCAACCACTGAGCTACATCTGCACATTTAGGGCTAGGCTTTGCAGCTATAAGGCCCTGGGAGCTGCCTAAGAAACATTGGCTCAACATTAAAAATCCGGTAATGAAATAAAACTAAAAATTCAAGATGAAACTGCAGATAGACTACAGGCATTAGAGTTTGGGACATTTCTGCTTTTGATTTCCTTTTAATGCGCCAGAAAATTCTTGACTCAAGCTGTTCAAGGTGGCAGATTATGTAAAATGTTAATTTAATTATATTATCCTAAATTATAAAAACAGGTTATATTGGAGTCTAGGGTGTTTTGCCCGTAACAGGGTTGTGCCTTTGTGGGTAAATAGCTCGCATTCCACAAGGCAAAGTCACACCCAAACCCCTTGGGAACCAGGGCTGCAATCTTTGATCTAGCTAACTCCACATACCAGTGGTAATTGGTTTTAAAAGTGTCTCTCTTTTTTTACCCCCCAGCATTCAACTTATATTTCTTTAGTGAATGACAGCATTCTAGAGTCACAGGTTAATAGGACAGAAGACTAATTGCACTTAAAATACAGTGTGATGATGGGAAGCGGCCGTGGCTCAATCAGTAGGGCTCCCGTTTACCATATGGGAGGCCCCGGGTGAAGGCAAGCCCGCCCGCATGGCGTGGTTAGCTGACCCAGCGAGCACAAGCAGCAAGGGGGAGATAAATGAATGAATAAATAAAATAAAATCTTAAAAAAAAAAAAAAAAATACAGTGTGATGGACCTTCTCAATTTGCAAGGCCTTTCTGGAGCCTACTTCCTGTCCTTCAAGTGCCCTCATTGCCACATCAACTCCCTCACGAGGCTCCACCTCTTCTGCTCTTGCTTTTTCTCTCTCCTTCCTCATTGACAGTATTATAGCTCCCTAAATCATAGTCCTCTTATTTGTTATGTATGTATTTAGTAGGTAATATATGGGCATGATAAAAATGTCAAATAGTGCAAGAGAGAATAACCATAGCAAAAACATAGAAATAATTAAAAAGAATTTGAAATAATAAAGAAATAAAAAATTAAATTAAAAAAAAAGAGAATAACCATAAAAGTTAATTCTCCCCGCACTTGTTTCCCAACTTCTAGTTTTCCTTCTTGGAGGCAACCATTGTTAGTTTCTTGCATCTTTCTGGTGATAATCTGTGCATATCCAAGTCACAGCATCCTCTACTGTTCTACGTCTTGCTTATTTCATTAAACAGTATATTTTGGAGATTGTTCAGTATCAGTTCATAGAGAATTCCCTCTTTTAAAAGCTGTGGGGGGTTGGAAGTGGCTCAAATGGTTGGGCGTCCATCTCCCATATGGAAGGACCTGGGTTTGATCCCTGGGACCTCCCGGTAAAAAAATAATAATAATAAAATAAAATAAAAGCTATGTAAATATCACACAATATAGTTATAACATAATGTACTTAACCAATATCTCTCCTTGCCCCCTCTCCTTCTCTATCTTTAGTTTTATTCCAAAGCTTTATATATCCCTTAGTTTGCTTTTCAGGAGAACCTGGTATCTGGTTCCCCTAGAGTCCCAGAGTCCAGTGTTGTCCTTTTCTGAGTGCCCTTACCATTTCCAACAGGCTTCAGCCCTGAATGGAAGCAATTTTCCTGTAACTTTGTAAGTTGCAAATTGGTGTAGTCTTTCCTAAACATCATGGATAAAAATGTGAGTACAGTGGAGAAGCTGGCTCTTTAAAAGAAAGCCTTCAATTAAAACAAACTGGGGGGAAGCGGCTGTGGCTCAATCAGTAGGGCTCCCGTTTACCATATGGGAGGCCCGGGGTTCGGTTCCCGGGGCCTCCTGGTGAAGGCAAGCCCGCCCGCGCGGCATGGTTAGCTGACCCAGCGAGCACAAGCAGCAAGGGGGGATAAATGAATAAATAAATAAAATCTTTAAAAAAAAAAAAAAAACTGACATTGGGAGCAAGAGATTATTCTAGCCTTCAAGTTGCTTGCAGCCCCCTGGGAAGACAGGATGCAAACCAGTGATTACCCAACAGTGAGGTGAGGGGCTCACAGCAGAGCATTGGTCTCTAAAAGAACAGGGAGAGTCCAGTAGTCACAAGGAAGTGAAATTGAGGCTGAGGTCTTAGGGAAGGGTTGGCCAATATCATGAGGCAGATGTGGCTTGGTTTGGGGGGTGTGGTGGTGGGGAAGATGATAAAAGCTGAAACGGAAATGCCTCAGGCCTTCAACCCAACATAGATACTCTACAGGAAGGAAGGAAGGCAGGAATGAGGTCACCAGGCTGGGTGCTCCTTCTCTCCAGCTCCTGTAAAAATTCAGATGCTTCTCACAAACCTCCCAAGGTTCTATCAGTCCCAGCAGCCCAGGAATGGCTCCTCAATATTCCTGGAGAATTTCCCCCTCAACTGGGAATGTTGGTTTAAGCAGTGTTTGGTCATTTCATGAGGGGCCATGAGAAGTGGCTGGCAGGAGCCTAGAAGATCTGGTTTACCAACTAGCTCTGTGACCTTAACTTTCTGGACCTCATCTTTTTCACTTATAAATTCATTAAAAAATATTTACTAAAATGAAAAAAATAAACAACAACAAATATTTACTAAGCATCTACTGTATGTCAGGTACTAATCTTGGTCCTGTGGAGGCCGAAGAGAAAAGAGATAAGTATGAGGGGGCTGGACAATTTGATTCCAGATTTCCTTTCTAAAGCCAGCATTCTATATTTATAAGTGATATTACTGGTAATCAGGGATTCATGAAGTTGTTTCTCCCTGCCTGGAGAAAAGTCAGAAACCCAGGTTATTTTGCTGTCCCTTCTCTCCCCAATGTCACTGCCCCCTTCATCTGCTCCCCAAGTTTTCTTTTCTGTTGCAGAGTTTGTTGTCTTTCTCTCCTGAAGTGGCTGCTACTCACCCTTCCCCTTTGTCCTGCCCTCCATCTGCCTCTCTCTTTCTGTCCCCTACCTCCCACAGTTGGTGGCCCTGCTCTGTGTGGCTATGTTTTTGTGCTGATCTCTGAAGGCAGTTGGGGAAGGGGGTGGGTGGGAGAGAGGCAGCTTGCCAATAACTGAGGGCAGGACAGGATGTTTGAAGCTTTGATGGCTCTCTCTGATATGTGGGACCAGCAGCCAGGCCTCCCTTTCCTTCAGAACTTGGAGATGATAACTAACTTGTCCTGTGGCCTTGTGCAAATCTTTTTACCTTTACTGGCTTCTGTTTCCCTCTGTGAAAGGTGAATGTACAGTCTGATTTCCAAGGCTCTAAGCTTTAAAATTCTAAGAAAATAAGCACTCAAATACCTTGCAGGTAGAGTATAAAGGATACAACCTGTAGAGAGGAAAATTTGGCAACAGCCTTCAAAATTACAAATAGCTATACCCTTTGATCTAGTAATTCTACTAGGAATTTATTCTATAGTTACTCTTGCATATGTACAAAATGACATATATTCAAGATTGTTCATTGCCGCATTGTTTATATATGGATACATTGGAAACAGTCTAAATATCCATCAATAAGGGACCAGATAAATAATTTATGGTAAATCTGCACAATGCAACATTATACAGCATGCAGAATGCAGTTATAGTGAAATATTATACAGCAATGAGAATGAATGAACAACTGCTACACACAGTCATGTAGGAACATCACAAACAATGTCGACCAAATATAGAGCAAAAGTAGCCAGATACTCAAAGAACACACACTGTACAAATTCATGTAATTAAAGTTCAAAACAGGGAAATTAATCTATGATGTTAGAGGTTGGAATAGTGGTTACCCTTGGGAAACTACTGGAAGGTGTCGCAAGTGGGTTCAAAGCTACTGGTCCGGTTCTCTTTATTGATCTGGGACCTGCTTACACGGATGTGTTCAGTTTGTGAAAATTTATGGATATGTGCATTCTTCTGTATGTATTCTATGCTCCAACAAAAGTTTAAAAAGAATGCAAAAACTTGATGCTTGAATCTGAAATAATCTCTGAGGTGTTATGTGGAAAAAGCAAAGTGTAAAACAGTACAAATCAAACATTACCGTTTGTGTAAAAAAGTGGGTAAATATATCAAATAGATGGATACAATATCTCTGGAAGGATGTTCAAGAAAGTGACAACATTGGTTATCTGTGAGAAGGAACCTGGGTAGCTCGTGGAGAGAGGTCAGGGAGAGAATTTTACTGCATATTCTGTTGTACATTTTTGGATTTCAAACCATGTGAATGTATTACCTATAGAATTAAAAGAAAGTACTCAAATTATAAAGAGCAAAATAAAAAGAAATTCCGTGACCCTTGGAAATACTCAGAAGTATTTGGAAAGAAGGAAAACGGGGAAAACACCAAGAGCTCACATATTTAGACTATAGCTCAGATATCTGTGGCAGGGACGGGGGGAGTGCTTGCATGTTTGACTTTTCTAAAATTGGACAGATAGAACCTTCGTTTTATGTTCACAACTTTCGCCACATTTTAAAAATTAGCCACAAGTTCATTTTTTTTCCTTTAAAATTGCATTTACTGAGCAGAGTGGGTATAAGCTCTGTGGTTGAGTGCCTGTTTCACATGTACGAGGTCCCAAGATCAATCTCTGGTGCCTCCTATTTTTAAAAAGTTGCATTTTACTGTCTTAAAAGAATAAAATAATCTATATACTGGTTATTACAACTAAGACAATTCAAAGACATATAAAGGATAATTTTTCCCTTCACCCAGTCCCTCCTTTCTCAGCCCTCTGAGGTATCCAGTGCTATAGGCCTAGTGTATATTCTTCCACCCCTTTCTCTATGTTCACATGACTATATATGGAAATGATTAGATATTTACTAACAGGATCATACCACTTTTTTTTTTTTTTTTTTTTTTTTGGCTCTATGTAGTTTTTATTTTTTTTTTTTTTTTTTGAAGCAAAGGACATTATTTAATTTGGTAATAGTAGCTATAATTTTTTGATTACTCACTGTGCCTAATACTGTCCTAAACCCTTTTATTTATTTATTTTTTTAACTTTATTTTGTACATTTAATAATTGAAAACATAAGCAATAAAAAACTAAAAAGTAAACACAGATGAATAAATACATACATTTCTCAATTAAATGTAATGGATACATGTAAAATTTTTGTTGTTGTTTTGTTTTTTGTTTGTTTTTTTGCTTTTTTGTGTGTGTGAATCAAACAATATATTACACAATATATTTGGTTCACAGTAATGCATTCATACAGTATTTGTCCTTTTGTGTCTGGCTGGCTTCACTCAACATAATGTCCTCCAGGTTCATCCATGTTGCCATAGGCTTTATGACTTCATTTCTTCTTACAGCTGCATAATATTCCATCGTGTGAATAGACCACAGTCTGTTTATCCATTCATCTGTTGATGGACACCTGGGTTGTTTCCAACTTTTGGCAATGATGAATAATGTGGCTATGAACATCGGTGTGCAGATGTCTGCTCGTGTCACTGCTCTCAGTTCTTCTGGGTATATACCCAGTAGTGGTATTGCAGGGTCACGTGGCAAGTCTATATTCAACTTCTTTAGGAACTGCCAAACAGTCCTCCATAGTGGTTGTACCATTCTGCATTCCCACCAACAGTGAAGAAGTGTTCCTATCTCTCCACATCCTCTCCAACACTTGTAGTTCTCTGTCTTTTTAATAGTGGCCATTCTGATAGGTGTGAAATGATATCTCATGGTAGTTTTGATTTGCAATTCCCTAATCATGAATGAGGTTGAGCATTTCTTCATGTGTTTTTTTGTCATTTGTATTTCTTTAGAGAAATGTCTATTCAAGTCTTTTGCCCATTTTTTAATTGGGTCATTTGTATTTTTATTGTTGAGTTGTAACATCTCTTTATATATCCTGGGTATTAAACCCTTATCAGATATGTGATTTCCAAATATTTTTTCCCATTGAGTTGGCTGCCTTTTCACCCTTCTGACAAAGTACTGTGAAGTGCAAGAGTGTTTAATTTTGAGGAAGTCCCATTTATCTATTTTTTCTTTTGTTGCACGTGCTTTGGGTGTAAGGTCCAAGAAACTACCACCTACTACAAGGTCTTGAAGATGTTTCCCTACATTTTCTTCTAGTAGTTTTATGGTCCTGGATTTTACATTTAAATCTTTGATCCATTCTGAGTTGATTCTTGTATAGGGGGTGAGATAGGAGTCCTCTTTCATTCTTTTGATTATAGATATCCAGTTCTCCCAACACCATTTGTTGAAGAGACTGTTTTTCCCCATCAGCATGGGCTTGGTAGGTTTGTCAAAACCAGCTGACTGTATAGGTGAGGGTATATTTCTAGGTTCTCAATTCTATTCCACTGATCGATGTATCTATCTTAATGCCAGTACCATGCTGTTTTTTTTTTTTTTTTTAAAGATTTTATTTATTTATTCATTTATCCCCCCCCTTGCTGCTTGTGCTCGCTGGGTCAGCTAACCACGCCGTGCGGGCAGGCTTGCCTTCATCAGGAGGCCCCGGGAACCGAACCCGGAGCCTCCCATATGGTAAACGGGAGCCCTACTGATTGAGCCTCAGACGCTTCCCGAGTACCATGCTGTTTTGACCACTGTAGCTTTGTAATATGTCTCAAGATAAGGCAGTGAAATTCCTCCCACATTGCTCTTCTTTTTTAGAATGCTTTTGGCTATTCGGGTGCACTTACCCTTCCAGATGAATTTGGTAATTGCCTTCTCTAATTCTGTAAAGTAAGCTGTTGGGATTTTGATTGGTATTGCATTGAATCTATAAATCAGTTTGGGTAAGATGGGAAGCAGGTGCTCAACCACTTAGCTATACCCACTTTCCGCCATATGTTTTTTTTGTTGTTGTTCATTTGTTTTTTATTTATTTATTTATTTATTTTTTTTTTTTAAAGATTTTATTTATTTATTCATTTATCCCCCCCTTGCTGCTTGTGCTCGCTGGGTCAGCTAACCACACCCCGTGCGGGTGAGCTTGCCTTCACCAGGAGGCCCCGGGAACCGAACCCGGGGCCTCCCATATGGTAAACGGGAGCCCTACTGATTGAGCCACAGCCGCTTCCCAATGTTTTTTAAAGATTTATATATTTACCCCACCCCCTCATTGTTTTGCTCTTGCTGTCTGCTCTCTGTGTGTTCTTCTGTGCTTGTCTTCTCTTTAGGCTGCACCAGGAACTGATCCTGGACCCCTGGAGTGAGGAAGGCACTCAATCTCCTGCTCCACCTCAGCTCCCTGGTCTGCTGTGTCTCCCATTGTCTTTCCTCTGTGTCTCTTTCTGCTGTGTCATCCTGCTGCACCAGCACTCCTGCATGGGCCAGCACTCCATGTGGGCCAACTTGCTGCACGGGCCAGCTTGCCTTTCACCAGGAATCGAACCCTGAACCTCCTATATGGTAGATGGGAGCCCAATTGCTTGAGCCACACCCATTTCCCCCTGCCATATGTTTTAGTTTTATTTCCAGTCTGTTTTTTTTTTACTTATCTTGTCATTGTGCTGCCATGCAATATTTAAAAAATATTTTTAGTCAAATTAAAAACATTTTTATAGTAAAAATATTTTCTTTTACTTAATGATTCTGGGCATCCTGTCCTGCTTAAAATTCCTGCCTCATTAAAGTTATAGTACTATTCTTAAATAAAATATTTCTCTAAGTTTTTGTTTTATATATTTTTATATCTTTAATTTTTATGGAATTTATTTCTGAATATATGGTTATAGTTTTGCTTTCTTATAGTCAATTAAATCAGGATCTTTTATCAAATACATCTTTTATGACAGAATTGCTTTGCCACCTTTGCTTTATATTAGGTTCTACTGCTAGATTCTATTCCAGACTATTGAACCATTTGAGCTATTAATAGCAGCTTTACTGTATGCTACAATAACTTTAAAATAGCTTTACAATAACTAAAAAGTTAAAGTTTGGTTTTCAATAATTAAAATTCAACTGTTCCATTAACAAAGAGGGCCAGGAATTTTCCTGGTTGAGGTAAAAGATAACAGGAGATAAGGTATGTGAAAAAGGGCTAGGTGAACTGCAAGGCTCCGCAGACCAATGTTGGCTGCTATGATCGCAAAATTAAACAAGCAGGAAAAAAATCTTGCGCTTGGAGGGCTGGGCTTTTAAATGACCATTAAAATTGCAGGGACCAAAGGTACAACGGTGGGACAGGAGACCCAGCCCTCCCACCCCCCAGAACTGGAGTGACAGAGGGGAAGGGAGTGGGGAGAAGCAAAGTGTTCTGCTCCCAGGAACCGAGGGATTTGGTCAGCATCGCAGAACGGAATTGGGGATAGGAGCTGGGAAGAGAAGGGCCAGTGAAGAATCCTAGAACAAGAGGAGGCTGCTAGGGCGGGGGCAGGTGGTGCTTTCTGGGAGCTTACGACCCCGCAGTTCTCTGAGAGCAGCACGGAGGGGTAGAACGGTAGCGCAGTAGCGCCGCGGCCGGGCGGACAGTCGGGGAGGGCCAGCCTGTGTCCCGGTCAGGCCCGTTTGGTGGGTCGGGCAGCGGCCGCCGCTGGGCCCGGGATTGGTCGGAGATTCAGGCGGGGCGGGGCGGGGGTTGCTGGGAGGCCAGCCGGGAGGCGAGCGCGCGCGCACGCGCGGGCACGGCGGCGGCACGCGCGTGCTCCGTCGGTCCGTGCGGCGGCGGCGGCGGCGGCGGCGGCGGCGTAGCGAGCCATGGCAGTGGGCTGCAGGCTGGTGTAGCGTGACGCAGGGTAGGCGGGAGGTGACTGAGAGGGTTGGGGATGGGGACGCCGGAGCGGGGCGGCGGGCGCTGCTAACCGTACGTGCGGAGCCTGGAGCCGGCGTCGGCGGAGCCCCGGGCAGGTGAGTGCGACGGAGCGGAACCCGGATGCGGCGCGGCTGAGGGGCGGCGGGGTAGCCGCAGCTGGCTGAGGTGCCCCCGAGCGGGCCGGCGGCATGCTCTTGCCGGCCGCAGCCTGCGGTGCCGGCGGCTCTGCTGCTCGCGCCGCGCTTCCTACTGGCTTGGAGGACACCAGCCCGCTGGCCCGCGGGGGCACCGCGCATCTTGGAGCGCCCTCGGCGGGCCTCACGGCTGAGCGAGGCGGCGGGCCGGCTCTCCGGGCGACAGAGGTGCGGCTGGGCGTCCCGGGCCGCCGGCGCTTTCTGTCGGCTTCTGAAGGGCGCCTCTGCGGAGAGGTGGCGTCTACGCGGATGTCCCCGGAGCTTCCAGACCCTCAGGTGCTTTTTGTGCAGAAGTGTATTTTAGGGGCGGGGATCCTGTGCTGTTGGGTTACGGAGGTGTTTTCAAATCCCAGCGCCGCCACTGACCAGTATGGGGTCTTGGGCCAAAATGCCCTGATTAGTTAAATAGGAATAATAACACCTACTTCATAGGGTTGTTGGCGAGGCTAGGACAGGATGATATGCATAACCAAATAGCAAGTGCTATTGGTAGCTGGTGCAGCATCTGCTCTTGTTTGTTAGTGCTAATTCTTGGGTGCGGGCGTTCGTTTGGGGGCACACTTATTTCCGAATTGTTCTGGTGTTGAAATAACCTCCGCTGGAGTTGCTTAATGTTGGAGTCTATTATCTTACAGTGATCAGTAGAGCATCTTATAGTCTCTTTCGAGAATCACAGAGTCTCTTTCTTGCAAAGGTTGACTTCGAATACGTGTTTCAGGTACCGAGTGGGAATTGCTGTTGAAATGAAACCAGGCGAATTTAGCATTACTCATGAAAGATGGTGGAACACATAAACTTGAAGTGCTTCTGTTTAAATAATCTTAAGTGACACTTAAACTCCATCACTTGTTACAGAGTATAAACACTGGAAGAGTATGGAAACAGATTCCTTTTTCTGCATTGCTACATCTGAAGGGAGTGATAAGTGCTCTAGTAAACGTCATTGTGGGCAGTGTTCCTGTATGGTGAAGTCATCATAATTAAATTAGATGAGTACTTATTTTGAAGCTCTGAATGGATATTTGGAAATATGATTCCTAATAAAATCATCTTCACCGAGTCAGAATCCTCAGCAGTTCATTAATCATTTGGGGATTTTTAAGTTACATAGTAAGATTTTTATGGTAAAAGCAGAAGTGTTTAAGTCATAATAATGTAGCATAGGAGAGGGAGTCAGGATAAGGATTTAACCTAGTTTAAAACTGGAATTTTATTTGCCAAAGCAAAAATGAATTAACCACAACCAACAGCAAACTTTAGCTTCTATCCCCTGATTCACATTCTGACCATGATATTCCACTTTCAGCGTGTTTTTTAGCAGTGGAGTAAATGGAGTTGAATTTTGATTTATTGCCATTTTAGTGTCTTGCCTGTATTTCCTGCTTTTCTTAGAAACTCATTCATAAAGGCTTTTTTTTTTTTTTTTTTTTTTTAAAGATTTTATTTATTTATTCATTTATCCCCCCCCTGCTGCCTGCGCTCGCTGGGTCAGCCAACCACGCCGTGCGGGCGGGCCCCGCCTTCACCAGGAGGCCCCGGGAACCGAACGCGGGGCCTCCCATATGGTAAACGGGAGCCCCACTGATTGAGCCACAGCCGCTTCCCTCATAAAGGCTTTTGATCCAACTTGACTTGTGAATGTGGACCCAGTAGTTGGAAAAAAAATTAAAAATGAACTTTGTAAACTCCTGGATCTCCTCCCTGTTGTCTAGTTTCAGACAATTGAATCCAACAATAGAAGCATTGCTACCCACTATGAAAAGGCTGGAGGTCGGAAGTCACATCTTTGGTTCTAGGCCTGGACCTGGGTCCAAATAGCAGGCGCTTTGGGGATGTCACCCAGTCTTTCTGGGCCTCAGTTTTTTTTCATTTATAGAATTTGGTTGGGAGTGAGGGGTTGGACTAAAGAATCATTCTATAAAGGAAGCTTCCAGGATACTACACATACATGGCTTTCCTTCTACTTCACTCTTTCTTTTATTGACTTTCTCCTCCTCTTCCCAAACTCTAAACTTCCTAATGCTTCAGGGCTTCCAACCTGTCCCTCTTCCTTTCTCTACCTGTACTCTCTCTGGGTGATCTCATCCTGTTTAGATCTCATCCGGTTTAAATATTATCAATATCTCCAGCCTTGAACTTCAGACTTATTCCTCCTGCCTACAGGATATCGTCATTATTTATAGGCATCTTAAACTTAATATGTTCAAATGGAGCTGTAAATCTATTGTTTCCCACAGCAGCCTACATTTCATAAGAGCACCAACCATCCCTCCTGCAACTGCTTGAGTGAAAAATCTGGTGGTCATCTTTAATTACTCCCTCTGTCTCACTGCTTGTCCACCTCATAACCTCACACACAACCAGTCCTTCAGCAAATCCTGTCAATTTTACCTTCAAAATGTATTCTGAATCTATTTACATCACTTCATTTTTATTGCTGCCACCTCAGTTCAAGCTGGACTTGGATGATATCTTCCTAGCTGGTCTCCTTGTCCCTGGTCTTGCTCTCCTACAGTCCATTCTCCACACAGTAACCTAAGTTATCTTTTCTTTACTCTCCTGATCAAATGCTTCTCATTACTCTAAGAAGCAAATCTAAATTATTAGCCTGAATATCAGCTAATTATCATGCCTAACTTGTTATTCATTTATGGTCTTTTTTCTTTACCATAATATAATGTCCATGAGTGTAGGGAACTTGTCTGTCTTCACTAGGGTATAGCAACCAGAACAGTGCCAGGAACATTTAACCATTGTTGAAGGAATGAATATATAGATGAAATTAGTAATAATATCTTCTGATTCCAAGTATAGTGTGTAGTGAATATACTCCCCCCCTCCTTTTTTTTGGTTCCAGATTTGTGCAAATCAGGAAATAACCAGAGGGCCTAGAGTTCTTTAGGTATTTTTACTTAGGTATTCTTGCTCAGTCTTCATTATGCTCTGACACTCCTTGAGGCTGAGTAAACTGAGAATCCCTTAGTCTTCATTAAGGTGCTCTACCCCTGGAAAGAATAAACATTGTAGACATTAAATCACTGATGGCAAAAGCAAATGAGAATTTATTAAGTTTTGTTTTTTGTGTACTGGATTATTAGTATTTTTGCAAACAAAGAACTAAACAAGCTTTCCTGCTATGTTTTGATTTTTTTGAGGCATTGAATTTTGGTCTTGTCTAGAGGGGGTTGGTTCTAACATGTGGTGGTTTGATCCTGTATTGCAGACTAAATTTTGTTGGGTAGCAGTTTAAAATTTTAGAGTAGTTGGTTTTTTTTTTTTAATTCAATAACACACTTTTTTTTTTTTTTGAGTCCGAGAAGTACCCACTGGTTGTATGTGTGTTTGTACTTATGAGCCATTTGATCTAGAGCCACCATATCTCGGGGATAAATTCCCATCATTTGGTTTCTGTTAACTTATATTTTAATAGCTTTGTTATATTGTAGAATGAGGCAAATAATTTAGGTCCCACCCCCACCCCCACCTCCAGCCTGAGATGGGATCTGTAGCCCCGAAGTCTGTCTAGCAGGTTTGTGAGGAAAGAAAGTTATGAAAAATTCAGAATCATACAAATCCATTGTTAAAGTAGAAATACAGGGAAAAAAAAAAAAGCCCTAGAGGAGGAAATCCTAGCGTAGAAGAGTAATACTGAAGGGACATTAAGCAGAGAGAAGAAGAAAGGGAAGATAAGGGAGAATATCATAGATTCACAGGCTTCTCCTCTCCCCCCCTTTCCTCTTACCACTCACCCCTCTCCCCAAAACCTGATGTTTAGATTCTTTCCCTCTGTCCCTTCTCCATTCTCTGGTTTGTGTGGGTTGTTTTCTAAGAAGTGCCTGTGAGCCTGTGATTGTCCAATGTCTGCTAGAACACCTTATGTGAGAGGGAGCCATCCCTTTCCTGAAGGGGCCTTTCTACTTTTTCATAATCAAGGTAGGTTTGTCTTCTTTGATCTTCCAGCCATTGGGTCCAGCTTCACCCTTTGGAGCTGCCCTAAACCGGTGCACTTCCTCTTTGACTTGTTCTTCAGATATTCCATGGTAGCCTTTGTGTTACCTTCTCTAGGTTAAATAATTGAGACACAAGTTTCTAGGTGAGAGAGGGAAAATGAAAGGGATTAAATATATGGTTGGGATGTGGATACTATGTTAGCAAACAGTTGCTCTGATAATGTAGATTGTCTAGTTTTAATTTAAACTGTTCTTTCTCTGAATCAGAATTAATTTTTTTGCCTATTAAAGAGATTTTAATAAAAGAGGCATTTCTAAAAAGTGAGTAACATTGAATTTTTAAAATTTAATACAGTTTTGTTGTACAGTCCTATGAGTTTTAACACAAGTATAGACTTTTTTTTTTTAAGCAGGTACTGGGACTTGAACCTGGGACTTTGTACTTGTGAAGCATGTGCTCAGACACAGAGCTACACCTGCTTCAAGCATAGACGCTTACTTTTAATAACTTTTTTTTTTTTTTTAAACACACATTGACTCCTGTAACCTCCATTACTAACAGGGTACAGTACACCTTTGTAGTCATACCCTTTCCACTCCCCATTTCTAAACCCTGGGCTTTTTATTTTTTTGGAGGTACTGGGGATGGAACCCACGATCTCATACATGAGAATCAGGCACTCAACCACTGAGCTACATCTGCTCCCCAATAAGAGTTGGGTTTTTTGTTTGTTTGTTTTTAGGAAGTACCAGGAATTGAACCCAGGACCTCATATATGGGAAGCAGGTGCTTAACCACTTGAGCTACATCCGCTCTCCTTATTTGTTTTTTTTGAAGAGAAAATTTCTCGTGGGTAGGATATGTCAGAACTGGAAAGAGTAGATAATTGATTAGCTTAATTGTTGGCTTCCCTTTGGAAATCTAAATGAGAGAAATTGTTATATAACTTCAGGAACCTATCAAGCTAGGCAAATCCTATAATATCAGGTTACGATAGGAACCATCTAATGAAGAAATTTGGGAACTAATTCTATGAAATTTGGCATCACATATCCTATCATTCTCTCCCTGATAAAACCAGAATTACCATTTATGTTACAGTTATTATCGGGTAACGTAGAGATGAATATTGTTAGGGATTATGTTCTGAAGAGCCATCCTTTCTCCCTGGTCTCTATCATTACCACTTTCTGCTTGCCTGTCTATTTTATTCCAGCATTTATAAAGTTGTTATAGATACTCAACTTTCCTAGGGCCTGAGACAGGGATACAGTATACTGTATGTACAGCTGAGGGATACAGTACACTACTGAGGTGTATTGCAAATTTAGCTTCTCATTATCCGTTTAACTTGGTTCTAGCTTAAAGCAGGAAATAATCCAGAAATTCCATCACTTCCTCAGAAAATTTGCAAATCCTTCCCCCGAATCTTGGCTCTAAGATTGATCTTTCTGTCTTCCCCTCTTCCCTCCCTCACTTTCATCAATGCATATCTCATAATTATAGTCCCTTAAATACTTAAGGCCGTCACCTGAGGTTCTCATCAGTTATCCGTAAATGGGAGTTAGTTTACTGCTGAAATCAAGAATGATCATGTAGTAGTGCTAGAGCCAGGTCTGTGCAGCACAGAATACCCCTCTACTGCAACCCAGGAGGGATTGCAGCATCCCTGGCTATGGAGCTTGTCATATCCTGGACCTCGGGGCCCTTGGGAGTCTACCAGCCATTTGCCTTCAAGAAAAATGCGATTGGATCCTGATTATCCATGCCTGAAGGAGGATAATTATATGGATTAAAAGAAATCCTTGGGTAATCCAGAAGCTTTATTTAAAGTACATTTAAACCACATTCCTGACCACATTTTTTTCGTGCATTTCTAATAACTAATTTATAATATTTACTAGTTTCACATTTATCTACATACTCTCACCATTTAGGAGTAATGGTGGTAGTGATGTAGAGAAAAGATGGAAGGGGCCTAAGGAGGCTGAGTTAGGTTAATCAACCAGCACTGCCCCCAAATAATTTGGTATTGACTGGGTGATTTAGCCACAATGCTTAATAGACCTTGAAGACCTAAATTCCAAGAATTCCTTACCTACTGAGCCACAGGAAGGAATTTTGAGGTGACTGTCAACAAGACATCAAACTCTGTTTTGAGATATTTGTACTGTACTAGCTTAAATAATAGAGCTTTTGTCATTTAAATATTTCAGATTGTTAAAATTATCACTTTAATGTAATTTGAAATTTTCCTTAGTGTTTATTTAATCGTTTAACCTATTTTCAGTTTTTAAAGGAATTAAATTGAAGACCTGCCATTTGAAAAACTGGAGATGCTCAGTTTTTTTTTCAAACCAGTGCACTGCTACCCTCTGACAAATTACTTGCATGTAGTTAACACAGTAAATAATTTCTATTAAATTGTTGATATATGGACATTAAAAATAGTTTATTCTTGAACTACTGATCCAGTGTAGCTCTTGTATTTAGATATTATTAAAATAAATATTTTTGGATAGTCAGTACTTAATGGTTACAGAGTTTCTCTTTGGGGTGATAGAAAACTTTTTGTAGTGGATGGTGGTGATGGTAGCACAACATTGTGAATGTTAAGTAATGCCTCTTTTTTTTTTTTTTTTTAAAGATTTTATTTATTTATTCATTTATCCCCCCCATTGCTGCTTGTGCTCGCTGGGTCAGCTAACCACGCCATGCGGGCAGGCTTGCCTTCACCAGGAGGCCCCAGGGACCGAACCCGGGGCCTCCCATATGGTAAACGGGAGCCCTACTGATTGAGCCACAGCCGCTTCCCTAAGTAATGCCTCTTAATTGTATGTTTGAAGGTGGTTAAAATGGGAAATGTTATGTTGTATATATGTTACCACAATTTAAAAAAAGGAAATAAAAAGATAAAATCAATGTTTTTCTCTGGCTTTATAAACAAAAATGTGATTTGTTAAGTAAAACATATCTCTGCAGTTAGGTTCCATATTTATCAGCTATATAGATAACATTCCCCTTAAGGTTCATAACTGCATTCATAGGTAATTTTTGGGGTGGGTGGGGTGGGAGAAACCAGCTAGAATTCTCTTAAAATGCTTGTGTTTTGCACTGTGAGACTAAGGAAACATTCACAGGAAGAGAGGATTGTTGGTTTTGAATATGTTTGTGATAGATTGAAATTGTTTTATCTTTGTTCTTTTGATGGCTGTGGAAATTTCACATTTTCTTTGGAAATCATTAGTTGTCTTAACTCTAGTTTTACAACTTAACCGTCCATTCTGTTTTTTTTTTTTTCCTAACTGAGGAGCTTCTGGGAATTAGGACCTCATTCCACCTGCAAGGAGCATCTCCTGTCTTTATAATTTGTACATGCTTGCCTACCTTTTTATTGCTATACCTTCATCATTTTCAAGACCCATGCCAACCATGTATTACATATTCCTTTATAGCGCTCTACCGATTTTTTTCAACTAGCAAAAATTATTTTAACTTTAAGGTCTGAAGAATTCACTGTCTTCTTGAGTCCTAGGCACTTTTTAATTTTTAACTTTATTTTTACTGTGTACATTTCAGTAATAGTAATTGCGTTCACAATATTGTGCTACCATCACCACCAAACGTTACCAAGACTTTCATCATCCAAATGGGAAACTTTGTACCCGTTAATTAAGCATTTATTTTTTTTTTCCTTTTTTTTTTTTCATTCTTAGCATTATATCCTCCATATTTAAACTAAGGTTTTTTTCCTTTTTTTTTTTTTTTCATTCTTAGCATTATATCCTCCATATTTAAACTAAGGTTTTTTTCCTTTTTTTTTTTTTTTTTTTCATTCTTAGCATTATATCCTCCATATTTAAAC
>JAKSZT010053887.1:95205302-95269451 GCA_026826555.1 Tolypeutes matacus
TTTTTTTTTTCATTCTTAGCATTATATCCTCCATATTTAAACTAAGGATTTTTTCCTTTTTTTTTTTTTTCATTCTTAGCATTATATCCTAATTAAGCATTTATTAAGCAATAAATCCCCATTCCCTTTGCCCCCAGCCCCTGGTAACCTCTAATCTTCTCTGTTTCTTTATTTGCTTTTCTAGATATTTTATATAAGTGGGATCATATAACATTTGTCCTTTTGTGTCTGGCTTATTTCACTTAGCATAATGTTTTCAAGGTTCTTCTATGATATAGCATGTACCAGAACTTTTAAAATTTTATTTCACCTTTTTATTAGAGAAGTTATAGGTTTACAGAAAAATCATGTACAAAATATAAAATTCCCATATACCACCCTGTTATTAACATCTTGCATTAGTGTGGCACATTTGTTACAATTGATGAAAGAACATTTTAATAACTGTACTATTAACTATAGTCTGTGGTTGTATTGTACAGTACTATGTTTTTGTTTTTTTAAATTCTATTACTGTTTTATGTAACCTAAAATTTCCTCTTTTAGCCACATTCAAATATATAATTCAGTGCTGTTAATTGCATTCAGAGTGTTGTGCTGCCTACCTTCACCACCATCCATTACTAAAATTTTTCCATTACCCCAAACAGCGACTGTACAATTTAAGCATTAACTCCCCATTTCCTACTCCCACCTAGGCCCCTAGTAACCTATATTCTAGTTTCTGACTGTGAATTTGCTTATTCTAATTACTGCATATCATTGAGATAATAGAATATTTGTCCTTTTATATTTGGCTATTTCACTCAATATGATGTCTTCAGGGTTCATCCATGTTATCGCATGTATCAGAACTTCATTTCTTTCTATGGCTGAATAATATTCCTTTGTATGGATATACCACATTTTGTTTTTCCATTCATCTTTTGATGGACACTTGGGTTGTTTCCACCTTTTGGCTATTGTGAACAATACTGCTATGAACATTGGTATACAAGTATCTGTTTGAGTTTCTGCTTTCAATTATTTGCCGAGTCGTATGGTAATTCTATGTTTAAATTTTTGAGGAATCACTAACTATTTTCCATGGCAGCACCATTTTACATTCCTACTAGCAATGTGAGAAGATTCCAATTTCTTCACATACTCTCCAGGCATTTTTTTTCCCAGAGGAGGTACTGGAGATTGAACCCAGGACGTCATACCTGAGAAGCAGGCGCTCAACCATTGAGTTATATCTATTCCCCAATGAGAGTTGTTTTTGTTTGTTTTGTTTTTAGGAGGTACAGGGGTTGGAACCTGGGATATCATATATGGGGAAGCAGGTGATCGAACTACTTGAGCTACATCTGCTTCTTGGCAATATTATTATTATTATTATTATTATTATTTTTATTTTTATTTTTTTTAAGGTAACAACGGGTGCTGGGGAATGAACCTGGGACCTCGTATGTGGGAAGCCAGCACTTTCTCTGAGCCACATCACCTCCCCTTGGCAATTATTATTTTTTGTTAAAATTGTTATCTTTATTTTGAGAGCCATGGAAAGCCATTGGTGTGTTTTATTTATTTACTTTTAAAAAGATTTATTTTATTTATTTCTCCCCCCCCCTTGTTTGCACACACTACTCTCTGTTCGTCTTGTTTTTAGGAGGTACTGGGAACCAAACCTGGGACCTCCCATGTGGTAGGTGGGCGCCCAACTGCTTGAGCCGTGTATTTATTTATTTATTTATTCATTTTTATCTTTTTTTTCTTTAAACTTTATTTTGTACATTTAATAATTGAAAATATAAACAATTAAAAACTAAAAAGTAAACACAGATGAATAAATATCTACATTTCTCAAGTAAATGTAATGGCTACATATAAATTTTTTTTTTTTTGCATCAAACAATATGTCACACAATATATTTGGTTCATAGTAACACATTCATACAGTATTTGTCCTTTTGTGTCTGGCTTGCTTCACTCAACATAATGTCCTCCAGGTTCATCCATGTTGTCATATGCTCTACGACTTCATTTCTTCTTGCAGCTGCATAATATTCCATTGTGTGAATAGACCACAGTTTGTTTATCCATTCATCTGTTGATGGACACCTGGGTTGTTTCCAGCTTTTGGCAATGATGAATAATGTTGCTATGAACATCAGTGTGCAGATGTCTGTTCGTGTCACTGCTCTCAGTTCTTCTGGGTATATACCCAGTAGTGGTATTGCAGGGTCACGTGGCAAGTCTATATTCAACTTCTTTAGGAACTACCAAACAGTCCTCCATAGTGGTTGTACCATTCTGCATTCCCACCAACAGTGAAGAAGTGCTCCTATCTCTCCACATCCTCTCCAACACTTGTAGTTTTCTGTCTTTTTAATAGTGGCCATTCTGATAGGTGTGAAATGATTTCTCATTGTAGTTTTGATTTGCATTTCCCTAATCATGAGTGATGTTGAGCATTTCTTCATGTGTTTTTTTGCCATTTATATTTCTTCTTCGGAGAAATGTCTATTCAAGTCTTTTGCCCATTTTTTAATTGGGTCATTTGTCTTTTTATTGTTGAGTTGTAACATCTCTTTATATCTCCTGGATATTAAACCCTTATCAGATATGTGATTTCCAATGATTGCTTTAACTTTGTGCTTTAACTTTGTGTACCTACTTTCTCCACATCCTCTTCAAGCAATTATTATTATTATTATTTTTTTTTATAAAGATTTTATTTATTTATTCATTCATCCCCCCCTTGCTGCTTGTGCTCGCTGGGTCAGCCAACCACGCCGTGCGGGCGGGCCCGCCCTCACCAGGAGGGCCCGGGAACCGAACCCGGGGCCTCCCATATGGTAAACGGGAGCCCTACTGATTGAGCCACAGCCGCTTCCCAAGCAATTATTTTTTAAATCAGTGATTGTTTTAACTCTGTATTCTGTGTCTTGTTACCAGCTTCCTTTTATGGTTTTTTTTTAACCATTTAAAGCTGTTGCTGTCAATATATTCTATTAGAAAAACTCCCCTGAGTGGTTTTCTGCATGGAATTAAACAATAACAATAGCTAACATTTATCAAGTGTTTACTTATATGTCAGGTATTGTAATATGCCAAATATTCTATGTTATTTAATTTTATTCTTGCTAACAACCCTCTAAGGAAGGTACTAATGATATCCCCATTTAAGAGGTGAGGAGACTGAAGCTTAGATGAGTTAACCTTCCAAATCTCAAAACTTTTAAGTGGGAGAGTCAGGTTTCAAACCTAGGTTGTCTGACTCTAGAGTTTATGGCTTTAACTGCTTGCCTCATATCATTATTTCTTAGGTCTTTCAGAGGAAGGTTGAAAGAGGTAAATTTACAGTGTTACGTTTTTAGTATAATGATCACCACCTTCATTTTTCAATATTTATTTGGAAACAGGAAGCAATTTTCCAGTCATTATGTCATTAACTTACTTTTTTTTTTTTTTTTTTAAGTACTGGGGCTGGGAATTGAACCCCGGACCTCATATGTGGGAAGCTGGTGCTCAACCACTGACCCACATCACCTCCCTTGCCATTAACTTACTTTCTCTTTCTACTGTTAAATTAATTTATATGGCTATAGCCCAGTTTTATGGACGAGTTAAGCAATAAATTAGTTATTTGCTGTAGTATGCCTTTGTTTTGAAAGTATGATTAGCTTTTCCTTTGGCTTTAAAATTAAAATGACTGTGGTTTTGTGGTTTGTCATGTATATGTAACTAACAAAAATGTTTAATGTATGACCTAGTATAGTTAGATGTTCCAGTATGTCTGTTTTTTTTTTTTTTTCCATTTTATTTTATTTTATTTTATTATTTTATTTTATTTTATTATTTTATTTTATTTTATTATTTTATTTTATTTTATTTTATTTTATTTATTTTTTTAGCAACTGACATTATTTATTAAACTAGTTGACTTAAGCATCTGCAATGGTGACTTCAACCTCTACTCCTGGCTCAATGCTGATGGATGTAATCTGCTTAACAATCTCAGAAGGACTGTGCAGATCAATGAGTCGCTTGTGGATCCTCATCTGGAAACGATCCCAAGTCTTTGAACCTTCACCACAAGGAGTTTTCCTTGTAGTGATTCTTAGAGTCTTGGTGGGCATCCGAACCGGTCCCTTCACTTTGAGGTTCTTTTCCTTTGCGCCTCTAATCAAGTCAGCACACACCTTCTCCAGAGACTTCACGTTGCGGCTGGTCAGGGTGATTCTAATGCGCTGAATCGCCACCTCTGGTTCTACGGGCGTCTTTCCGGTGTCCTTAAAAGCCATGGCTGCGGCGTGGCTTCCTGACCGACTTGTTCCTCGGCGAGAGCTAACAGCAGTGAGTCAGGAGGACCGGTGACCCGCTGCGCTGCTACAACAGCGACCGCGTTTTCCTCGAAAAAGCTTTTTTTTCCATTTTAAAAACAATTTATTGAAGTACATCATTCATACATGAACATACATGAACAATAAGTATAGTAAAAGTTGTGAACTTACAAAACAAGCTTACATAACATCATAAAGGGCTCCCATATATCACCCCACCACAAATAACTTACATTGTTTTGAAACATTTGTAACAAATTAAGAAAGATCATCATCAAAGTATTACTACTAACTACAGTTCATATCTTATACAGTATGTCTGTTTAGAGCATTTTTACAGAGTTTTAAAGCAAGAAAATTCAAAGTATTTTTCCCCCCCTCTGCTCAGGTAATTTGTTTACACATGCTGCTAAGCCTGATCCTAAAGTATTTGGAACAGAGGAAGAAAAACGTAAATTTACTTTTGAGTAAATGAGCCAATAGACTACAAGTAATAATCCTTTCACTTAAAACAAAACAAAAACCTGTATAGAGTACATCTATGGCCAATTGATTTTTGACAAGGGAGTCAAGTCCACTCAATGGGAAAAGAACAGTTTCTTCAACAAATGGCACTGGGAAAACTGGATATTCACATGCAAAAGAATGAAAATATACCCCTACCTCATGCCATATACAAAAATTAATTAAAAATGGAGTAACAACTTAAATATAAGAACTGAAACTATAAAACTCTTAGAATAAAACATAGGGAAATAACTTTAGGACCTTGTATTAGACAACGGATCCTTAGATTTTACACCAAAAGCATGAGCAACAAAAGAAAAAAAATAGGTAAATTTGATTTCATCAGAATGAAAAACTTGAGCATCTAAGGAAATTATTTAAAAAGTGACAGAAAAGACAATCAACAGAATGGGGGAAAACACTTGGAAACCATATATCTGATGAGGGTTTACTATCCAGAATATTTAAAGAACTCTTACAACTCAACAACAAAAGACAAACAATCCAATTAAAAAATGGGCACAAGACTTGAATAGACATTTCTTCGTGAAGATATATAAATGGCCAATAGTACATGAAAAAGTGTTCAACATCATTAGCCATTAGGGAAATGCAAACCAAATCTGTGTTGACCTACCACTTGACACCCACTGGAGTGGCTACTGAAAAAAAACAGAAAATTGTTGTTGTCTAGCATGTGGGGAAATAGGAACCCTCATACGTTGTTGGTGGGGATGTAAAATGGTGCAGCAGCTATGGAAAAAGGTTTGGTTGTTCTTCAGAATGTTAAACATAGAATTACCATATAACCTGGCAATCCTGCTTCTAGCTATATACCCAAAAGAATTGGAAACAGGGACCCTGACAGCTTTCATAGCAATATTATTCATAATAGCCAAAAGATGGAAGCAGCCCAAACGGCCATCAGCAGACGAATGGATACATAAAATGTGGTATATCCATGCAATGGAATATTACTCAGCCGTAAAAAGGAATGGCGTTCTGATACATGCCACTATGTGGATGAAGCTTGAAGACATTATGTTGAGTGAAATAAGCCAGACACAAAGGGACTGATATTGTGTGATTCCACTTATATGAAAGAGCTAGAATATGCAAACTCATAGAAACAGAAGGTAAGAGTACAGGTAACCAGGGGCAGGGAAGAGGGAGAATGAGGGAATGCATAATGGGTGTAGGGTTTCTATTTTAGGGTGAAGGGAAAGTTCTGGTAATGGATGGTGGTGAGGGTAGTGCAGCATTTTTTTTTTTTTTTAAAGATTTCATTTATCTATTCATTTATCTCCCCCCCCCCCCCCGCTGCTTGTGCTCGCTGGGTCAGCTAACCACGCTGTGAGGGTGGGCCCACCCCCAGGAGGCCCCGGGAACCGAACCCAGGGCCTCCCATATGGTAAATGGGAGCCCTACTATTGAGCCACAGCCGCTTCCCGATAGTGCAGCATTGAGAATGTTAATCCCACTGAATAGTATGCTTGGGATACTAAGCATACTTGGGAGTGGCTGAGATGGGAAAGTTTATGTTGTATGTATGTTTCCACAATTGAAAAAAAAAAAAAAAAGAGCAACTAAAGAAATGAAAGTTAGCTGCAATACATGATCCCAGACTGGATCTTATAATGGAGCAGAAAAGTCTCAAAAGGATATTATTGGGACAGATCAAGAAACTGGAATTTAGACTGTAAGCTTTACAATAACGATAAATATCTTGAACTTGCTAACTGTACTTAAAGTGATTCTATAAGTGAATATCCTTGTTCTTAGGAAATGTACATGGAAATATTATATGTTCAAGGAGCATTATATATACATCTTACACTCAAATGTAAGAAAATGTACAAATAGATGGGTAGACAGAATGATTTGGCAAATGTGGTAAAATGTTAAAATTGGTGGATCCGGGTATCTGGAGATGGGTAGGCTGGAGTTCTGTATGTGGGTTTTTTTTTTTTTAAACATTTAAAATGCATGTTGGTTACTTAAAAAGAAAGACCTACCTTGCATTCAAGCGTTTTTTTTTTTTTAAAGAAAAATATTTATTTTTGAGTGAAAAAGGAAAAGGTCATCTTATATGATAATCACATACAATAGATGTCTAATCACAGGAAAAGAGCAAGTTATTTGTTCTAGCTTTTTTTTTTTAAAGATTTATTTATTTACTTTTATCCATTTTTACCTCTACCTCCCCCCGCCGTTTTTGCTGTTTTTGTGTCCTTTTGCTGGGCAATTCTTTGTGTCGGTTTCCTGCCCTCTCTTTTCATCCTTCTCCTCCTGTCTTCACCGGGATTCGATCCAGAACCTCTGATGTGAGGGAGGGGCGTCCTACCACCTGCGCCACCTTAGTTCCTGGTTTTTCGGTGTGTCTCGTCTTGGCTCTCCCTTGTGTCACTCTCCTGTTATGTCATTATCTTGCTGCATGGCTCAGTGGGGCCTGTGACGCACCTGCACATGGGGCCTTGGGGGCTCACCCACACGCAGGGCCTGGTGGTGCACCCACGCTCGTGGTGCCTGGCAGTGCACCCATGCACGGGGCCTGACTGCATACCCATGCACAGGGTCTGGAGGGCTCACTGGCTCGCGGGGCCTGACGGTGCACCTGCACACGGGGCCTGGTGGCCTGTGCGCCTTCTATATATATATATATATATTTTTTTTTTTTAAACTTTTTTTTTTTAAGATTTTATTTATTCATTCATTTATCCCCCCCTTGCTGCTTGTGCTCGCTGGGTCAGCTAACTACGCCATGCGGGCGGGCTTGCCTTCACCAGGAGGCCCCGGGAACCGAACCCGGGGCCTCCCATATGGTAAATGGGAGCCCTACTGATTGAGCCACAGCCGCTTCCTATATATATATTTTAATTTTTACCAAGAGGTCCCGGAGATCGAACCCAGGTCCCTCCATATGGGAGACGGACGCCCAACCATTTGAGCCACATCCGCCCCCTTGCTATATCTCTTAAGTTTGACCAAAGATACCTAGAGTTACAGTCATTTACCATACAGTATGGTCATATAATAAATCAGGCTTGGTTTATCACGAGCATTCTAAAAACCAGACCTAGGGGGGTGGATGTGGCTCAAATGGTTGGGCGTCCGTCTGCCATATGGAGGGACCTGGGTTCGATCCCCGGGACCTCCCGGTAAAATAAAAAAAATATATATAGAAGGCGCATGGGCTGCCAGGCTCTGTGTGCCCTTGAGCCACCAGGCCCCAGGAGCCATGCAGCAAGATGATGACATAACAGGGGAGAGACAAGACGAGATTCTCCGAAAGCTCTAAAAACCAGGAACTGAGGTGTTGCAGGTGGTAGAATACCTCTGTCCTACATCGGAGGTCTCCAGGATGGAATTCTGGTGAAGACTGGAAGAGAAGGATGAGAAGCGATGGCAGGAAACAGACACAGAGAATTGCTTAGCGAATGGACACAAAACAGCAAATGGGGAAGGGGGGGTTTAAAATAGATAAAGTAAATAAATAAATCTTAAAAAAATAAAATCATTATTAAAAAATAAAATAAAATAAAATAAAAACCAGACCTAGGGGAAAAAACTAGGTCTGGGGACACATGCATGGTTTCTAATATAGCGAATATTTAGCCTACCCTGATTATCACAAAATCAGGACAGCGAGAATATTTGCATCTTTGTGGGTGTTTTAATGATTTTTGCAACTGTCCTGTAAGTTTGGAATTATTTAAAAATTAAAAGTTTAAGGACAAAAAAAACCCCCAAAACACCAAACACCGAGTAGACCATGTGTTTGTGCTATATAGCCTTTTTTTTTCTTCTTAATCACATAAGAATGGAATGTGGGCATTAATTACATATATAAATAGTACTCAGACTAGGACCAGGTAGGCTCAGAATTAATTGATTTTATAAGTAATAGATTCATTTAATTGGAAATGAGGTTCAGAGTGTTTTCTGCCTAACTCTGGAAATCCAGGTAATTCATTTCAGGCAAGTTTCTGGTGATAGTGTCATTAAAAGCCATTATGATGGAGTGTCTAATTTTCCAAGTGGGGGATTTGGTATTATTTACAGCTGAAGAGTTTTGCTCCTAATGCATCTTCCTTCTCACAGATACTATGAGTGACCTTAATTAAATTGGGGCGGTGTCACTTTAAACTCTCAGTAGTCTGAGTTTTTCCTATTGACAGATAATCTCAGTGACTCATAGTAATAGTAAAGTGCTGTTTTAGTTACCTATTTCTCCTTTAGCATTATTTCTCAAACTATTATTTTACAAAATATAAAGGAAGCAGTTGGAACAAGAAAATCCTATCTTGTCAATTCTGTAATAGCAATTTTGAGCTAACACCTAATTTTGAATTCATTTATAAGCAATGGTTTGTATAGATGAGAACTGTGCAGTTATATAACTACAAGTATTATTCCTTCATTACTAGGCATGGAGACTTAAAGCCCCTGAAGTATTATCCATTTTGAAAACGAACTATTTAATAAAAGTAAACTAGGGCAATTTGTCACTTGACTACATTCATTTGTATGCTAAGAATGGGTTCTGATTAAGGAAATTAATTTTTAAGGAAGCCAATCTTTTTTGAAGTCTTGATATAATGAACAGTGCCAACACTGTTTGCGTTAAAAAAATAATCTTTTAAAAAGAAATGGTTTCTAGGGAAGCGGATGTGGCTCAATCAGTAGGGCTCCCGTTTACCATATGGGAGGCCCCGGGTTCGGTTCCCGGGGCCTCTTGGTGAAGGCAAGCCGGCCCACACAGCGCGGTGAGCTGATGCAGCAGGACGACCCAGCAAGGGGAGACAAGCAGACACAGAAAAACGCACAGCAAATGGACACAGCGAGCACAAGCAGCAAGGGGGGGATAAATGAATAAATAAAATCTTTAAAAAAAAAAAAAAAAAAAGTAATGGTTTCTATTTTGTATGTGTGGACTTACATAGTGAAATAATTTACTCTCAGTCCAAAGAACCCCCTCCCCCCCCAAAAAAAAAAAGTTTACCCTGAAGTAACTTTTGCCTCTCAGCTTGGCAAAGTAAAATATTTTAATTCTTTGTTTGGCTAGGATTGGGGAAATATATTTTCATACAGTGCTACTGAAAGTATAAATTGGTACTACCTCTGAGGAGGGCAACCTAGCAATATCTATTAAAATTGTGAATGCACGTACTCTTTTACCCATTAATTCTATTTCTTGGAATTATCCTATGCGTATGCATGTGCAAAATGATATATGGTTATTTGTTGCAGCATTGTTTGTGATAATGAGCATTTTTAAATGTTCATTAGTAGGGGATTGACTGTTTTCAGAAAGTATTACAGTCATATGATTGAATGCTCTGTAACCATAAAACAAAATGAGAAAGTTTATGTGCTGATGTAGAACGATTTCAACCACATAGATGGGTAAAGTTAAAAAATAAAAAGTAGTATGTGTAGTATACTACCATTACTGATTACTAAGTTTTTGTTTTTTTGTTTGTTTGTTTTTTTTGTGTGTGTGTGTGTGTGTGAGGTATCTGGGCCAGGGATTGAACCTGGCACCTTGTATGTGGGAAGCCGTAGTTCAACCACTGAGCCACATTGGCTACCCCCCCCCCCCGTTTTGTAAGAAGGGAGTAGAATATATGTGCTTGCTTGCATATTAATATAGTATTTCTGAAAGGATACCCAATAAATTGGTAAATATTGGTTGTCTCTGGGGAGGAAAACGGGTTTTACTGAGGGATTTGGGTGGTAGGGAGATTTTATTGTATATCCTTTTCAATTTAATTTAATTAAATTAATTTATTTCTCCATGCCCCCTCGTTGTTTGCATTTGCTGTGTCTGTTTGTTGTTTGTTGTGTTCTGGTCTTCTCTTTCTAGGAGGCACCGGGACCCAAACCCAGGGACCTCCCATATGGGTGGGAGGCACTAATCGCTTGAGCCACCTCTGCTCCCTGCTTTGTTGCATCTCTCATGGTGTTTCCTCGCTGTCTCTTGATTGCATCATCTCACTGTGTCGTCTTGTTGCGTTAGCTCGCTGCGCCAGCCTGCTACACGAGTCTGTCGTGTCATTTCGCTGTCTTGTGCGACTTCTCCAGGAGGCACTGGGAGCCCAACCCGGACCTTCCATGTGGTTGGCGGGAGCTCTGTAGCCTGAGCCACATCTACTTCCCACTTTGGTACTTTGGAATTCCGAACCATGTGAATGTTGTAAATATATATAAATAAAAAATAAAACTATTTAACCATTTTGAAGATTAGAAAATATAAACTTTTCCATAAGGTATAACCAAATTAAACAAAATGGACACTGACTATAATGTTTAGATTAAGTATTATTAAAACTTTAAAAAGTTTTATTTGTTTTACTTCTCTTCCAGATTGAGTAATGTTGTATCTGTACTGCAGTTAATGCACAAATGAATAAGAGAGGTTTCTGTATTCACAAGCATTCTGTTTGTTTTTGTTTTTTTTTTAATTGAAAACTAAGCCCTACTCTACAACTTTTTCTCTACTTTTATACTAATTTTAAGTTTTTATATTGTGGAAATAGCTCAGGGGTTAGCGTCAAAAAAAGAAAAGAAAAAGAAACTGCATGATCTTAGCTTTGCAACTTACTAGTTGTCATTGTGTGATTTGGGCAAGGCATTTATTACTTGAAAGGTGTAGTAATATTTTTGAGCACCTACCTTGGGTCTGACCCTGTGTGAGGCATTTTAATAATAATAGCAATGCTTACCATGTATCAGGTACTATGCTAAATCCTTTATATACATTATCTCTTCTAATATCTGAAAATCTGAAGTAGGTAGTATTATCTCCAGTTTGCTGAGTATTAAACTAGGATTTAAAAAGATGGAGTATTTACCCAAGATAAATGACGGAGTTTGAATTCAAACTGCTTAGCCTGATTCTAAAGCCGCATGCTTTGCCATATACAAGCCATTCTCAGCTTATATTGGTCTACTTTTGTGTAATTTGTACTTTTGCATGTTACATGCTGTTACTTTAATCTGCCTTTTGTAAACTGAATTCACGCTTCCATACATTGTCTGATGATTTGGAGCTCTTGCATGATAGTACTGATGGTTTGCTGCTGCCCCTCTCAGAGAAATGCTTCTATCAAGGATATTGATTTGATTGCCCTCAATTACCAGATTCTTTGGAGAATTGCACAACTATCTTTTTGATGCCTTTGTATAGATAACTCAAGATATTTGGAGTAAAAGTATAAAATACACTTTTGTGATCTGTGTGACTTGGAAGGATTCCGTTTAAAAATAGGAAGACAGGAAGGGAAGCTATTACAATAGTCCAAGAGAGCAGTGATGGCTGTTTAACTAGGATATTGGTCGTAGAAAGGGGGATATTTACATTAGAGAGATTATATTGAACATGTTGAAAGTTCAATATAAGTTTGGATTTCAAAGGGCTGTGTCTGCATATGGTTGTGTACATATGTGTATACGATATGTGTCATATGATATGTGTCTGGCCATGAACCTACAGAATAGGTTCCGCCAAAGTTTGATGGGTACTTAAGACAGAAAAATGAAGCAGGCCACTCCATGTAGCAAAATAGTAACAGGAACTTACAGATCAGGAAGCTGGTCTTGGGTGGCCACAGAATGTTCAGTGTAGCACTCCACACCACCTGGCGAGTTATAGGGGGTTATGTAGGGTAAGAACAAGGAATGCACAGAGCCAAGTTGTGGTTTGCAAGTTTGTAAATTTGTCTCCTTGAAGTTACTGATATATAGCAGGAGTAGTTCTAGTACAGATAGCTATTATGCTTAGGAATGTGCATGTGCTCTTTAAGATGCACTAGTGGAGGGGAAGGTGTCTTATCTTGGAATTTTTGGTTTCTCTGGCTTATGGCCTCACATTCCACCCCTCAAAAAAACCCACCCATATTCTACATGCTCCTCTTTGGCAAATATCCCAGAGCAGCAGTTGAGGGGCACATATGGAGGCAGAACCTACAACAATGTAAGACACATATACTAATACCTACACTTGCTAATGTCAAGAGGAAAATTAGTAAAGCAGATCTCCAAGCTGTTATGATGAAAGGCAATACTGTCCAAAGCATCCCATCTCTGGTAGAAGTCAGTAACTGTCCCACTTAGTGGTCAGTCTGGTTATGAGTTGCAGCCGCTTTGGTAGCCTGGGGAAAAAAAACAAAAAGGGAAGCAAGTACCACTCTGGTTCTGGTCCCAGCCATGGAAAGGAACAAAACAATAATATAGTCCTATTAAAAATACAGCTGTTAGCAGTATATCTTGCTCTTATGCAAACTGAGCCAATAAGGATGACTTTACCAATAATTTTGCAAATGTCGTTGCCAGTAAGTGGATGGATCAAAGACCCTTGTATTTGGCCTAAAAGTGCATGTGCACAGGCTAGTACACTACAAAAGTGGTATGCTTATTTATAACAATGGAGTTCTCCCCATACTAGCCCACTTTCTGAAGAGTTACATAAATTATTGGTTATGTATGTAGAAAATCTGAATTCTACTATGCCATCTATGATAGTGATAGAGAAAGTAGAATAATAGAGGGTGTAGGAGCCCCTCAAAGACCAGATGTATGGTATACTGATGGTTCCTGCAGAGGACACCCCCCAACTCCCCAATGGTGTGAAAAAGCAGTTCAAATAACTATGGGCACCATATGGATAGATGAAAGAGAATGGGCTGAGCTATGAGCCATCTGGATGGTCATAGTCCATGAGCTGTGCTGATCTCATATGTACTGACAGCTGGGCTGTGTACCGTGGTCTGACTCTCTGGATGGGACAGTGGCAACAGAAGAAATGGACTATCACCAGTATTTATTACAAAGGCATCAAAAAGATAGTTGAGCAATTCTCTTAAAGAATCTAGTGATTAGGTCTATAGTTTACATTTGGTATGTTTTTACCAAACACCTCTGCATTAGTCAGCCAAAGGGGTGCTGATGCAAAATACCAGAAATCTGTTGGTTTTTATAAAGGGTATTTATTTGGAGTAGAAGCTTGCAGTTACCAGGCCATAAAGTAAAAGTTACTTCCCTCATTAAGGTCTGTTGCCACGTATTGGAGCAAGATGGCTGCTGAGTCTGTAATGGTTCAGGCTTCCCCTTCCTCTTAAGGGTTCATGATCCCAGCTTCTTCCAAAATCAGCTGTAGACTGGGAAAAGTCTAGTCTCTCTTCTGGGGCTCAGCTGCTCTGCTCTCTCCACAAGGCCAGCTATAAACTATCAGGTCAACAGTTCGACTCTCTTTCTGGGGCCTCTGCCCTATCTAATGGACATTCTTTTTTTTCTCAGCAATCTGCTTCTGTGCATATTTACTTCCCGGGGCTCCAGCATTAAAACTCCCACTGTCTCCTCTGCCGTGTCATTTTCCCTACCCACCAAGGGGGTGGGGACTAGATGTCCTACTGATGTGGCCCAATCAAAGCCCTAGTCATAATTTAACCAAGTAAAAGTGAAATCTCAGGGGGTCGGATGTGGCTCAACTGGTTGGGCGTCCGTCTCCCATAATGAGGGACCTGGGTTCGTTCCCTGGGACCTCCCGGTAAAAACAAACAAACAAACAAACAAACAAAAGTGAAATCTCTGAATTCAATACAATCTAAGGGTATCACTAGCCCAGAGGAACAGACTAGTTTAAAAACATAATCAGTATTTCTTTTTGGAATTCATCAATAATATCAAACTGCCACACACCCCCTATTATTAACACCATGTATTAGTATTGTACATTTGTTATAGTTCATGAGAGAACACTCTCATATTTGTACTGTTAACCCCACAGTCCATCATCCACCACATAGTTCACTATGTTTTACAGTCCCATGCCTTCTATAAGGATTGAGTACAATTTTGAAAGAAGTTCTCCTGTGGGTAAAATAATGTCAAACTGCGTTGCATGCTACAGAAATATCTTTTGTGAAAGGAAGAGTCAATTGATGCAGCAAACCTCATAGTTTTCTTATTTTAAGAAATTGCCACAGCCACCCTATCCTTCAGTAACCACCACCCTGATTGGTCAGCAGCCATCAGTATCAAGGCAAGACCGTGCCAGCAGCATGGGGGTTATGAATTGCTGAAGGCTCAGATGATGATTAGCATTTTTTGCAATAAAATGTATTTTAAAATTAAGGTATGTACATTTCTTTAGACATAATGCTTTTGCACACTTAATAGGCTACAGTATAGTGTAAACATAACTTTTTTATGCAGTGGGAAACCAGAAAATTCATGTGCTTGCTTTATTTCAATATTCATTTTATTTCAGTGGTCTGGAACCAAACCTACAATATTTCTGAGGTATTCTCTGATATTTTCTTTGTGGTTACCGTGGGCTTAAATTTAACACCTTAAGTCTACAACAGTCTTGGTTGCTTTCGTAGCATTTTTTCTTCAATAGCATACATAAACCATGTCCCTAAACTTCTCCATTCCCTACCTTTATTTAGTTCTTGTCACAAATTACATGTTTATACATTAGGAATCTCAAACCATTGATTTATCATTACATTTAAAATTTTATCCTTAGGTTTTATGAATTTGCCTTTTAGGTTCTGTAGGAAGTAAAAAGTGGAATTTAAATTAAAAATACAATAGTACAGTTGTTTATATTTACCAGTGTCATTTTCTTTACCAGAGATCTTTATTTCATTATGTGGCTTCAGTCAGTTGTCTGATGTCTTTCCTTCCAACCTTCAGAACTCTTTAGCATTTCTTGTAGGGCCAGTCTAATGGTGATAAAGTCTTTCAGCTTTTATCTGGGAATGTCAATTCTACCCTCATTTTGTAAGATAATTTTGCTGGATATAGAATTCTTGGTTGACAATTTTTGTGCTCATTTTTAAGGTTTTTGATACCTATTGTCAAATTGTGTGTATGCAGAGATAAAGGATGTACAGTACCAATCTTCAAGCAGCTCACAGTTTCAATGAAGGAAACCACATAAATGATGTTTATTGTGATAGTTTGAAGCTGGCTGTACCCTTAAAATCATGTTAATCCATTCCTGTTGATGTGGACTTATTGTATAGTTGGGACCTTTTGATTAGGTTACTTGAATTAGTGGCTTTTTGGTTAGACTGCTTCAGTAAGGTGTGACCCAGGGTGGGTCTTATTCCTCTTTCTGGTTCCTTTATAAGAGAATGAAATTCAGAGGACAGAGAGAGAGAAAGCTGGAAGCAAGAAACTGATGCAATGAAATCTGGAGAGAAGGGAGAGCCCAGCAGATGTTGCTATGTAACAGAGGAGTCCAGGATTGCCAGCAGCCAGGCTTCAGGGAGAAAGCATTGCCTGATGTTGCCTTGATTTGGACATTTCTCTCAGCCTCAGAACTGTAAGCTTTCAAGCCAATGAATCCCCATTTTAAAAGCCAACCCATTTTTGATATATTGCTTTTGGCAGCTGTTTTAGTTTGCCAAAAGGCTGCCAAAGCAAAGTACCAGAAATGTGTTAGCTTTTTTTTTTTTTTTTTTTTTACCGGGAGGTCCCGGGTATCAAACCCGGGTCCCTCCATATGGGAGACGGACGCCCAACCATTTGAGCCACATCCGTCCCCCTGTGTTAGCTTTTATAAAAGGTATTTATTTGGGGTAAAAGCTTACAGTTACAAGGCCGTGAAAAGTCCATACTGAGGCACCATAAGAGGTGCTTTCTCACTAAAGTCAGCTGCCACGTGTTGAAGCAAGATGGTGGGTGATCTCTTCCTGCTCTCTGCATTTCCCTCCAGGCGTCCTCTCTTAGGCTCAGCTGCTCTGCTTTCTTCCTGATTTCATTTTCTTTTTTTTTTTTTTTTTTAAGATTTTATTTATTTATTCATTTATCCCCCCCTTGCTGCTTGTGCTCGCTGGGTCAGCTAACCACGCCGTGCAGGCGGGCTTGTCTTCACCAGGAGGCCTCGGGAACCGAACCCGGGGCCTCCCATATGGTAAACGGGAGCCCTACTGATTGAGCCACAGCCGCTTCCTCTTCCTGATTTCAGTTGCAAGCTGGCATAAGGCTTGTCTCTTTCTGGGCCTCTTATATCAGTCTTGGCTGTTCTGGTCTCTTCCCAAGTTCAGCTGTAAGCTATCAGGCATATAGCAGGGCTGGTCTCCTCTTGAACTGCTCCATGGCCCCAGCTCTTGGGGGCTTCATGCTTAAGCAATCCTCTCTCTCTCTTTTTTTTTTTTTTTTTAATCCTCTCTCTCTTACACTGCAGAATCAAAATTATGCCAGCTCCTTTTTTTTTCCTGTCTGTCTGTCCCTGTGATTCCATTTATATCAGACCCAGCAGGGCAGGGACTTAGAACCTGAGTCACACTGTAGTCAAATCAAAAGGCCTAAAGCTTTTTTGTTCCACGGACCCCTTTGCCAGTCAGGTGAAAACCATGGACCCCTTACGAAGTCCACACTATACTGTGTATTATTATTATTATTATTATTATTATTTTTTCCCACCGGGAGGTACCGGGGATCGAACCCCGGTCTCTCCATATGGTAGACGGACGCCAAACCTCTTGAGCCACATCCGTTTCCCCTGTGTATTATTTAATAAATATATCACACCCATACCAACATGTCCCCACAAGAATAATTTTTTTTTTTTTTATTTCAATTCAAGTTTCCTTGTTAAGAACAACTGCCCTAAAGCAATCTTATCAAGTAACCTAATCAAAGGCCTCACACCCAGAGGAATAAATTATTTTACAAGCATAATCTTTCTTTTTTTGGGATTTGTAAAATAATATCAAACTGCCACAGCAGACTAAAGTATTTTTATAGTGTGATAAGTATGGTAAGGTTATATAAAAGGCAGACATAGGAGGGGGAGTACAGAATTTAAGTGTTTGTTCTGATGAAGGAAGGTAGCAGGTGGATTATTAGCATGGTGTTCAGTGTTGAGCAACATTCTTGAATTGCAGAGCGGAATCAGCGGAAGGTGAGGAACATGTTATTAAAGAAACTATTAAGTAAAGGATTAGGAGATTCAGGTTCATCAAATAGCTGGCAACCACTAACCTCTTCTCCATTTTGTTATTTCAAAACTGTTATATAAATGGAGTCGTACAGTATGTAACTTTTTTTTTTTTTTTTAAAGATTTTATTTATTTATTCATTTATCCCCCCCTTGCTGCTTGTGCTCGCTGGGTCAGCCAACCCTGCCGTGCGGGCGGGCTTGCCTTCACTAGGAAGCCCCGGGAACCGAACCCGGGGCCTCCCATATGGTAAACGGGAGCCCTACTGATTGAGCCACAGCCGCTTCCCAGTATGTAACTTTTTAACTTTAAAAAAACTTAAAAAAACTAATTTGGTAACTATGGACACTATATGGATGGATGAAAACACAATTTTCCGGTGCTTTCATCACCACCATCCTTTTTTTTTTTTTTTTTTAAAGATTTTATTTATTTATTCATTTATCCCCCCCTTGCTGCCCGTGCTCGCCGGGTCAGCCAACCACGCTGTGCGGGCGGGCCTGCCCTCACCAGGAGGCCTCGGGAACCAAACCCGGGGCCTCCCACATGGTAAACGGGAGCCCCACTGATTGAGCCACAGCCGCCTCCCACCACCATCCTTTACCAAGATTTTTCATCACCCAGAACAGAAACTCTGTACCTATTAAGCAGTATCTTCCAATTCCCTCCTCCTTCTAATCCCCAGGAACCTGTAATCTACTTCTTGTCTCTATGAATTTGCTTTTCTAGATACTTCATATAAGTGGAATCATATAGTATTTGCCCTTTTGTGTCTGGCTTATTTCAGTCAACATAATGCTTTCAAGGTTCATCCATGTTGCAGTTTGTATCAGAACTTTTTATCACTGAGTTTTATTCCATTGTATATATATACTGTATTTTGTTTATCCATTCATCTGGACACTTGTGTTGCTTCTACCTTTCAGCTTATTGTGAATGACACTGCTATAAACATTGGTGTACAAGTATCTGTTTGAGTTCCTGCATTTATTTCTTTGGGTATATATCTAAAAGTGGAATTGCTGATTCATATGGTAATTCTATGCTTAAATTTTTGAGGAACCACCAAACTTTTTCACAGGGCTTCAGTATTTTACATTTCACTGACAGTGTACAGTGGTTCTAATTTTTCTGCATCCTAGCCTACACATTCACAGTGTTGTGCTGCCATCACCACCGTCCATTACAAAAACTGTTCCATTACCTACAGCAGAAACTCTGTGCCCATTAAACGTTAATTCCCCATTCCCCACCCCTACTCCTGCCCCTGGTACCCTGTAATCTACTTACTATGAATTAGCATGTTCTGGATATTTCATATAAGTAAGATCATGCAATATTTGTCCTTTTTTGTCTGGCTTCTTTCACTCAATATGATGTCTTCAAAGTTCATCCAGGTTGTAGCATGTTATTTTCTGTATTTTTAATAATCACCATCCTAGTGGGTATGAAGTGGACTCTTTTTTTTTTTTTTTTTTTTTTACCGGGAGGTCCCCGAGATCGAACCCGGGTCCCTCCATATGGGAGACGGATGCCCAACCAGTTGAGCCACATCCAACCCCTGAAGTGGACTCTTGTGTTTTTTATTTGCATTTTCCTGATGACTGATGATGTTGAGCATCTTTCACTTGTCTTTGTAGTATGTAACCTTTTGAGATTGGTGGTTTCCACTCAGCAGAATTCCCTGTAGATCCATCTAAGTTATTGTGTATATCATTAGTTTGGTCCTTTTTGTTGCTGAGTAATATTTCTTGGTATAGATGTTTAACATTCACTTGTTGAAGGTTGTTTCCAATTTTTGGCTATTACAAATAAAGCTGCTGTGAACATTCATATACAGATTTTTGTGTGAACATGTTTTCATTTCTCTGGGATAAATGCTCAATAGTGCAATTGCTGGGTTGTATGGTAATTCCATGTTTAGTTTTATAAGAAACTCTCACAGTCCCTTATCTTATAAGGATTGACAAAGAAACCCAATATATAAATAGATCATAGCTGAGCTGCTACTTTGCTTGATGTAGGCTTGGAATCACATGTGCTTAATCTCTATCCAGGGACTGATTTAGCTTTTGCTTTCTTCATACAGGCCAGGGCTGCGGGTCAGACAGATGAAGTAATCAAGTAATATTTTTTTTCCCAAGATTTCTCTCCCGCCGCACCCCCCTATTGTTTTGTGCTCCCTGTCTGCCCTACCGATCCTGGGACCTTCCAGAGTGGGAGAGAGGTGCTCAATCTTTTGCGCCACCTCAGCTTCCTGGTCTGCTGCATCTCTTATTGTCTCTCCTCTGTGTCTCTTTTTGTTGGGTCATCTTGATGCGCCAGCTCTCTGTGCGGGCCAGCACTCCTGCGCACGCCAGGACTCCTGTGTGGGCCAGCTCGCTGCTTGGGCCGGCTTGCCTTCACCAGGAGGCCCCGGGAATTGAACCCTGGACCTCCTATATGGTAGACGGGAGCCCAATTGCTTAAGCCACATCTGCTTCCCAAACTAATCTTAAAAGAAAATTAAATAAGCTTTTGAAGGGATTTTAGGCTTGTTATCAGGAAAGCTGATATTGTAACTCAGGTTTCATGATTTCTAGTTTTTTTCTTCTTCATCTTCTTCTTGTTTTTACAAATCAGAGTTAAATTTTCACTTCACATAGTTTAAGTGGTCAACTAGTCCTACAAGGTTTGTTATGAAAAGCAATAGTATTCTGCTCCACCCCCTTTTCTCCATTTCTTTTTTTCCAAAGGCTAACACTTTGAACTCATTTAGCTGATATCTCCCAATAACCTGCTTGCACTGTTAATTTTGGATGGTTCAGTTTTAGGCATTATCTGTTGACTTTACTTATGAAGAAGAAACTTTAATTCTTTTACTGATTTGTCTCTTCTCACCATACACTTTTCCTATCCGATCTCCATCCTCCCAAGCACTAGAATCACAGTTGAGCCATATTTTCCCTGGAGTAAATTTTTTCCCTCTTTGCTTATTTTCTGTGTACTTCTTTAACCCCAAACTCTTTCTGATAGGTATAAATTCCCGATGTACATTCAGAAGCATCAGATAATCTTATATTCTTATTAATTTCATTCGATTTCATCACTGCAGGTATTTAGTAATCAAATAATTCTATCAGGCTTGTTATAAAAAGTATTCTCTACTTGAGCCTCTAACCACCTTCTACATGAAGTTTATTTATTTATTTTTTTGTGGTACTGGGACTGGGGATTGAACCCTCGTAAATGGGAAGCAGGAAGCTGGCATTCAACCACTGAGCCATAACAACTCCCCTCTAACCACCTTCTGCCATGGATACTCTCTAGGCCAACTGTAGGGCTGTCATCCTGAAATTCCCTTAGCCACCCTCTGGGGATTCCCTTCACTTTTCCTTTTGTATGGACACTGTTTTCTGGATACCATGTCTTTCTTTTTTTTCTTTTTTAAGATTTTATTTATTTATTCATTTATCCCCCCCTTGCTGCTTGTGCTCGCTGGGTCAGCTAACCACACCGTGCGGGCGGGCTTGCCTTCACCAGTAGGCCCCGGGAACCGAACCCGGGGCCTCCCATATGGTAAACGGGAGCCCTACTGATTGAGCCACAGCCGCTTCCCCCATGTCTTTCTTACTTATGGTGCTGGGGGAACAAATTTTTTTTTTTTTGAGATTTTGTATGTCTGAAAATGTTACTCTTATTCTAGATTAGTTTGTTGTGTGCTTGCCTTTTTTTTTGAAGATTTGTTTATTTTGTTTATTCTCCCCCCCAACCGTTGTTTTGTACTCACTGTCTGCTCTCTGTGTATTCTTCTGTGTCTGCTTGTCTTCTCTTTAGGTGGCACCAGGAACCGATCCTAGGACCTTCTGGAGTGGAGAGAGGTGATCAATCTCTTGCACTACCTCAGCTCCCTGGTCTTCCGCATCTCTTATTGTCTCTCTTCTGTGTCTCTTTTTATTGTGTCATCTTGCTGTACCAGGCACTCCTGTGCAGGCCAGCACTCCTGGCAGGCCAGCTCTCCATTCAACAGGAGGCCCTGGGAATCGAACCCTGGACCTCCTTTATGGTAGATGGGAGCCCAATCGCTTGAGCTACATCCGCTTTCCTCATCTTCTTTTTAAAAGGCCCTGGGAACTGAACCCAGGACCGTCCCATGTGGGAGGGAGATGCCTAATCATTTGAGCCACCTCTGCTCCTGCTTGTTGTGTCTTTCATTGTATTTCTTCCTTGTGTCTCTTCATTGCATCATTTTGTTGCATCAGCCAGCTGCATCAGCTTGCACGTTGTCTGCTCTTTGTTTTTGCTCCTTGTCTGCTCATTATTTATTTATTTATTTTCTTTAGAAGGCACTGGGGACGGAACCCAGGACCTCTGTGTGGGAGGTGGGTGCTCAACTGCTTGAGCCACATCTGCTTACTCCTTGTTTCATTTTTGCTTGTTGTCTGCTCGTTGTTTTTTTGCTTGATGCCTGCTCAATGACTGCTCATTGTTTGTCTTCTTTAGCAGGCACTGGGAACTGAACCTAGGACCTCCTATATGGGAGATGGGCATGCAACTGCTTGAGCCACATCTGCTCCCCTCCCCCCTCTTTTATTATCTCTTTGTTCATTGCTGTACTTTCTGAGGGATTTCGTCAACTATATCTCCCATTTCTTCTAATTTTTTATTTATTTACTATCATTTTTTTAAATTATTTTTTATTTTTTAATTTTTTAAAATATATTTTTTTATTGATGTATATAATTTATACATGAACATACATAAACAATAAGTGTATAGTAAAGTTTGTGAACTTACAATATAAACATGCATAATGTCAAACAGGGGTCCCATACATCGCACCTCCACCAATACCTTGCATTGTTGTGATATATTTATTACAAACTATGCAAGAGAATCATCAAAATATTACTAATAACTATAGTCCATATCTTACATTTGGTGTATTTTTCCCCCAATCCACCCTACTTTTTAAAATATATTTTTATTACAGAGGTTGTGAACTTACAAAACCATCATGCACATGTGCAGAATTCCCAAACAACACCCTTTCACCAACACACCACACTGTGGTGGAACATTTGTTACAGATTATGAGATAATATCATCAGACTTACCACCAACCATGGTTCATAACATACATTTGGCACTTTTTCCATACTCCACCCATATTTGCTATCATTTTTAATATTCAAGAGCTCTTTTTTTTTTTGTTCTCTGAACATTCCTTTTATAGTATGGTGTTCTGGTTTTATGCATCCAATATCTTCTCTTTATCTCTGTAATGATATTAATGATAATTACAAGAAAAAGTTTTCCTCTCTGAATAAACATTTTTCTCACCCTGTGTAGTATTTTTTCTGTTTATTTTGGTCTCTGTCTTTTCTATGTCTTTCAGATACTTTCCTAAAATGTCTGGTGATCTTTGACTGTCCCTATTTAAGAGCAGAACATTAAACACCTCATGGAAAGTTCTGTGCACGTAGGTGAGGCTGTGTGACTGTGGTGTTAACTGTAAGATGATATAACTGAACGGATTCCTTGGGAAACTATCAATGTCCTACGTTAATGTCTTTTCTTATGGACCTATGACTTTTTGAGAAGATTCTTCTAGTCCTCTGATTTACTTGCAGCATTTGGGAACTAAGTAGCTGAAGAGGAGCCTCAGCATTCAGTATGGAAACTTCCACTTAATTCTATTTTTAGGAGGCTCACTGTCATTAATTGTGCCTGAGATTCACTTCAGTTCAGAGTCTTTCTCTTTTATCCTCTCTATAGAATAGCCTCCAGTAGTATGCCAGGTTGACAAAGAGCAACCTGCTTGGAGTAGGGAGAACCTCTGGGTATCTAACTGCTTCTTTAACAGTCTTTAGCCATGCCTTCTGCTTTTAGCCACATGTTCAATCCTACTTTACACAATACATGGTGCTGTCAATTCCCAAGCCTTTGGAGTTTCTGAGTTCTTGGTTTTCCCCATTGTATTAGTCAGGATTCTCTAGGGAAACAGAATCAACAGGAGATATCTGTAAATAGCATGAGAAGAGTCTCTCACGTGACTGTGGGGATGCACAAGTCCAGGTTCCGCAGGCAGGCTGCAAACCAGGGGCTCCGATGAAATCCAGTGAAGGTCCTTGATGAGTTTCCGGGAGATGTTGGCTGTCCAAAGACTGAGCTGGGAAATCCTCTCTGAATGCTGAAATCACTTCCCCTTTCAAGGCATTCAACTGATTGGATAAAACATCACTCATTGCTGATGGCAATCTCTCTGATGTAATCAGCCATCTATGTAGTAAACTCACTGATGACTAAAGCCCATAAATGTCCTTTTATTACAATTAGCCCAGTGCTTGCTTGACCAAACAGCTAGGCACAGTTACCTGGCAGAGCCAACACATTAGCCTAACCATCACAGTCCACCCCTTGTCAACTCAGCAACTATACACATTACCTTAAACCATACTTAGTCTCTAAGTGAAAACAATAACAGGCATGCATATATATATATATTTCCGCCTAACAATGTTCAACTCTCCTGGGTACAACAGGAAACACATTAATTCCTTACAGAATAGAATGCAAGTCCTTGGGTAATATTCACTCCTAAACTTGACATCCTTAAATATTATGACATGAAACTAATACAACTTGTCATATGATAAGGGAAAAGGTTGGGGAAAAAAACATTCGTTTTGTGTACATATACAATCATACTCATAACGAAACAAGGAAGAAAGACTCATGACTATTATAGTCCTTGTTTCTGTAACTGGTCAAGTGGTCGAAGTTCATATTTATCACTGCCTTCTTCCACTACCCATTCCATGTTCCTGTTACCCTCAGCAAGTACTTCAGCTGGCCGGGGTTATTTGCCTAGGGGGAGGGGGTGACCCAAACTTTCATTCCTGAAGATTCTGGGAATTGATTAAGGGGCCATGATTCTCTGCGTCTGTAATTTGAGTTAGGATTTTGTTCATTGGACCTTGAACTCTTCTGCTTATACAGATCCAGAAGATATTTAGTAGTCTGCCCATCTATTTCACTTCTAGGTACCCCATGATCTATTAGCCAATGCCATAACTTTGTGCTACTCAGACTATTTTGAGTGCTGCTTTGAACCTGCCTTTCATTGCGGTAGCCACGCCCACCTTGTCTTTGGCGATTAACTGCCCATACTTGGCTTTTACTGGACGGAGATCCGATCATCCCCATAATGTTTAAGGATTCTAATTCCATTATAGCCCTCCCTACAGTATTATCTGGACTGCAGAGTGGAGTAACCACAGAGCTCATCAGGAAAGATGGAGTTAGTCTTAAAAATTTATTCCTCACAGTCCTGGTTAAAGGTGTGTCCTCTGGACATTCTTGGGGTGGGTGGGCAGGTCTTAAATGATAAATACATTCTAGCATTCCAATCTCAACCTCAGACATGCTAGGCCATCTTTTGGTCCATGTTTCAGTCAGCCACCCAAACAAACTGTTAGAGCCCTTTCCAACCCCTCAAGCTACAGCGTTGAATCCAGAATTTCTGCTTAGTGGGCCCATATCAATAAATTCAGTATGATCCAACTTTATATTCCTTCCACCATTGTCCCATACCCTTAGTATCCATTCCCATGCATATTCCCCTGATTTCTGTCTATAAGTTGGAAAACCTATGCAATTCTTTCAGAGTATAGCGTACTTCCTCATGGGTCACACTTCCTGTCCAAACTCAGCCCATAATTTTGGTCAGTTTGTTTGTTTAAAAAAAAAAAAAAAAAAAGAAAGAACAAAAAAGTTCTGCTGTAAAGTTTCTAGAAGGGAAGGTAGATCCTAAAGGGCTTAAGTGAGCAAGGGCTTTGGAGGAGATAATATTTATGCTGAGTCCTGAAGGTTGTCTATGAGGTTTTTTTGAGATTTTTATAGCCATAGACACATGGGGAGGCCACTCCATGCTGGGTGTCTGGATAAATTAAAGAATAGAGAACATTTTTGTATTTTCATTTTAAAAGACAAATAGCACAGTACATAGTATCTTTTTGGGGGTAATTTCAGTTCAGGTTAAGAAATCATTATTTTGTCAGATAGTAAAAAAATAGATAATCATTTTCTTCATGGAACTTATGGTCTAGTGCAGTAGTTCTCAAAGTATGATCTCTGGGCCAGGAGCATCAGCATCTCGTGGGAATTTAATTAGCAACGCAAATTATCGGCCTCTATCCCAGACTTCTGCCTTTGGGTCTGGGACCCAGCTATTTGTTTCAGTAATCCTATGAGTGATTCTGATGCATATGCTAAAGTTTGAGAACCACTGATTCTATTGGTTGATATATATTAATCAGATAACCACAAAAATAAATTTAATTAGAAATTGTGATAATAGCTATGATTGGAAAGCTTGGTGTAGTGAGAGGATTTAACAGGGAATGCTGATTTGATCTGGAGGTTCAGGAAAGATGTTGTTTGAATTGAGATATGAAGGTTGAATTAACTAGGTCAGTGGGTTTAGACTGACCTATAGGGGGCATTTTGGTAATGTAAGCTGGGGGCAATTTTGGTTGTCACAATGATTGGGGGACAAACTGGCATTTGGTTGGCAGAGGCCACTGATGCTAGCTATTCTGTAATGTGTGGGAGAGTCCTGCAAAGCAAAGATTTGTCCTATGTCCTGTGGAACTTTATCATTTCACATAGGTGGAAACTTTTTAAAAAAAATCTCAGCCTGTAACAGTGGTTCTACACATTAGAATTATTTTGCAGAGCTTTCAGAAGATGACCTGATTAAATCCCAGACTAATTACATTAAAATCTTTGGGGGGATGATAAAGAATTGTTTAAAGGTTTTCCTTCTTATTCTAATATATAGCCAAGATTGAGAACCATTGGCCTTGAACCTAACTTCATTTTACATGTAGACAAAGTTTTTTTTTGTTTTTTTTTTTTTGCATGGTTTTTAATATACACTCAGTTTCATCAGAATCCACCTGCTTTGTACATCTAGAGAAGATTGTGTGGTGTTTGTTCAGAATTTTACCAAGAATTGTAAAATTCATGTCAACAGTGGCAGTACTGGTAGTAATACATCCAAACACAGCGTACCTGTGTCAGTCTGCTCTCATAGCTGTCTCATTTAGTTATTCTAAGTACTGGTACAAGCATTTGACTGCCTCATTATGACTTCTAATGTAGTTGTACCAGAGCATTTACTATTAGAATAAATGTGCTTAATTATGTTCCTTTTATTTCTCCTTTATATGACATATGTGATTTGGAAATATCTTCTACCAGTCTGTGACTGGCCTTTTGATTAACAGTGTCTTTCACAGAGCAGAAATTTTGAAATTTTAATAAAGTCTAATTTACTTTTTTTAAAAAATGGATTGTGCTTTTGATATTGTCTAAAAACTCATAGCCAAACCCAAACCCAAGGTCACCTAGGTTTTCTCCTATGCTTTCTTCTGGAAGTTATAGTTTTGTGTTTGACACCAGTCACTGGTACTCTCCCTGCCTTGAAGCCAACCACCCCCTATACCTCACTTAAAGCAGTGTTTTAACTGGTTGCAGGGGTGGATACTTGTATTTAGTTAGAAGACTAGAGTGGTGGGTGTTTGTTTACAGTCTAAGATGTCTTTTAGGATTTACTTTACTTCCTTCCCTCTCTTCCTTCTTCCCTCCCTCCCTCTGTCCCTCCCTCCATATTGAACCCAATACCTCGTACATAGGAAGCAGGCACTCAACCAGTTGAGATATATCTGCTACCCCCTCAATAACTTTTTTTTTTTTTTTTGAGGTACTGGGGGCTAAACCCTGGAGCTTGTATGTGGGAAGCTGGTGCTCAACCACTGAGCCACATCAGCTTCCCTGAGTTAGTTTTTTCATTTGTTTTGCTTGTTTGTTTTTTGTTTTTTTTCAGGAGGCACTGGGAGCCAAACCTGGGACCTCCCATGTGGGAGGTGGGCACTCAACTGCTTGAGCCACATTCGCTCCCTCATTAACTTTTTTTTTTTTTTTTTTTTTAAAGATTTTATTTTATTTATTCATTTATCCCCCCCCTTGCTGCTTGTGCTCACTGGGTCAGCTAACCACGCCGTGCGGGCGGGCTTGCCTTCACCAGGAGGCCCCGGGAACCGAACCCGGGGCCTCCCATATGGTAAACGGGAGCCCTACTGATTGAGCCACAGCCGCTTCCCCCTCATTAACTTTTAAAAATGTAAAGGGGACCTGAGACCAAAAAGTTTGAGAACCACTGCTATAGAAATTTCTAACCTAGTCCTCAGGAGGGAGGTGGCCAAGGAAGGGCTCCTGGAAGAGGTGACACAATGGCTGGATTACAGGTATTTAAATAACTGTCAACTGAAATGTAAAGTGGGAGGGAGATTCAAAAATAAGCTAGGAAGACCTGGATCACTGAAGGCCTTGTATGTCATATTGAGAAGTTTATTCCTGCTCTATAGGTAGAGATGCTAAAAGTTTCTAAAATGCATTATACCCTTACATATGAAATACTATTGGAAGCTATTTTAATAAGTATATATGTATTAATGTAAGGAGCTTAGTATATTGTGTTTTTTTATTTTTGTGTGATTTGCTAAATTGGCTGTCAGCATTTTGTATATCAAAAGAGTACTCTAGAGGGGAGTGGATGTGGCTCAAGTGGTTGAGTGCCTGCTTCCCACATGGGAGGTCCCGGTGCCTCCTAAAAACAAAAAGACACAAAAAGCAAACAAATGAAAAAACCAACTCAGGGGAGCTGGTGTGGCTCAGTGTTTGAGAGCCGGCTTCCCACATACAAGGTCTTAGGTTCAATCCCTGGCTCTGGTATCACACCCTCCCCCACCTCCCCCAAGGAAGAGTATTCTAGAAACTGCTTTAAAATAAATAAATAACCAAGAATAGCCAGAAATAGCAGCTATGTACAGCAGGAGAAGTATAGAGAGATTGAGAGGTGATGAATTTTTGTTTTTTGTTTATTATTATTATAAATTGAAATAATGAAAACACTCTAATGATTGAAGTAATGAATGCACAACTATGTGATTATACAAAATACCATTTTGGATGGATTGTATGCTTTATTAATATGTATCTATAAAATTGATTTGTTTAAAAAAGAGTATTCTATAAATTGCTCTAAAATTTTATGTGGTGATAAATGCACAACACTGTGATAATGCTAAAAGCCATTTATTATACACTTTGGATGGACTGTATGGTATGAGAATATATCTCAATAAAACTGCTTTAAAAAAAACAGAGTATTCCATAGGCTATCATTTAACATTGACTATACATGAATAATCTGTGACTTTAAGTCTTCATATTCCCTAAATGAAGTTACTGCATTTCTTGTAAAATGTAGGTTTCAAGTAAACATTTATCATTTGTCAGTGGTACTAAATTCTTGTAAATTGCTTTTAATATGTTAATTTCAGTTATAAGCTACTACTACAGAGGCCTTTTGAACTTGGAGGTCAAGGTGATAGGTAAACTCAGATGCTAGCATTCAAAGAGAGGAGAAATGAGAAAATATTTACAAATCATATATCTGATAAGGGGTAATTATATAAAGAGTTCTTTTTATGCAATGATAAAAATTCAAATAATCAAATTAAAAAATGGTCAAAGGATTTCAATAGATATTTCTCCAAAGAAGATATACAAATGGTCAATAAGTACATGAACAACAAGTTGCTCAACATCATTAGTCATTAGGAAAATGCAAATCAAAATCATAATGAGATACCATTTCACATGATTAGGATGGCTATAATAAAAAATATTGACAATAATATGTATTGGATGTGAGAAATTGGAACCTGTACACATTGCTGGTGGAATTTTAAAATAATGCAGCCACTTTGGAAAAACTGATAGTTCCTCAAAAAGTTAAGTATAGAATTACTGTATGACCCAGCAACTCTACTGCTAGTTATATACACAATAGAATTGAAAACATATGTCCATACAAAAATTTGTATGTGAATGTTCATAGTAGCATTATTCCTAAAAACTCCAAAGTGGAAACAAGCCAAATGTCCAACAAACCAAAATGCATTTATCCATTCGAGGGAATATTACTTGGCAATAAAAAGAAATGGCTCCTGGTACATGCTACAGCATGGGTGAACCTTAAGCATTATGCTAAGTGAGAAAAGCCAGGGAACCAAAAATATGTATTGTATGATTCCATTTATATGAAATGTTCAGAATAGGCAAATTCTATAGAGACGGAAAGTAGATTAGTGGTTGCTTGGGGATAGTGGTAGGGAGGAATGGGGAGTGATTGCTAAAGTATTATGGGGTCTCATTTTGGAGCACTGAAAATCTTCTAAAATTGATGATGGTGATTGGTTGCAAAACTTGTGAATACACTAAAAACTATTGAACTGTACACTTTAAAAGGGTGCTATAATTTGGTATGTGATATAATTCATATACCATAAAATTCTTCCATTCTTTATATATTCTAGATACCAGTCTTTTATCAGATACATGATTTGCAAATGTGTTTTCCCCCATTTTTTAGGATTGTCTCTGCTCATTGAGTCAGCTCATTGTCTTTAGAAGGCAACCAAATTCAGGACCTTCTCTGTGGGAGGTGGGCACCCAACTGCTTGAGCCACATCTGCTCCCTGTATTTTTACTTTATGCTATCATTTTCAGGACAAAACTTTTCAATTTTGCTGTAGTCTAATTTGTTTTTTCTTTTATTGTTTGTGCTTTTGGTGGCAGATCTAAGGTACCATTCCCTGATCCAAGGTTATGGAGACTTACGTCTGTTTTTTTTTCTAATGTTGTATAGTTTCAGCTTTTGAATTTAGACCTATGATGCATTTTTTTTTTTTTTTTTTTTAAAGATTTTATTTATTTATTCACCCATCCCTCCCCTGCTGCCCGTGCTCGCCGGGTCAGCCAACCACGCCGTGCGGGCGGGCCTGCCCCCACCAGGAGGCCCCGGGAACCGAACCCGGGGCCCCCCACATGGCAAACGGGAGCCCTACTGATTGAGCCACAGCCGCCTCCCAATGATGCATTTTTGAGTTAATTTTTGAGTGAGGTAGGCAGGTAGGAGATCAATATAGGGTCTCTGTAGGTCATTGATAAGATCATGTAGGGTCTTGGTATGTCATAGTTGTAACTCAGGCAGGATTACAAATGGAAGATTTTAAGAAAGGAATTAAGAGTGACCTGATTTATGCTCCACAAAGTACATTATCGTTGCTGTGGTATGGATGAATTCTAGAGAGGCAAGAGTGGAGGCAGAGTGACTTATTAGGAAGGTGTTGGAGCAAAATAGCCAACAGATGCTGATGATTGCTTAGGTTCAGGCTATGTCAAGGAAAATGGAAGGGTTGGCCAAGTTTGGAATATTTTGGAGATAGAGCCAGTAGAACTTAACTGGTGAAGGGGAAGAGAGGACTCAAGTTGGGAAAATAGAGAGGAATCCAGGATGAATCTTAGGTTTTTGTTTGCTTTTATATTTTTTGCCTGAGTAGCTAGGTTGATACTGTTTGAGCGAGAAGAGAACAGGACATCGATAGTTTATTTTGGTCCATTTTTAAATGTCCACACATGTCCAAGTAAAGGTGTCCAGTTGACAGAGATGCAAGTCTGAAGCTCAGAGAAGAGGTTCAGGCTGGAGATAGAAATTTGAGAGTCATAGTGTTTGGTGTTATTTGACATTAAGGACTGGATAAGAATTCCTAGGGGAAAAGTAAATACAGAGAAGAAAAGAAGAATGTGTCATTCCAATAATTCTTAATTATTCTCAGTAATAAAAAGAATTAAAAAGTATATATATATATATGTCTGTGTGTTTTATAAATGTATATGCTATCCTGTCTTCCATAGTTAGATTTGACTGTGTATTTTTTCTTTTTTATTAGAAATGTTGTGGGTTTGCAGAACACTCATGGCATAAACTACAGAATTTCCATATACCACCCTATTCCTATTATTGACAACTTACATAAGTGTAGAACATTTGTTACTACTGATGATAGCATAGTTTTATAATTGCACTATAGTCCATGGTGTAACTTAGGGTACAATGTTTGTGTAGTGTAGTTTCATGGATGTTTTATTTTTACTTTTATTCTGTTACCATATATATAATCTAACATTTCCCCTTTTAATCACATTCAGATATAAATTTCATTGCCATTAATTACATTCACAATGTTGTGCTTCTATCACCGTCATCCATTACCAGAACATTCCATCATTCCAAATAGGAACCCTGTGCATTTTAAGCCTTAACTTCCTGTTCCCCATCTCCACCCTGTCCCCTAGTAATCTATCTTCTAGATTTTGACTTTGAATTTGCTTATTCTAATTATTTCAAGTCAGTGATTTCATACAATATTTGTCCTTTTGTATTTGGCTTATTTCACTCAACATGATGTATTCAAGGTGCATCCATGTTGTCACATGTCTCAGGACTTCATTCCTTCTTACAACTGAGTAATAGTCCATTGTATGTGTATACTACATTTTGCTTATCCATTCTTCTGTTGATGGACACTTGGGTTGCTTCCAACTTTTGGCAATAGTGAATAATGCCACTATAAACATTTATCTGTTTGTGTCCCTGTTTTTAATTCTTTTGGGTATATACATAGTAGTGGGGTTGCGGGATCATATGGCAATTCTATTCTTTTTTTTTTTTTTAAGATTTTATTTATTTATTCATTTATCCCCCCCTTGCTGCTTGTGCTTGCTGGGTCAGCTAACCACGCCGTGCAGGCGGGCTTGCCTTCACCAGGAGGCCCCGGGAACCGAACCCGGGGCCTCCCATATGGTAAATGGGAGCCCTACTGATTGAGCCACAGCCGCTTCCCGCAATTCTATTCTTTAGTTTCCTGACAAACGCCAAACCATCCTCCTCAATGGCTGCACCATTCTACATTCCCACCAGCAGTGAATGAGTGTTTCCATTCCTCCACATCCTCTTCAACACTTGTAGTTTTCTGAGTTTAAAAAAAATTTTTAATAGCAGCCAGTCTAATAGGTATAAAATGATATCTCATCCCGGTTTTGATTTGCATTTCCCTAATAGCTAGTGGTGGTGAGCATCTTTTCATGTGAGTTTTAGCCATTTGTATTTCCTTTATGGAAAAGTGTCCATTCAAATCCCTTGTCCATTTTTAAAATGGGTTGTTTTTTAATTTTTGAAGTGTAGGATTTCTTTATATATGCTGGATATTAGACCCTTATCGGATAAGTGGTTCCCAAGTATTTTCTCCCATTGAGTAGACTGCCTTTTCACTTTCTTGACAAACTCCTTTGAAGCACAAAAGTGTTCAATTTTGAGGAGGTCCCGTTTATCTGTTTTTTCTTTCATTGCTCACGCTTTGGGTATAAAATTTATGAAACCATTTCCTTCTACAAAGTCTTGTAGGGGGAGCAGATGTGGCTCAAGCAGTTGAGTGCCTGCTTCCCACGTGGGAGTTCCCTGGTTCGGTTCCAGGTGCCTCCTAAAAAAAAAAAAAAAAACCCCAAAACAACAAGCAAACAGCCAACTCAAGGGAGCTGATGTGGCTCAGTGGTTGAGCACCGTCTTCCCTCATACAAGGTTCTGGATGCAATCCCCGGCCCCAGTACCTGAAAAAAAAAAAAATCTTGTAGTTGTTTTCTTACATTAGCATCTAGGAGCTTTATGGTCTTGGCTATTGTATTTAGGTCTTTGATCCATCTTGAGTTAATTTTTGTGTAGGGTGTGAGATGATATCCTCTTTTTTTTTTTTTTTTTTTTAAGATTTTATTTATTTATTTATTTATCCCCCCCCTGCTGCTTGTGCTCGCCGGGTCAGCCAACCACGCCGCGCGGGCGGGCCTGCCCTCACCAGGAGGCCCTGGGAACCGAACCCGGGGCCTCCCACATGGTAAACAGGAGCATATAGATAACAGTTCTTCCATCACCATTTGTTGAAGAGGCTATTCTGTCCCAGTTGAGTGGTCTTGGTGGCCTTGTAGAATAACAGTTGGCCTTATATGTTCAGGTCTCTTCAGAACTCTCAATTCAGTTCCTTGTGCCAATACCATGTCGTTTTGATCACTGTTGCTTTGTAGTATGCTTTAAAGTCAGGTAACAGGATTCTTCCAATTTCATTTTTCTTTTTCAGTATGTTTTTGGTTATTCGGGGTCCCTTTCCCTTCCAAGTAAATTCCATAATTGGCTTTTCCAGCTCAGTAAAAAATGCTGTTGTAATTTTTATTGGGATTGCGTTAAATCTGTAAATCAATTTGGGTAGGGTAGACATCTTAATGATACTTAAATCCTTTATATCCTTAGTTGTTTATTCCTAGATATTTGATTATTTTAGTTGCTATTGTAAATGAAATTTTTTTCTTTATTTCCGCCTCAGATTGCTCATATTAGTGTACAGAAATACTACTGATTTTTGCGTGTTGATCTTTTATCTTGCCACTTTACTGAACTTGTTTATCAGCTCTAGAAGCTTTGTTGTAGATTCCTCAGGGTTTTCTATGTATAGGATTGTGTCGCTGGCAAATAGTGAAGTTTTACTTCTTTCTTTCCAATTTTGATTCTTTGATCTTTTTCTTGCCTAAGTGCTCAAGCAAGTACTTCCAACACAATATTAAGTAGGAGCGGTGATACTGAGTATCCTTGTCTAGTTCCAGATCTTAGAGGGAAAGCTTTTAGGATTTCACAATTGTATATGATGTTTGCTGTGGGTTTAATTTGACTTTACTGAATCAAATTTCACTGTGGTTTTAATTTGATTTTCCTGAATACTAGTGAGATTGTCCGTTTTCCCCAGGCGTTCAACCACTGAGCTATATCCATTTCCTTATGAAAAATTTTATTTTTAAAAATGCCAGATACATAATCTCTAGTTGTTAAGCAAAAAGAAAGAGACAGAATGACATGTTCATATACTATCAGTCTCAGTCTGGTTATTTCTTGGGTAATAGGTATCAAAAAATATTCTCGACTGTTGTGATTGCATTTTCTTTTTATTGTCAATTTTATTGAAATATATTCTTCAACCATAGAGTTCATCTAAAGTGTATAATCATTGGCATTTGATATAATCACAGTGTTGTGCATTCATCACTTCAGTCAATATCAGAGCACTTTCATTACTTCACAAAAAAAGAGAAAGAAAGAAAGAAAAAAAGAACAGAAACAAACACGGGGGGGAAAAAACCCTACCCATTAGTAGTCACTTCTCAATCTTTCTACCCTTCTATCCTAATCTATTTCTGTCTCTATAATTTATTTGTAGTTATATTTGTATAGATGGAGTCAAATGTTATGTAGTGCTTTTTAATTATTTTCTTTCACTTAGCATACTTCCTTTTTTTTTCTTTTACCATTGATGGAAAGTTATTAATTTATTACTTTACACTACTGTCCATAGTTTGCTTTGGTTGTATTTTTGCCCAAATATCACCCTGATGTTAACTTCTTGTAACATTAACATACATTTGTTCTGTTTCAGAGGAAAACATTCTTATGTATGCACTATTACCCATACTCATTTTTTCACAAGGATTGACATCTTCACGATATTTAGACTTCCAATCCATAAACACGGAATGTCTTTCCATTTGTTTAGCTCTTCTTTGATTTCTTTTAACAGTGTTTTATAGTTTTCTGAATATAGGTTCTGTATTTTGTAAAAATAAATTATGGGGAAAAAATCACATTCCTTTGATGTAGCATGTGGACTTTACTGTAGTATGTGAGGAGTACTCTAGATTCAGTATGAAGAGGAAAGAACACTTCCAACATGAAGGGCTTTTAGAATTTAGAGGGTTTTTTTTTTCACTTATTTGTGGGAAGAGGTTGGGTGGTTGAAATCATTATTACCTAAAGATGAAAGAAATAGAAAAGTATAGCAGACTTTTTATTTTTATTTTTATTTTTTTTTGAGGTACTGGGCTGGGGATTGAACCTGGGACCTCATATGTGGGAAAGACGGTGCTCAACCACTGAGCCACATTGCCTCCCCTGAGCTGTTTTTTTCCCATTTGTTTGCTTGTTGTTTGACTTTGTTTTTAGGAGGCACTGGGAACCAAATCTGGGAATTCCAATGTGGGAAATAGGCACTCAACCACATAAGCCACATCCACTTCCCTTTAGCCAGCTTCTGATTTGTACATTGTGTGCTTGGAGCATGTTTTTTTGTTTGTTTCTTTGTTTGTTTGTCTTTAGCAGTAATTTTTAAAAATTTATTGAAGTATATCACTCATACATAAACGTACATAAATTGTAAGTGTATAGTAATAGTTGTGAACTTACAAAACAAACATATAACATCATACAGGGCTCTCATACCTCACTCTGCCACCAATACCTTGCAATGATGTGAAATATTTTTAACTAATGATTTAAGAGAATCCTCAAAATATTACTACTAACCAAAGTATCTTACATTTGGTGTATCTTCCCTCTATACTACCCTATTATTATTATTTTTATTTTGTTTATACATAAACATACATAAACAATAAGTGAATAGTAAAAGTTGTGAGCTTACAAAGCAAACATGCATAACATCATACAGGGATCCCATACATCAACCCACCACCAACACCTTGCATTGTTGTGAGACATTTGTTAAAAAATTTGAAAGAGCATCGTCAAAATCTTACTACTAACTATAGTCCATATCTTACATTTGGTATATTTTCCCCTAACCCACCCTATAATTATTATTATTTTTTCTAGACTAGTCTCTCTCTCTCTCTTTTTTTTTTTTTAACAATTTATTGAAGTATATCATTCATACCTGAACCTACATAAACTATACGTGTTCAGAGTTCACCGCCTGAGCTCTCCCGGCATGAGCGCCGCCCCGCTCCCTGCGGCCGCGCTCGCGGCCCAGCGCTGCGTGCACTCCTTCTCTGCGCGCCCGCTGCCCGGCGGGGAGCCCCTGAGCCTGGGCTCGCTGCGGGGCAAGGTGCTGCTCATCGAGAACGTGGCGTCGCTCTGAGGCACCACGGTCCGGGACTACACCCAGATGAACGAGCTGCAGCGGCGCCTGGGGCCCCGGGGCCTGGTCGTGCTCGGCTTCCCGTGCAACCAGTTCGGGCATCAGGAGAACGCCAAGAACGAGGAGATCCTGAATTGTCTCAAGTACGTGCGACCGGGAGGCGGGTTCGAGCCCAACTTCACACTGTTTGAGAAGTGCGAGGTGAACGGTGCACAGGCGCACCCCCTCTTTGCCTTCTTGCGAGAGGCCCTGCCCGCGCCCAGCGACGATGCCACTGCGCTCATGACCGACCCCAAGTTCATCACCTGGTCTCCGGTGTGCCGCAACGACGTCTCCTGGAACTTCGAGAAGTTCCTGGTGGGCCCCGACGGTGTACCGGTGCGCAGGTACAGCTGCCAGTTCCCAACCATCAACATCGAGCCCGACATAGAGGCCCTGCTGTCCCAGGGGCCCAGCTGTGCCTAGGGCCCCCCTGTCATATCCTTGCTCTCCACCCGGGGGGTTTTCATCCATGACGGTGTTTCCTCTAAACCTGCAAGGAAGAACACCTGAAGTCCGGGAAAATCCCCCGAGATGGGTGCTGGTTCTGTCCGTCCCAGCCTCCCCTCTCCCAGACCAAGGCAGATTTCCCCGCTAATAAAATGTCCAATGTCAGCAGAAAAAAATAAAAATAAAAATAAAAAAATAAACTATACGTGTTCAGTAAACATTGTGAACTTACAAAACAAACATGCATAACATCATACAGGGCTCCCACACATCACCACCACCCCCAAACACCTTGCATTGTGAAACATTTGTTAACAAATCATGAAAGAGCATTGTCAAAGTATTACTACTAACTTCCTCCCCTATACATTTTTTAAAAGGGATTTATTTATTTATTTATTTACTATCCATTTTTACCCTCCCCTTCCCCCCCATTTTTGCTGTTTCTGTGTAAATCACTGGGCAACTCTCTGTGTCCGTTTCTTGCCCTCTCTTCTCATACTTCTCCTCCTGTCTGTCTTCACTGGGATTCAATCCTCGGAATCTCCGATGTGGGAGAGAGGTGTCCTACCTCCTGTGCCACCTTAGTTCCTGATTTTTCGGTGTCTCGTCTTGGCTCTCCCTTGTGTTACTGTCCTGTTACGTCATCATCTTGCTGCGTGGCAGGCGGGGCATGGCGGCGCACCCACTCTCAAGGCCTGGCAGTGCACCTGTGCATGGGGCCTCGTGGCCCAGGTGCCTTCTATATTTTTCTTTTTTTAAATTTTTACCAGGGTCCTGGGGATCAAACCCAGGTCCCTTCACATAGGAGATGGATGCCCAACCACCCGAGCCACATCTCTCCCCCTCCTATATCTCTTAAGGTTGACCAAAGATACCCAAAGTTACAGTCTTTCCCCATATAGGATGGTCATATATAATAAATCAGGCTTAATTTATCACCAGCATTGTAAAAACCAGACCTAGGGAGAAAAACTAGGTCTGGGGACACATGCATGATTTCTAATATAGTGAATATTTAGCCTACCTTGATTATTACAAAATCAGTTCAACAAGAATATTCGCAGTGTTATTATTTTTTAAAGATTTATTTTATTTATTTATCCCTCCCCCTCATTGTTTGAGGTTGCAGTCTCTTCTCTGTGCCCATTGGCTGTGTGCTCTCCGTGTCTGCTCGTCTTCTCTGAGGCACTGGGACCTTCCATGTGGAAGAGAGGCTCTTAATTACCTGAGCCACCTCAGCTCCCTGGTTTTTTGTGTCTCTTATGGTCTTTCCTCTTTATGTCTCTTTTTTGTATGTCATCTTGTTGCATCAGCTCGCCTTCTCCAGGAGGCACCGGAAACTGAACCCAGTACCTCCCATGTGGTAGGCGAAGCCCAATCACTTAAGCCACATCCCCGTCCCCCTAAAATTTTTTTTTTTTAATATATTTTTATTACAGAAGTTGTGAACTTACAAAACAGTCATGCACATGTGCAGAATTCCCATACAACATCCCTCTATCAATACATGGTGGAACATTTGCTACAGATTATGAGATAATATCATCAGATTATTACCACTAGCCATTGTCCATAGAGTACATTGGCAGACTTTTTCCATACACTTCCATTATAAAACAGTATATCTTTGGCATAGATGCTTACAGTATTGCTGTTAACCACAGTCCATAGGTCACTCCAGTTGTAGTTTTCTCATGCTTCTCCACATTCCCACCACCCTGCAGTAGTGATGTACATCTGCTCTAACTCACAAAGGACGCTCTTGCATCTGTAACATCAACCACAGTTCACAACCACCTCTGGGTTTACTGTTATTCAGTCCCTAGATTATTCTCTAGCTCTCTTTCAATTGACATTTACATCCGTAGACTACCCTTTCCAGCCACATTCCCATTTATAAAGCAGCTGTTACTCACTATAATGTATTACCATCAACTCTATACATTTCTACACTTTTACAGTAAAGTTACTTAAAACTTCTACATACATTAAACATCTGTAGTCCAACTCAGTCCTCCTATCTCCTTTAAGAATCCACCACCTACCATCAGGTCTTGAAGATGTTTTCCTACATTTTCTTCTAGATGCTTTATGGTTCTTGCTTTTATATTTAAGTTTTTTTTTTTTTTTTTTTTTTTAAGATTTTATTTATTTATTCATTTATCCCCCCCTTACTGCTTGTGCTCGCTGGGTCAGCCAACCACGCCGTGTGGGCAGGCCTGCCTCCACCAGGAGGCCCCGGGAACCGAACCCGGGGCCTCCCATACGGTAAACGGGAGCCCCACTGATTGAGCCACAGCTGCCTCCCTATATTTAAGTTTTTTAAAATCTATTTTGAGTTAATTTTTGTATAAGGTATGAGGTAGGGGTCCTCTTTCTTTATTTTGGCTATGGATATCCAGTTCTCCCAGCACCATTTGTTGAATGGACTGTTCTGCCTGAGCAGGGTGGGTTTGACAGACTTGTCAAAAATCACTTGACCATAGATGTGAGGGTCTGTTTCTGAACCATCAGTACGGTTCCATTTGTCTACGTGTCTGTCTTTATTGCCAATACCATGCTGTTTATTCCACTGTAGCTAGATTATACGATTTAAAGTCTGGAAATGAGAGTCCTCCAACTTTGCTTTTCCTTTTTAAGATGTTTCTGGCTATTTGGGACCCCTTACCCTTCCAAATAAACTTGATAATCGTGTTTTCCATTTGTTTGAAAAATGCTGGTGGAATTTTTATCGGGATTGCATTGAATCTGTTTATCAATTTGCGTAAAATTGACATCTTAATGATATTTAGTCTTCCAAACTGTAAGCATGGAATGTTCTTCCAATTATTTAAGTCTTTTTTGATTTCTTTTAACAGTGCATTATAGTTTTCTGAATACAAGTCACTTTTGTAAATGGATTTTTTTTCCTGACTTCCTCCTCAGATTGCGCATTACTAGTGTCTTTTTTTTTTTTTTTTTTAAACCAGTGTCTTTTAAAGTCTATTTAATCTGATATAAGTGTAGCTATTCCAGCTTTTTTGTGGGGGAGGGGAGGTGACTGAATATGTGGAATATCTTTTTCCAGTCCCTTACTTTCAGTTGGTATCCTTGGGTCTAGGGTGAGTCTCTTGCAGACAGCATATAGGCGGCTCATATTTTCTTATCCATTCTGCCATTCTGTGTCTTTTTTATTTATTTATTTATTTATTCATTCATTCATTCATTTATTTATTTATTTTATTTTACCAGGAGGTCCCGGGGATCGAACCCAGGTCCCTCCATATGGGAGACGGACGCCCAACCAGTTGAGCCACATCTGCCCCCTATTCTGTGTCTTTTGATTTGGAAGTTTAATCTATTAGCATTCAATGTTATTACTGTAAAGGCAGTTCTTATTTCCCCTATTTTGACCTTGGGGTTTTATCTGTCGTATTTTATTTTTACCACTCTTTTGAGACTTTTAGTTACTTTTACTGATAAATCTTCATTTCTAGATTCTCTCGTCTTTTCTTTTTTTTTTTTTTTTTTTTTAATTGGGAGGTCCCGGGGATCGAACCTGGGTCCCTCCATATGGGAAACAGACGCCCAACCATTTGAGCCACACCTGTCCCCTCGTCTTTTCTTTTCAGACTGTAGCACAACCTTTAGTATTTCCTGCAAAGCCGGTCTCTTGGTTACAGACTTTCTCAGTTCCTGTGTACCTGTGACTATTCTAAACCCATCCTCATTTTTGAAAGACAGTCTTGTCAGATATAAGATTCTTGGTTGGCAGTTTTTCTCTTGCAGTATTTTAAATATATCAGACCACTGTCTTCTTGCCTCCATGGTTTCTGATGAGAAATCAGCACTTAATCTTATTGGATATCCCTTATATGTTATGCATCGCTTTTCTCTTGCTGCTCTCTGTCTTTGGCATTTGACATTCTAATTAATATGTGTCTCGGAGTTGGTCTATTCGGATTTATTCTGATAGGGAGTACATTGTGCTTCTTGGACACAGATATCTATGTCCTTCAAAAGGACTGTGAACTTTTCTACAATTATTTCTTCAGATATAACTTCCACCCCTTTTCTCTTCTCTTTTCCTCCTGGGACACCCATGACACGTATGTTTGCACGTCTCTTGCTGTTGTTTAGTTCCCTGAGACCTTGTTAAATTTTTTTCACTCTTCATCTATTCTTTTGTATGTTCGCTTTCAGAGGCCATTTCTTCAAGCTCACCAGTCCTTTTTTCTGCCCTCTGAAATCTGCTTCTATATGATTCATTCCAATGTATTTTTCTTTATTTTTTTGTTTTTTTTTCTTTATTTTTTTCCAATGTATTTTAAATTTCATTTATTGCTCCTTCATTCCTGTAAGATCTGCTATTTTTCTGTGTGTGCTTTCAAATTCTTCTTTGTGCTTATTCAATGTCTTCTTAATATCCTTAATTTCTTTAGCCATCTCATTGAATTTATTAAAGAGATTTGTTTGAAGATCTATGATTAGTTGTCTCAACTCCTTTACGCCATCTGGAGGCTTATCTTGTCCTTTAACTGGGCCATATCTACCTGTTTCTTGGTATGGGTTGTCATTTTTTTGTTGACGTCTTGACATCTGGCTTATTAGATGTATTTATTCGGGATGCAGTTTCTGTCTTTAGTTTAAGGCCTTCTTGCCCTTTCTTCCTTGCTGGTTGTGTACTAGGAGCCGAGGATATAGTTGGTGCTGTAAGCTGTGGAGGCTCACGCTGCCCATGTTACCCAGGGACCAATGAAGCTTCTCCCAACTTCTCCTTTGCCGGGCTAGGGACAGAGCCACAGCCACATGTAATAATCCAAGTCGTGCAGGCCTAGACTGTAGCTGTTCGGAGAGACTGATGAAGCTTTACGACCCTTCTTTCCCTGCCGGAGGTGGGGATGGAGCTGCAGGTGTGGGCAGCAGTCTGTGCTGTGCGGGTCCAAAATGACCACAGTTGCCCCAGTAGACTTCGACATTTCAGTCTGTACCAGCTGAATGTACCTGCAGTTACTTGGGGAGGCTGGTGCAGGGCCCGCCAGCTTCCTCCCTGCCAGAAATGGGGCTGAAGCCTAGGCTAGGGCTCCAGTCCAGTCTGGGTGGAAAGAAGCTGGTCCCTACTGTTCCTACTATAACTGTGATTTTCAATCAGCCCCGCTTCCCCTCATGCCAGGGGCGGAGTCAAAATGGCGGCTACCAGCCTCTTTCTAACATGGACAGGTTCAAACCTCAGCTGTTCTTAGGGTCCATGCCAGCTGAATTTACTGAATTTACTGATCATCAGCTGAAGTTGGTGGCCAACTGTCTCTTCCTCCGGGGTTTTTGGGAAATGGAGCTTCCAACTCCAGCCACAGATAGCTCCTGAGGTGGCTTTCGCCACGAGAGTAGGATAATCACCAGCTTTCGAGGCGTGGCCTGTATTTTCCTGGAGAGGCTGGCGTAGGTACCCCCAGCTTCCTACCTGTTGAAGATAGGGCTGGGGCTTAGGCCAGTGCTGCAATCTCATCTGGGTGGGAAGAAGCTAGTCCCTACCAGCACTGTGATTTTCAGTCCGCCCCACTTCCCTTCATGCTGGGGGTGGAGTTAAAATGGCGGCTACCGGCCTCTCTCTGACTTGGACAAGTTCAAACTTTTAGCTGTTCTTAGGATTACCCTTTAGCCCGTGGAATTTACTAATCATTAGCTGAAGTTGGTGCCCAACGGTCTATTTCTACCCCATTTTTGGGAAGTGGGCTTCCAGTTCCAGCTACAGAATAGCTCCCAAGGCGGCTTGTGCTGCCAGTGGAGGATGGGCACTGGCCTTCACAGCATCCAGTGCTCTACTTACAAATTCTCTGCAGATGAGCAGTCTCCTTCCATCCTTTCAAGGATGTTGCAGGGTGCTCTTCTTCTGGTCTCCTGGAGCCCTCAATCAGGTGCTTTAGATAGTTCTGGGTGATTACTAACTGCCCTAAAGCATGAGCTGACTCTAGGAGCTCCTTACTCTATCGCCATCTTGCTGATTGTCCCTGTTTGTTTTTTGAAAAAAGGATTGCTTGAACATGAACCAGATGTAGAAATTGTTGTAGGGGTTTTGGTTTGGTTTGGCCATGGGCTATTCTCAGTGCTTTGATGAGTTTTTGAATTTCCTCTTTCCTTTTTAAAGTTTAATGGCTGGGGGGCGGATGTGGCTCAAATGGTTGGGCGTCCGTCTCCCATATGGAGGGACCTGGGTTCGATTCCCAGGACCTCCCGGTAAAAATGAAGGAAAAAAAAAAAAGAAAAAAAAGTTTAATGGTTATTTATCTAGAACTTTCTCCTTTAGTGAATTCAAACCTTTCCTTTCTTTTTAAAATAATGTGAGTGTGACTGGATCTTCTTGTATAAGGTTATTAAAAATGTTCTTTTTTTAATTTTTTTTTTTACCTATAGCATTACTAGGAGCTTCAAGAATGAATTTTATTGAATTCTTTGTTTGAAGAAATCATCATTGTGCTTTTGTTGACTGTCCAAGGAGAATAAACTGTCTACTTACATCCCTATGAGTGTATATTGTGCCAAATGGATTATATGTTTTAAAAATTTTTATTGTGGTAACATATATTCAACATAAAACCCATTTTAACCTCTTTCAAGTATAAAATTCATTGGTATTATATTCATGATATTGTGCTTCCATCACTCCTGTCCATTGTTAAAACTTCTGTCATCCTAAACAGAAATGCTGTACCCATTCTCCCTCCCTCCTTCCTAAACAGAAATGCTGTACCTGTCTCTATGAATTTGCATTTCTAGGTATTTCATATAAATGAAATTGTACAATAGCTATACTTTTGTGTTTTGCTTATTTCCAAATGGATTATTTTTGAAAAATAACTCCCTTATTTTTGGTAAAATAAGCAATTTGATATACTATCATATCATTCTAAAATATACTTTATAACATCCGTCTTATTTTTAAAAAGTGTATAATTGAGCCTATTTCAAAAACAAAGAAACTAAAACTTGAGAGTAAATAACTTGCTTCTTACCCTGATTTTATTTTGAAGGTACAAAATGAAAAAGATTTTCAAACTTAATAGCAACAATTTGAGTGAGCCCACCCAGAAATGAATTAAATGGTATTAATCAGGATGCTGCTAACATAAAAGTAATAAAGTTTCTGTAAGAGGTTGATATTAGCAAAGAATGAGACGTATTGCTGAGAACAGAGGGCTGTGAAAGGCAAAACTTTATGGAAATTTTAAGAACAATATAGGATTTCCTTAATAAGACAGAAAAGTCAACTACAAAAATGGTAGTTTTGACGACATTAAAATTAATGTTCATGAAAAGACATCATAAAGAAAACAGATAAGCCACAAATTTAGATAAAATAATTGTATTACATATAATAGATGAAGAATTAGTGTCCATAACAGAGCCAACCTCATGATTGTGAAACACTTAGAAGGGCTTGTGTTCAATTTACTGGACGTCCTTTGTATGTGATCGTTTGCTTCTCTCTTGCTGCTCTGAGAATTTTCTCTTTATCTTTTACATTTGACATTCTGAATAATATGTGTCTTGGCGTACGTCTATTTGGATTTATTCCATTGGGGTACGGTGTGCTTCTTGGACATGCAAGTTCATTTCTTTCATGAGAGTTGGGAAATTTTCAGCTATTATTTCCTCAAATACTCTTTCTACCCCTTTTCCTTTCTCTTCTCCTTCTGGAACTCCCATGACACGTATGTTGTTGTGTTTTGTGTTGTCATTCAACTCTCTGAGCCCCTGATCAATTTTTTCCATTCTTTTCTCTCTCTATTCTTTTCTCTCTTCAATTTTAGCTGCTGTCTTCGGTATCACTTATTCTTTCTTCTATCATTTCGAGTCTGCTGTTGTATGCCTCAAATATATATATATTTCTTTTTTACCGGGAGGTCCCGGGGAACGAACCCGGGTCCCTCCATATGGGAGACGGACGCCCAACCAGTTGAGCCACATCCGACCCCCCTCAAATGTATTTTTGACTTCACCTATTATGTCTTTCATTCCCATGAACTCCGTTACTTTTCTGTTCAGGATTTCAAATTCTTTGCATTCGCTCAATGACTTTTTTTTTTTTTTTTAACTTTATTTTGTACATTTAATAATTGAAAACATAAGCAATAAAAAACTAAAAAGTAAACACAGATGAATAAATATATACATTTCTCAATTAAATGTAATGGATACATGTAAATTTTTTTGTCTTTTTTTTTGTGTGTGAATCAAACATTTTATTACCCAATATATTTGGTTCAGAGTAATGCATTCATACAGTATTTGTCCTTTTGTGTTTGGCTTCCTTCACTCAACCTAATGTTCTCCAGGTTCATCCATGTTGCCATATGCTTTATGACTTTATTTCTTCTTACAGCTGCATAATATTCCATCGTGTGAGTAGACCACAGTTTGTTTATCCATTCATCTGTTGATGGGCACCTGGGTTGTTTCCAACTTTTGGTGATGGTGAATAACGTGGCTATGAACATCGGTGTGCAGATGTCTGTTCGTGTCACTGCTCTCAGTTCTTCTGGGTATATACCCAGTAGTGGTATTGCAGGGTCACATGGCAAGTCTATATTCAACTTCTTTAGGAACTGCCAAACAGTCCTCCATAGTGGTTGTACCATCCTGCATTCCCACCAACAGTGAAGAAGTGTTCCTATCTCTCCACATCCTCTCCAACACTTGTAGTTCTCTGTCTTTTTAATAGTGGCCATTCTGATAGGTGTGAAATGATATCTCATTGTAGTTTTGATCTGCATTTCCCTAATCATGAGTGATGTTGAGCATTTCTTCACGTGTTTTTTTGCCATTTGTATTTCTTCTTTGCAGAAATGTCTATTCATGTCTTTTGCCCATTTTTTAATTGGGTCATTTGTCTTTTTAATGTTGAGTTGTAACATCTCTTTATATATCCTGGATATTAAACCCTTATCTGATATGTGATTTCCAAATATTTTTTCCCATTGAGTTGTCTGCCTTTTCACCCTTCTGACAAAGTCCTGTGAGGTGCAGAAGTGTTTAATTTTGAGGAGGTCCCATTTATCTACTTTTTCTTTTGTTGCACGTGCTTTGGGTGTGAGGTCCAAGAAACCACCACCTACTACAAGGTCTTGAAGATGTTTCCCTACATTTTCTTCCAGTAGTTTTATGGTCCTGGCTTTTATATTTAGATCTTTGATCCACTTTGCGTTGATTCTTGTATAGGGGGTGAGATAGGGGTCCTCTTTCATTCTTTTGGTTATAGATATCCAGTCCTCCCAACACTATTTGTTGAAGAGACTGTTTTTTCCCATCAGCGTGGGCTTGGTAGGTTTGTCAAAAACCAGTTGACTGTATAGGTGAGGGTTTATTTCTGGATTCTCAATTCTATTCCACTGATGGATATGTCTATCTTTATGCCAGTACCATGCTGTTTTGACCACTGTAGCTTTGTAATATGTTTCAAGGTCAGGCAACGAAATTCCTCCCACATTGCTCTTCCTTTTTAGAATACTTTTGGCTGTTCGGGTGCACTTACCCTTCCAGATGAATTTGGTAATTGCCTTCTCTACTTCTGTAAAGTAAACTGTTGGGATTTTGATTGGTATTGCATTGAATCTATAAATCAGTTTGGGCAAGACTGACATCTTCACGATATTTATTCTTCCAATCCATGAACACGGAATGCCTTTCCATTTGTTTAGGTCTTTTTAAATTTCTTTTAGCATTATTTTGTAGTTTTCTGCATATAGGTCCTGTACTTCCTTGGTTAAATTAACTCCTAGGTATTTGAGTCTTTTTGTTGCTATTGAAAATGGACTTTTCCTCCTGATTTCCTCCTCAGATTGTTCAGTACTAGTGTACAAAAACATTACTGATTTTTGCGTGTTGATCTTATATCCTGCCACTTTGCTGAACTCATTTATTAGTTCAAGTAGCTTTGTTGTAGATACTTCAGGATTTTCTAAATACAGGATGATGTCATCCGCAAACAGTGAGAGTTTTACTTCCTCTTTTCCTATTTGGACGCCTTTAATTTTTTTGTCTTGTCTAATTGCCCTCGCTAGAACTTCTAGCGCAATGTTGAATAACAATGGTGACAGTGGGCATCCTTAACTTTTTTTTTTTTTTTGTAAGATTTTATTTATTTATTCATTTATCCCCCCCCCGCTGCTCGCGCTCGCTGGGTCAGCCAACCACGCCGTGCGGGCGGGCCCGCCCCCACCAGGAGGCCCCGGGAACCGAACCGGGGCCTCCCACATGGTAAACGGGAGCCCCACTGATTGAGCCACAGCCGCTTCCCATGCATCCTTGTCTTGTTCCTGATCTTAGGGGGAAAGCTTTCAACCTTTCCCCATTGAGTATGATGTTGGCTGTGGGTTTTTCATATATGCCTTTTATCATATTGAGGAATTTTCCTTTTATTCCTATCTTTTGAAGTATTTTTATCAAAAAAGGATGTTGGATTTTGTCAAATGCCTTTTCTGCACCTATTGAGATGATCATGTGGTTTTTTCCCTTCAATTTGTTTTTTTTTTTTTTTTTTTTAAAGATTTTATTTATTTATTAATTTATCCCCCCCTTGCTGCTTGTGCTCGCTGGGTCAGCTAACCACGCTATGCGGGTGGGCTTGCCTTCACCAGGAGGCCCCGGGAACCGAACCCAGGGCTTCCCATATGGTAAACGGGAGCCCTACTGATTGAGCCACAGCCGCTTCCCTCCTTCAATTTGTTAATGTGGTATATTACATTGATTGATTTTCTAATGTTGAACCAGCCTTGCATACCAGGAATAAATCTCACTTGGTCGTGATGTATAAGTCTTTTGATATGCTGTTGGATTCGATTTGCAAGTATTTTGTTGAGAATTTTTGCATCTATGTTGATGAGAGAGATTGGTCTATAGTTTTCTTTTCTTGTGGAATCTTTATCTGGCTTTGGTTTTAGGGTGATGTTGGCTTCATAAAATGTGTTGGGTAATTTTCCCTCCTCTTCAATTTTTTGGAAGAGTTTAAACAGGATTGGTGTTAATTCTTTTAAAAATGCTTGGTAGAATTCACCTGTGAAGCCATCTGGTCCTGGACTTTTCTTTGCTGGGAGATTTTTGATGACGGATTCAATCTCCTTAATTGTGATTGGTTTGTTAAGTTCTTGTATTTCTTGTTGTGTCAGTGTAGGTTGGTTATGAGTTTCTAGAAATTTGTCCATTTCATCCAGGTTGTCTAGTTTGTTGGCATATAGTTTCTCATAATATCCTCTTATGATTCTTTTTATTTCTGTGAGGTCATTTGTAATTTCCCCACTTTCATTTCTGATTGTATTTATTTGCATCTTCTCTCTTTTTTTCTTTTTTAGTCTAGCGAGGGGTTTGTCAATTTTATTGATCTTCTCAAAGAACCAGCTTTTGGTTTTGTTGATTTTCTCTATTGCTTTTTTGTTCTCATTTTCATTTATTTCTGCTCTACTCTTTATTATTTCTTTCCTTCTCTTTGCTTTGGGTTTGGTTTGCTGTTCTTTTTCTAGTTTCTCAAGTTGTTCAGTTAAATCTTCGAGTTTAGCTCTTTCTTGTTTCTTAATGTAGGCATTTAGGGCTATAAATTTCCCCCTCAAGACTGCCTTTGCTGAATCCCATAAGTTTTGATATGTTGTGTTCTCATTTTCATTTGTCTCAATATATTTACTGATTTCACTTGCAATTTCTTCTTTGACCCACTGAATATTTAGGAGTGTGTTATTCAGTCTCCACACATTTGCAAATTTCCTGTTTTCCTGTCTGTTGTTGATTTCTAGTTTCATTCCATTATGATCTGAGAAGGTGCTTTGTATAATTTCAATCTTTTTATATTTATTGAGAGCTGTATTGTGACCTAACATGTGGTCTATCCTGGAGAAAGATCCATGGGCACTTGAGAAGAATGTATGACCCGCTGAGTTTGGATGCAGTGTTCTGTATATGTCTGTTAGGTCTAACTTGTTTATCATATTGTTCAAGTTCTCTGTTGCCTTGTTGATCTTCTGTCTAGTTGTTCTATCTAATGATGTGAGAGGGGTGTTGAAGTCTCCGACGATTATTGTAGAAATGTCTCTTTCTCCCTTCAGTTTTGCCAGAGTTTGTCTCATATATCTTGGGGCACCCTGGTTAGGTGCATAGATATTTATGACTGTTATATCTTCCTGGAACATCGTCCCTTTTATTAATATATAATGGCCTTCTGCATCTCTTATCACTTTTTTGCATTTGAAGTCTGTTTTGTCTGATATTAGTATAGCTACCCCTGCTCTTTTCTGTTTACTATTCGCGTGGAGTATCTTTTTCCAACCTTTTACTTTCAGCCGGCTTGTATCTTTGTGTCTGAGGTGAGTTTCTTGTAAGCAGCATATGGATGGCTCATGTTTTTTATCCATTCTGTCAGTCTGTATCTTTTGATTGGGGAATTTAGTCCATTCACATTCAATGATATTACTGAAAATGCACTATTTATTTCCTCCATTTTATTCTTTGGTTTTCATATGTAATCTTATTTTTGTCTCTCTTTTTACTCTTTTGGTTATCCTTTCTGCTTTTCTTTCTTCTATACTCTCCTCCAAGCCTCTCTCTCCTGTCTTTTTCTTTCAGGTTCTAAGGCTTCCTTTAATATTTCCTGCAAAGGTGGATTCTTTTTTGCAAACTCTCTTAGTTTCTGTTTGTGAATACTTTATATTCACTTTCATATTTGAAGGACAGTTTTGCTGGATAAAGAATTCTCGGCTGGCAGTTTTTCTCTTTCAGTTTCCTAATTGTATCATACCACTGTCTTCTCGCCTCCATGGTTTCTGAAGAGAAATCTGCACTAAGTCTTACTGGACATCCTTTGTACGTGATCGTTTGCTTCTCTCTTGCTGCTCTGAGAATTTTTTCTCTTTATCTTTTACATTTGACATTCTGAATAATATGTGTCTTGGCGTAGGTCTATTTCGATTTATTCTTATTGGAGTACGGTGTGCTTCTTGGACATGTAAGTTCATTTCTTTCGTGAGAGTTGGGAAATTTTCAGCTATTATTTCCTCAAATACTCTTTCTTCCCCTTTTCCTTTTTCTTCTCCTTCTGGAACTCCAATGACATGTATGTTCTTGTGTTTTGTGTTGTCATTCAACTCTCTGAGCCCCTACTCAATTTTTTTCCATTCTTCTCTCTCTCTGTTCTTTTCTCTCTTCAGGTTTAGCTGCTTTGTCGTCAGTATCACTTATTCTTTCTTCTATCATTTCGAGTTTTCTGTTGTATGCTTCAAATGTATTTTTGACTTCACCTATTGTGTCTTTCATTCCCATGAACTCCGTTACTTTTTTGTTCATGATTTCAAATTCTTCTTTACGTTCGCGCAATGACTTCTTGATGTCATTTATCTCTTTAACTATATTTTCTTTCATCTCATTAATTTGATTTTGGAAATGTGTGCTCATTTCACTGATTAGTTCTCTCAAATTCTGCATCTCTTCTGGGACTTTGCTCTATTCCTTTTCTTGGGCCATGTCTTCTATTTTCTTAGTATGGCTTGTATTTTTTTGCTGGTGCTTAGGCATCTGGTTAGTTTGTATTTTACTTAGATGCTCTATCTCTTTTCCTTTTATGGGGTTTTAGTGGGAGGAGGCTGTGAGTTACCACAGCTGTTTGATTTTTGGCTCAACCTTGATTGTTAGGATTGTTCTGCTAGTTGCTCAAAACTGGGCAGTGGACCCAGTAATTGGTTGTAGAGTCATTTCTGAGGGCCTTGGGCAGGGAGGCTTTAGAGGCCAGGAAAAGCCTCTCTTACTTCCTTGGACTGCCAGGAGATGGCGCTTGTTGACAGCTCTCAATTCAATGCCTGGTTGGAGCTTATTTGTTGTGACACAGACCAGATTGATGTGATAGAGCTTCCTGTCTGGGGGCTAAGAGCCCTGTGATTCAAACTTTCTGAGACAGTTCTCCAGACTTCTGTCATAGTGCCCCCCTTTTCCCAGCTAGGAAATATTTCCACTCCTTTCTGAATCCTCAACAATCAGTCCCTGTTAGTAGAGGAGGAGATTGGGATGTTTGTATACCTTTAGCCCCTTGCAGGCTCCAAGGCAAACAGTGGAGCAGCCCCACCCAGCCTGGAAGGGCTCTCGGGACAGGGCAGACCAAACCTGGGAGTCCAAAGCAGGGTCATCCCTAGGCTTTTTCTCCCCTCTCCTGTGGAGTCCTCAACAATTAGTCCAGGCTAGAAGAGAGGGAGGTTGCGAGGGTCGGATTTCTCCTGTCCTTCCTAGGCTCCCAGTGCAAACCACCGTGTGGAAGGGTCTGTGGGGCTCCACAGCCCAAATTTACAGGTCAGAACCTGAGTCAGCCTAAGGCTGTGTCCCTCTCTCTCCCCTTTCCGGGAGTGGTAGATCCCTGGAGCCCTCTTTGTCTGTGGTCTCAGGCCCAGAAGCCCGAGAATCTGAAGAGTGTAGGGGAGGGTGCCGGCAGCAGCAGAAACTGCTATTTCTCACTCACGGTTCTGTTGTCGTGATTTCCCTCTTCTGGACCTCTCTCCTCTGGGTGGTGTGCCGTCTTCACCTGGTGTCCTAAACCCTAGAAGATCTTTTTTGGGGCTGTTTCACCCTGTCCTCTAGCTATTTTTCTGGAGAAGAGATTCCCGTGTCTTACTAGTCCGCCATCTTCCCGGAAGTCTTGTGTTCAATTTAATACTCTGTTGTCACTGTCTTGAAATTCCTAGTAATTTTTGAATAAAACATCCTGAATTTTTATTTTGGGTGAACCTCGTAAAGTATGTAGCTGATCCTGGTCCTGAATGTATAAAGGAAGCCGACTATTAAGAGAAACATTTTAATAAAAAATGGTCAAAAGCTGTGATCCAAGGAATGTAGAAAGAAACACAGGTAATGAATAAACATAGGAAAGAGTCTTCAATCTCATTAGATCCTTAACTTAACCAAGGAAATGTAAACTAAAACCACAGTGAGGGAAGCGGACGTGGCTCAAGCGATTGGGGTTCCATGTACCATATAGGAGGTACAGGGTTTGATTCCTGGGGCCTCCTGGTGAAAAGCAAGCTGGCCTATGCAGAGTGCTGGCTCCCACGGGAGTGCTGGCCTGCACAGGAGTAGGCTGGCCGGCTTGGAGAGCTGGCGCAGCAAGATGATGCAACAACAACAACAAAAAACAGAAGAGGGCCAATAGGAGACGCGGCAGAGCAGGGAGCTGAGGTGATTCAAGAGATTCAGTGCGTCTTTCCACTCTGGAAGGTCCCAGGATTGGTTCCCAGTGCCGCCTAAAGAGAAGACAAGCAGACACAAAAGAACACACAGAGAGCAGACAGAGAGTGCAAAAACAACGGGGGTGGGGTGGGGGTGGGGCAGGGAAATAAAGAAAATAAATAAATCTTAAAAAAAAAACCAAAAAAACACAGCAAGATGCCATTTTATATATTCTATATTGGTACAAATTAAGAAATCTGACTTTAAAAGTACTGGAGAGGATTGTTATCCCTTGTAATTTATATACTACTGGTGAGTGGGTAAAGTGATACAGCTGGAAGATAATTTGGCATTTTCTGGTAAAGTTGGGAATTCACATGTCCAATGACCCTCAAATTCCACTCTGGGCTTATAACAAACCGTAAGGAAATTCTTTTTCATGAGCATCTGGAGATTTGTATAGTAATGATGAAAGCAAGAAAATCATCCAAATATCCATCAACAGAATTGTTGCATACTTCTAATATAAAATATTGTAGAGCAATAAAAACATAACATGAAGCTTAGAAGGATATTTGAATGAAAATATTCAAGCCCCAGGTGACCCCATACAACAGACTTAAAAAGGGGGTGAGGAATAAAAACCTAAATAAAATACTGTTTAGGTATATATATGTATGTGCTAAGGTTATAACCACTGGAATAATGTGTATAATTTGGGATGAGAGGAGCACATGGGTAGGTGCAATACTAATGGTGTTCTATGGGGTGGTAATTTGCAGTGTTGTGTTATGCTTGATTACATGCATTTTCCATATATTTATTTTGTTTGTGCCAAATTACATTAAAGAATAAGAGGGGGAAAAATGAAATAATCCGTGGTTGGCTGCTTGTGACATAGAAGAATGGATTGAGAAGTAGAATGAAAACTAGTGTAATATGGAAGAGAGGTTTCAAGAATAAGGAGGTGATCTAAGTGAGAGAATTTAGAAAGATGAGGGCTGGAAAAAGATTGATCCATTACCTTGGAACCCTGGGCAAGTAATGCATTTTGTCTTCTCGGTTCTTAGAAAGGAGAGAATTACATGGGATGTTTTATGAAATCCCTTCCAGCTCTAACATTTTATAATTTTAATATTATGGTTCATGTGTTTTTTATATTTTTCTCATATTTAAAAATTTGTAAAGTTATAAGCAATTAAATATATAAATAATGCAAATTTATTATTTATTTTAAATTTAGCACATTTAAATTAACACATTATATCTCCAAATTTTTTGTAGTCTATCTTCTAATCTGAAAAAGTCTTCCATGAAAACCTTCACCTTTTAAAAATAAGTCATGCCATCTGTTTTCCTAAAAGACTGAAATGGGGCCTATCATTTCGAGGTAAGTGTCCAATTTTGAATTTTGAATTATGTTATTTTCTCAGAAGTTAAATATAGAAGGAAAATATAAATACTGGGTTATTTCACAGATTCTAAATCTTAGTTAATCTTCATGAGGGGTGGGGGTAAGAGTGAGGAAATTCTAGACCTTGTTTTTGAATAGTGTGATACTTATGATAATGTTTATCACAGAGTTTCTTAAAATAGAGAGGAGGAGTTGGTAGTGTTTAAAGGCTTTTAGAGAGATTAATTGAAAACTGAAGAAGTGTTTTGGACTTGGCAGTTAAATCAATGTATAGTACATACTGAGGAAGCAGCAATCAATTAGGGTGACCATATGTATCAGGGTTTATACTTGTTGTAGATTAGTTAATCCCCAACTATTTTTAGTGCCCTTAAGTCTATTGGTTTGAACATTAAATACATGTTCTCCCTATTTATAGTGTTAACAGTACAGACATGTTACCTGCTTTCATTGGGCTTAAAGTCTAGCAGGCAAGGTAGTTGCTAAATAAATAGACATGAAGTTAATTGGTTAATTGCAACTGTGATAAGTGATGCAGAAGTGAAATAATGATTACCTGAATGAGTGGTGGGTGTGGAAAGTAGGTGATCTGTGAGTTCATTTGGCAGGGAAGGTTTCTGAGGTAGATTTGGCAGGGAATGCGGAAGAAAAAAGTCACAAATGAGTACAGGATTTTGAATTCCAGTGGCTAGAAACATGATATTGCCATATAGGGAAATAAGGTAGCCATGAGGAAAGGTTTTGTATTAGGGGGAATTGAGGTGGGCTATAATATGAATTCTGTTTTAGACATTTTGAATTTTGAGGTATAGATAGAACTTTTGTAATAACTCAGTTGTGAAAATAAGAAACTGAACTTAAAACATAATTTAGGGTCTGAAGATCTTGGAGTAATTCACATAGAGTTCGAACTGTGGAAGTGTATGGCATTGATAGTGTCATAGCAGAGAATAGAGGGATAGAAAAAAGACAGCACAGAACTTTAGGAAATTGCTATTTTAAATGAGTAGTTGTTGATAAAAAAGAATTTGTAAAGGAAAAATAAAAAGTAGGTATGAGGGAAATCAGGAAAATGCAGTATCTTTCTCTGAAGCACAATAGAGTTTCAAAGATAGGCTCTTCAGATGTTTAACATGCTGTGGAGGGGGTGGATGTGGCTCAAATGGTTGGGCATCTGTCTGCCATATGGAGGGACCTGGGTTTGATCCCCGGGACCTCCTGGTAAAATAAAAAAATATATATATGGAAGGCGCATGGGCTGCCAGGCTCTATGTGCTGGTGAGCCGCTAGGCCCCGGGAGCCATGCAGCAAGATGATGACGTAACAGGAGAGAGACGCAGGGGAGAGTCAAGACGAGATGCTCCGAAAGCTCCAGAAGCCAGGAGCCAAGGTGGCGCAGGCGGCAGAACACCTCTTTCCTACATCAGAGGTCTCCAGGATCGAATCCTGGTGAAGACTGGAGGAGGAGGATGAGAAGAGATGGCAGGAAACAGACACAGAGAATTGCCCAGTGAATGGACACAAAACAGTAAATGGGGAAGGGGAGGTTTAAAATGGATAAAGTAAATAAATAATACTAATAAAGAATGATACTCTTAAAAAAAAAAAAAAAAAAAAAGGTTATTGATAACTGAGAGAGCAGATTGAATAGACCAGGATGAATCATGAAAGGCTAAGAATTAAGAAGTAAATGGTTTTTATAAAAATAATACAACATGAAGAATAAAGTGGAATGTTTTTCAAGAAATTTAATTGTGGAGGAAGCGAGACAGTGATCATTTTGAGGAGTTAACCACATGGGAGAAGATATTTTGGCATTGGCAGGCAGTATATTTTAGGTAAAAGGAAATAGTCCATTAGAGTAGTTTAAATATTAGAGGGAGTAGTTAATTGCCTTGAAGGGGTAAGAAGGTTTGGGATCAAGGACATGTGCAAAAGTGAGTAGCAACCTTTCCTCTTAGATACCAGAGGAAGGGAAGAGAGGATGAATCAAGATACAAAGGAATTTTTAGGCAAGGAAGAAGAAAACTATAGAGTTCCCTATCTTACTGTTTTAATGAGGTAGAAATTGAAGTTATTTACTAGGCATGTAGTTTATCAGTGGTGGAGTTGGGATCCTGGGAGAAGAAAAAATTTAGGATTACCAAATTCACCAGATGTTTATTGAATACCTTCTTTGTGCTAGCCACTCCTAGACAAGAACTCTGTTCTCATGGAGCAAATCATTGATGTGGGAAAAAAAGCATATCAAATAGTGATGCAATATGAAAAGAATTAAAATAGGATAGTTGGTAGTGACTGGTTGACTACTTCTGAAGAGGAGACATTAAAGTGTGAATGACAAAAATTCAGCCACTAAAAACCTCAAGGTAGAAATGAGCTTGCTCTGTCTATGGAATACAAGTCCAGTACATTTGGAATAGGGTCAATGAGGACCACAGTATCATAAAATGAGGTTGAAGATGTTGGCAGGGCCAGGCCATGTAGGGCCCTATAGCAGTGGTAAGGAGTTTGGACTCAAGGAGGTCTTCAGCAGGCTTTAAACAAAAAAGTGTCATAATACATATTTTAAAGATTCCCCCGGTGGCTGTTGCAGTTGACCAGAGATGATGGCAGAGAAACTTAATGATTTACTAGGATGGGATAGGAAGGATTACCGAGCAATTTAGTAAAGGCTCAGTTTGAAATAAACCAGCATGTCTTTGTAGACAGTGTGACTTCAGCTACCAAGACCTTTTAGGTAGAAATGAGCATGAGCTATTTCAGTTGTCTGTAGGATGTAGGCTTCATAAAGGAGATGTGTCAAGGGATTAGAGGTCATGTATGATTCTACACGTTTATTGAGCACTTACTAAGTAATATACCAAGAACTGTGAAGGTACGGGGTTACAAGAATGAAGAAAAATGGGACATTTTTCTCATGGAGTTGGTATTTTAGTGAGCGTGGGGAAGATAAAAAAGTACATGTACAGGAACCAAAGTGGCTCAGTGGTTGAGCACTGGCTTCCCACATACAAGGTCCCAGGTTCAGCCCCCAGCCTCAGTACCTCAAAAACACATACACACACACACACACACACACACAAACAAACAAAAAAACATGTTGGGTAGTAATGAGTGCTATTAAGCAAAATATATTAGGTAAAGGTAGACATTGATGAGAGAGAGGTAGGCTTGCTATTTTATATGCTGTGCTCAGGAAAGCCCTCTCTGACAGTTCCAAATGAAGTGAGGGAGCAGGCCATGTGGATATTTGGAATGGGGTGAGGGAACATTCTAGGCTAAAGGAACCTAAATACAAAGTCTCTGAGGCTGGGGTTCTGTACAGTGCCTGTGTTAGTTATCAATAACTGTTTGCTGAATGGTAATTAAATAAACACGTTATACACCTAAGCTACCAGTGGAAAATAAAGGATTAAAGTTTAAAATCAGGCTGGGGCTCACTGATGTTCCCCAGGCCCTTTCAGAGTTTTAAAGAAGCACTATTTTGGGTGCTCAGGAATAACAGAAAGATACCCCCTCAAATTTTATTAAAATCCTTCCTCACAAAAAAAGGTGGATTTATAGTCATGGACAGTATAAACAGTATCTCAATTCATTAATAATCATAACAATTTTGAATAAAAATTTTAGATCCTTTTAAAAGTAACTAGTTTTCTATTTTAAATTTTAAATATTACAAATTTTATTAAATTACACAAAAAATGTTCTGTAGGTATTATGCCTAAAACTAGTAATCCTCCTCATAAACAAAACTATGATATTTAATAACATATGTGATTTGTTTAACATATTGTTATATTAGAAAACTGCATTGAGATCAACAAGGCAACCATTTATATTGCCCTTTATGTACTATTTCCTAATGTCATGTGGCAGTCAAAAGGCTAAGTGAGATGCTTGCAACAAAGAAAACAGTTTTGAAAGGTCATGCTACATAGACAGCGAACATTTCTTTCACAATATCTTACTGTCTGTGGCAGACTATATGATAATCTCACCACAGTTATTTTCTGAGTAAAAGCAAAAGCACATCACGTTATCAAAGGACTAAAAACAGTAGGCACTAAACAATATAATCTTTATGAACATTTTTTCTATCTGTGTAAACACAAATGCGTATTACAGAAAAAGAACTCTGAAGCAAGACTGATAAAGAACTGGAGGAAGAGGAACTAGTAAAAACCGGAAGGCAAATTTAAATTACTGTTTCATAGTGTTCATATATCATAAGAAGCTTCTAAAGTAAACTTTCACATTAACACATCATTTACCAAGGAATCGTATAATTAATACAATATCGAAGAAAATAAATATGCTCTACTTTAAAATTTTTAAATCTTAATACTATTCCAAAAAAGTAGCAAAATTTCATAAACCTCTCTGCAGTAGCTGTAATCATGTCAACATTTTTTTCGCTTTTAATAGCTTTTATTGGTCTATCATCCATCTGAGTAGGGAACATCTTTTCCCACCTATTGCATAGGTAATGCTTATTAAATTAAAATGTTTCCAGCTCAGAGGATAACAAGAATTCACTGAAAAAAGGAAAATCATAATAGTTTCTTTAATCATCTTGAACAATCCTGGGAGATCATATTTATTCATGCCCAATAATAAAAAAGCACAGATTTCTCCTGAGCTAAATAAAATTACTTAAATATTAGATGTCACAGTCTGCTTACATAGACTGACTATAACTTTCTGGCAAAACATTCTTATTTTTTTTAGACCACATTTTTTTTTTCCATTTGTAGTTTTTTATTCTGTACCTATTTTTATTTTCTTTGGAAAACCTTTTTATTTTGAAACAATTTTAAACTTTCAGGACAGTTGCAAAAATAATACAAAACCCATAGAGAATTCCAACATAGCCCCATATCCTAGATACCTAGATCCAACAACTTTAACATTGTATATGTTATTTAAAATTTTTAATTTTAAAATAATCATCCCAAATATGTTATATTTCATATATTTGATATCAAGTAAAAATGGATTGATTTTTCAGACATTTCTTTTTTGATTCTTTGCAAATATCACTGCTTGCAGCCAGTGCTTATTGATGTTGCTTTGAACTGTGGGAGGAAATTAATTAATTAATTAAAAAATAGATTTTATTGATACACCTTAATAAAGCATAAATCCATCTAAAGTGTACGCTCAGTGGTATTTGGTATAATCACATAGTTATGCATTTATCACTTCAGTCATTTTTAGAGCATTTTCATTCCAATAATAATAATAATAAACAACAAAAAATAGATAAAAAAACCTCGTCACCTCTCAATCTCTCTATGCCTCCATTACCATACATAGCTGCTATTCTGTTTCCATCTCTCTAATTTATTTGTATTTATATTTTGTAAAAAGTCATATATGCAGTATCACCCAATTTGTATTTTACATGAAGTTTCACTGTTTTACAGTCCCATGTTACATTTTTTAGCGTTCCTTCTAGTAATATACATGACCTTAACTTACCCTTTCAACCACTGTCATACCCATATAATAGCTCTGCTAGTTACAAATACTGTGATGTGCTTTCACCATTTTTATTCATTTCCACAGATTTACAACCTTTTTACCAGTTCTGCACAGATTAATTAAATGGGAATTATTGGATGTCCCCATACTAGAGAGGGAAGCATCTACCATATGCCATACTCTGGGCTAAGCACTTTCATCTTCTTAGCTTTCTGGGGCTCTTATTCACCATCTTCCTCCTTAACTGGCCTCCTCCTCTGGGGCATTTGCACAGAAGCTGTTTCTGACTTGAGGCCCACTGCTCTCTGTCCACTGCTGTCAGTGAGCAAGTCCTATTTGGGCTCTTCCTGAACTATTGCTGAGGTCCACAGCTACCTGGTTCTTTCCTTGGTGGGATTTCAAAGCAGGGTTCAAACAGGAAATGACCAGACTATTCATCTCAGGCTCACAGCAACCTTCCTTGAAGCGCCTAAAGGGGTCACTGCAAAGGGGACCCCAAGGAGTGAAGTATGTGTTCAGAAGAGAAAACGTGGAGGACCTGCTCCTGGCCAAGGAATCTACTAGCTGGGTAGCTGACCCCTTCTGGGGATTAATGGGGGTTACATCCAGGAACAATATCAGCAGCAAAACAGCTGCTAACCAGTATGGGGGCGGGGAGCAGGTGGGAAGTGCTGAATTCCCAGAGGAGCTCACAGGTTGAAACCAGGCTCTCCCAGATCACCCACCAAGAGTTACCTCCCTTTTCTGAGCCATGTGCTCTTCTTGCAGTTCCTTCATCTTTCTCTTCCACTCCTTTTTCTGAAAAAGAATAAAAGTTTATCAAATGGGCCACTCTAGATATTGAAACAAAGTATTATAAAACTACAAGAATTAAAAGGTACTAGTTCATGATGAGGCAGACAGGGCAGAAGGAGTAGAACATTCAGACAAAGATGGACACAGCCTGGGGGAAAATGGGTTAATTAATGGTGTTGGAACAAGTGACAAGCTGCCTGAAAAAATGTGAACTTAGATACTTATTTTACATCTTAAACCAAAATAAATTCCATGTGGGTCAAAGATTTAAATATGAAAAATAAGATTATAAAAGTATTAAAAGAAATCACAGGAGGATTTTCTTTTTAAATCTCAGAGTGGGGATGGCCATAAAGAAAAGATTGATGGTTTGATCATTTTGACCACATAAACAGTATACATTTTCATATGGCCAAAACCACAGTAAACAAAGTTGAAGAACCATTAGAAAACTCAGAGAAAACAGTTGCAACAAGAACAACAAAGGGCTAATTTCCATATTTTATACAAACCTACCAGTTGGTAAGGAAAATATCATTAAGTAGGCAAAGGAATATTCAGCTACAAGAATAAATGAAGTCGTGAAGCATATGACAACATAGATGAACCTTGAGGACATTATGTTGACTGAAGGAAGTGAGACACAAAAGGACAAGTACTGTATGATTGCGTTTCTATGGACCAAATCTATTGTGTAACATATCGTATGATTTAAAAAAAATTTATATGTGTCTAGTACATTTAATTAAGAAATGTATGTCAGTGATTTTTTGAAATATTAACCTTTTTTTTTTGAAATACTGTCACACTTATAGGACAGTTACAAAATAATACAAACCCTGTAAGGAGAACTCCAACGTATCCCTATACCCCAGATACCCAGATATATCAATTTTAACATTTTGCCACCTTTGCCATGTCATTCAATCTATATATCCACTTATCTGTTTATCTATTTATAAGTCCATTTTCTGAACACCTGAGTTGTGTGTGTCAGTGCTCCTTGAATACTTAATACTGCTGTGCACATTTCCTGTGAACAAGGATATTCACTTAACGCATCCACCTTATGTACAGCTAACACGTCCAAGAAATTTAACGTAGATATAAAACTTACAGCTTATATTCAAATTTTTTCATATCCCAATAATGTCCTTTTTAATTTTTTCCCAGTACTATCCTTTTAAGCATTCTCTCCTCCCTTGTTATATCTTGCCCAGAATCATATATATTATCTTCAAAGATTTATTTTTATTTATCCACCCCCCTCCCCCCCACGTGCCGCTTGTGCTCGCTGTCTGCTTTCTGTGTCCATTCACTGTGCATTTCCTCTGTATCTGCTTGTCTCCCTTTGTTGCGTCATCTTGCTGTGCCAGCTCTCCACGGGTGCGGGCCGTCAGCTTTCTGCAGGAGTGGGCCAGCTTGCCCTCACCAGGAGGCCCAGGCAACTGAACCCAGGGCCTCCCATATGGTAGATGGGAACCCAACCACTTAAGCCACATCCGTTTCCTATGTATATTATCTTTAATTGTCATTGTCTCTTTACTTTTTTTTTTTTTTTTTAATTTTTTTTATTAAGAAAAATTTTTTTTATTGTGGGCACAGATATACAACATATACTTTCCCATTTTAACCACTACCAAGCATACCATTTAGTGGGATTTATCACATTCACTATGTTGCAGTACCCTTACCACCTTCCGTTACTAAAATTTTCTCTTTGCCCCAAGTAGAAGCCTGCATCCATTTTGGATTCACACTCCATTCCCTCTGCTCCCTGCCCCTGGCAACCTGTACTCTAATTTCTGTCTCTGCAAACTTCATATTCTTTGATATTTAACCATGGGCTTAAATTTAACATCCCAAGTCTCTAACAATCTCATTTGCTTTCACACCAACTTAACTTCAATAGCATACACAAACTATGTTCCTATATACCTCTGCTTCCCACCTTTATGTAGTTCTTGTCACAAATTACATATTTATACATTAGGAGTCCCAAACTATTGGTTTATCATTACATTCTACACCTTTGCTTTTGAGATCCTGGAAGAAGTAAAAGTTGGAGTTATAAATAAAAAATAAAGTAGTAGTGGTGTTTATATTTACCCTTATAAATCACTACTGGATGTCTTTATTTCTTCCCATGGCTTCAGCCAATTGTCTAGTGTCCTTCCCTTTCAACCTGAAGAACTTCCCTTAGCATTTTTCATGGGGATTTCTAGTGGGATTTGGTTTAGTGGCAACGAACTCCCTCAGCTTTTATTTGTCTAGGTATGTCTTAATCCTGCCTTCATTTTTGAAAGACAGTTTTACTGTTTACAGATTTCTTTTTTATTTTTTTATTTTTTTTTATTATTATTATTTTTTATTATTATTTATTTATTTATTCATTTATCCCCCCCCCCTTGCTGCCTGTGCTCGCTGGGTCAGCTAACCACACCGTGCGGGCGGGCTTGCCTTCACCAGGAGGCCCCGGGAACCGAACCCGGGGCCTCCCATATGGTAAACAGGAGCCCTACTGATTGAGCCACAGCCGCTTCCCTACAGATTTCTTGATTGGCAATTTCTTGCTTTCAGCAGTCTTTCATACTGCTCTCTTGCTCCCATGTTTCTGATGAGAAATCTCATCAGATTTCTCATTAAGAAATCATTTATTTTACTGAAGTTCCCTTGTATGTGATATTTTGGTATTCTTTTGCAGACTTCAGAATTTTCTCTTTATCTTTAGCATTTGGCAGTTTCATTGTAACGTGGCGTGGTGTGGGTCTATTTGGGTTTATCCAGTTTGGAGTTCATTGAGCATCTAGGATATGCATATTCATGTCTTTAACTAATTTGGGAAGTTTTCAGCCATTATTTCTTTGAATATTCTTTGACCCTTTCTCTCTTCTTCTGGGTACTCTTGATGGTGTCCCACAGGTTTATCAGGCTCTGTTTACTTTTCTTCATTCTTTGCTCTTGTAGTTCTCCTGACTGGATTGTCTTATCTTCAACTTCACAGATTCTTTCTTCTGCCAACTCCAATAGCCTATCAAACCCCCCCCTAGGGAATTTTTTATTTCTTTTACTATGGTCTTCAACTCTGTTGTGTAACTTTTCATAATTTCCACCTCTCCATTGATAGTCTCTTTGTGTTCACCTATCACTTTACTGATTTCCTTTAGTTCTCTGTCCGTTTTTTCCTTTAGCTCTTTGGGCATATTTAGGAACATTTTTTTAAAAGTCTTTGTCTGGAATGCCCCAGGTCTGATGGTTTCTAATGCTTTAACCTCCCCCTTGCCTGGGCCATCACTTCCAGTTTCTTTTGTATGTTCTGTAATCTTTTGTTGAAACCTGGATATTCTGATGTTTCGTGTGCTATTGCTGGAATTTAGACTCTGAGGCATCTGTTCCTTAAACTTGTGTCCAGCTAGTGTTATGACAGAGCTTTCCTTGAATGCCAGTAGCCAGCAAAAAATAAATAACATAAGGAACAAAACAAACACCTTTCCCAGTCTGCAGATTGATCTATGCTAGTGCTGTCCTTCAGAGTTTATCCATGTAGTGAGTTTTAGAGAATAGCTCCAGGCTGAAGTGCAGGAGCCAGCCTGAACCTTTCTGTGCATGCTTCTAGTTCTAGGCATGCTCACGGCGCCCTAGAAATAGCAGAGCTCTTTGAGCCGCCTTCTTGAAGGGCAAGTTCTGGGACAGTGAGTCCCTCAGGTCATCTCCAGACAGATTGGGCCATACATACATGCTCCCAGTTTGTTCATGAGGGTTACTCTGCTTCTTCTGTAACCAGGACCAGGGATCCACACTGAGAGTGCTGGTTGGTTCTGCAACGTTCTGGAGAAAGGCCAGCCAGGGCACCTGGAGATCCAATAGGTTTTTTTTTTTTTTATTTATTTATTTTTTTTAAAGATTTTATTTATTTATTCATTTATCCCCCCCTTGCTGCTTGTGCTCGCTGGGTCAGCCAACCACGCCATGCGGGCGGGCCCGCCCTCACCAGGAGGCCCCGGGAACCGAACCCGGGGCCCCCCACATGGTAAACGGGAGCCCCACTGATTGAGCCACAGCCGCTTCCCCCAATAGGTTTT
>JAKSZT010053887.1:95269551-95404973 GCA_026826555.1 Tolypeutes matacus
TTATTTTTTTTTTTTTTTTTTTTTTAAAGATTTTATTTATCCATTCATCCATCCCCCCCCTGCTGCCTGCGCTCGCCGGGTCAGCCAACCACACCGTGCGGGCGGGCCTGCCCTCACCAGGAGGCCCCGGGAACCGAACCCGAGGCCTCCCACATGGTAAACGGGAGCCCTACTGATTGAGCCACAGCCGCTTCCCTCCCAATAGGTTTTAAATAGCCTTTTTCTTGATTGGCACTTGCCCTGTTGCTACAGTCCTTTGTTTTCTGGAGCTTTGAGAAATTTTTTTCTGCCAGATCTTGTTAGTTGTCCAGAGCATCCTGGGGGGATGGAGCTCTGAAGCTTCTTATTCCACTGTCTTGATTGGGGCATTTTATTCATTTTTATTTATTCAATTTCTTGTCTCCTGAATTAAGGGTATGAAACAGAATTGGTATTCAATATATATTTATTAACTTGAAGTCCATTCGTTTCTGCCTCTCTGTCCCTCTGCAGTTTTCCTCTCTTCCTCTTCTTTGACCATGGTCTAGCCCTGAGATGACACTATCAGCCTTCTTCTCCTAGCTTATTGGTCCTCTAGAGAGAAAAGGCAGTGAAAAAAGAAGACTTGGCACCAAAGACAGATACCTCTTCAAGTTTTGCTGTTTTTTATTTTCTGTTTACTGTCAGTGTTGAGGGGAAAGTAAAAGCTACATGCAGAAGCATTTTGTAATTCATATCTAGATAGCAGGAAAATTGGCCTCCCAGGAAAAGGCTTGAAACAAATAAATTCTTAATAAATACTTGTACAGACTAATTTAAACTACTGTACAAAGAAGTATTGTTGAAATAACTTAGGAGAAATTCCAGTCTTTAGAGGATGCTCTTTTTTTTTTTTTTTTAAGGTACCAGGGCCGGGTATTGAACCCAGAACCTCATATATGGGAAGCCGGTGCTCAACCACTGAGCCACATCGGCTCCCTGAGTTGGTTTTTTTGTTGTTGTTGTTTATTTTTTTCCTGTTTGTTTGCTTATTTGTTTTCTGTAGTAGGCACCTGGGACCTGCCATGTGGGAAGCAGGCACTCAACCACTTGAGCCACCTTGCTCCCAGAGGATGCTCTTTTAAATTTTTTTAAAAAAGATTTTATTTATTTATTCATTTATCCCCCCCTTGCTGCTTCTGCTTGCTGGGTCAGCTAACCACACCGTGCGGGCGGGCTTGCCTTCACCAGGAGGCCCCGGGAACCGAACCCGGGGCCTCCCGTATGGTAAACGGGAGCCCTACTGATTGAGCCACAGCCGCTTCCCAGCTCTTTTAATTTTTATGCATTACAACTTATTTTCAAACTGACAGCAGAGAGAAATAACTAAAAGGTTCAGAGTCTGGAATAGTTTTTTTTTTTTTTTAAAGATTTTATTTATTTATTCATTTATCCCCCCCTTGCTGCTTGTGCTCGCTGGGTCAGCTAACCACGCCGTGCGGGCGGGCTTGCCTTCACCAGGAGGCCCCGGGAACCAAACCCGGGGCCTCCCATATGGTAAACGGGAGCCCTACTGATTGAGCCACAGCCGTTTCCCTGGAATAGTTTTTTGTTGTTGTTCCCCTCCAGCTGTAAGCTATTTAAAATTCTTCTAGTGTTACTGTTTGCCATCCAGATGGCTTTCTGGCACCGGTTCAGTTCCTCAATGTGAGGGCTGTTGGTTAGTTACTCACTAGCATCACCACACACTTGTACAATTTGGCTAATGACTCACCCTCACAGCAGTTACATGTGGATACCCTTTGCTATCTGACAGTCATTCCTCATTGTCACGATGTCACTTGTTGTAAACAGCCAGAAATCAACTGCATACCATTTCTCTGATAAGAAGTTTTATTGATGTTCAAAAGAATATACCACAGTTAGTCTATTGGACCCATCGCCACTGGAGTGAGAAACGGAAGCAGTCATCCAGACAATGAGACTTTTGTCTAAACAGTATGTATTTGGATGACTGATAAGTGTAAAAGTGTGTCCAATGAACCAGAATAATTATATGAATATTTTCTTCACTCCTGTACTATTACGTAAAATGATTAAATGGCAAAGAAGGGACTACCACAGAAGGTGGGAGAGTGAGGAGGTTGTTATCTGGAAGGAACATTAGCGAATCTGAGATGCTAGCAGTATTTTATTTCTTTCTTGGCCTGGATAGTGGTTATAGAGGTATTTGCGTTGTTGAAATAATTCATTAAACTATACTGTTACGTATTGGGTATTTTTGTTTTCTATTTTTGTGTGTATTTTAAATAATAAAAATGTTTCAAAACAAAAGAAAATATTCTTTCATATGTGAGAGAATTCTCTCAGTTGTATCTTCAAAGATTAGAGAAGATCACTATATTATATAATCAATATTGGCTGTAAATCTTTGTCCTATTAATTTTTTTTTTTTTTTTTTTTTTTTGGAGGTAGTAGGGATCACCCTGGGATCTCATACTTGGGAAGCAGGTGCTCAACCACTTGAACTACATCTGCTCCCTGTCATATTAATTTTATCTACATAGGGAAATAATTAATTTTATCCTAAAACATGGTTATAGTTGACTTGTGAATGAAATACTTTTAAGAATTAGTGATATTCCCATGCCCCAAATACTGTTTATTTGGGATTCAGGAAGGGAAGGAACAGGGTGAGGTGGGAGCACAGTGAGGATGAAATATGTCTTTTGTGGAGATATACATCCAATTGGAATAATTTATTACCTCTTTTTCTTACTGATAATAGGGGGAAACATGATGAAACATTTAGATTGAAAACTAGAACACTGAAAATATTTATTAGCATTATTTAATAAAAAATTTATTTGATACAACACCATTTAAATAATGTAAAATGAAGTATACCATAACGAGGCTAGGTATGTATTTTGGAATAATGGATTGATAAGACTTTAATTTTTTATAACATTTGGAGGAGAGTTAACGTTCTTTAGACCTGGGAACCCACTAAGTTTAAAATTTTTAATCAGCCTTTTTAGGATGATGGATGCATACCAGCAATGCCCATCCTCCCAGTTGAGTGTCATTATTATGGGGTTATATATCTAAAGTTCTATTTATAACTTTTATCTGACAATAATGATTTTTTTAAAAAGTTGTTGGGAAAGTGAGAATTATTTAAAATTCTCTAATGACTTTTTTTAGTAAACAATGCTAATGTTTATTATATTTTATGTTATATAATATTAATGTTTATTATTCATTTCAAACCCTGTTATTCATTCAGTAAGTGAAAGGAACAAGAAAAAAGCTACGGCAAAAGGTGTGAATTGTAGAGTGCTCTATGGTCCAATGTTCCCATGCATTTTGAGAGTCACTGCATTTTTAAACCTGTCCAAAAGCATACTACAGCTGAGATTCTGCAGCTGTGGGTGATCATCATGATTTAATTTGTAGTGAGAACCATTTAGGAATCTCAGTATAGGCAGACTGCATTGAGATCCTCAGACTATGGAGAGCCCTTAGCCCTCTGGGATTGACACTGGCTATTTGGAAAGGCTTAAATCCTTGCCACATAAAATCCTTAATAGAGAAAGACATTTTAACAATTAGAAATGAAAAGCACTGTCATCCCAAAATGAGGAATGCATAACAAGTTAATTTTTTTTTTTAGGTTTTAAAATTCATTTGCATATTAAAAATTGTGCATTCTAATAATTAATATCATTTGAACAAAAAAAAAATGGCACTCTGATTAAACTGAATTTTACAGCCTGTAGGACACATTGGGCCAGCTTTTGCTTTTACTCTAGATTTCAACAACAGTTAATTTAAATAGAACTACAGATGCCAATAAATATGACAAAAGTTCAGTTTTACAAGTATTCAAAGAAATTCAAATTCTCATAATTTTTTTTTTTCTTTTAGATAATTTAATGGACTAAGATTAAAAAGCTCTAATACACAGCCCTCTTAATGGGTTCTGGAATGGGAATACACATTGGTACAAACTTTCTAGAAAGCAGTTTGGCAATATGTATAAAGATTTTTAAAGAAGTTTATATCAGTAATGCTAAACCCTGTTGGACCCAAAGCCCTTTTTATTAGCATGCTTTGTAATGCCTGTTTTACAGTATTACGATGAAAATTATAATGTAACCTACCCACACATACAAGAAAAAATATAATGCTCTAACTGTAATACAAAGGAATGTGATTTATGATAAAAATATTATGCATTTCAATATGTAAGTGCTCAGCACAATTATTTTCCTCATTTTTTAAACTTTATCTTGTACATTTAATAATTGAAAATATAAACAAAAACTAAAAACAGTTGAATAAAAACATACATTTCTCAGTTAAATGTGCTCGATACATATAAATTTTTTTTAAAATCATACAATATGTTACACGATATATTTGGTTCATGGTAACGTAGCCATACAGTATTTGTCCTTTTGGCTCAGACACAATTGTAGTAGTTGACAACAGTCAGCTGCTTGCCCCTGTTCTTAGATCACTGTGAATGCATTGACTACAAGTGCAGACACAAGGGTGTTGTGTTGATAAAGGAATTTTTTTTAAAAAGATTTATTTTCTTTATTTCTTCCTACCCCCTCATTGTTTGTGCTGGCTGTCTGCTCTCTGTGCCTGTTTGTTGCGTGCTTTCTGTGTCTGCTCATCTTCTTTTTAGGAGGAACCAGGAACTGAACCCAGGACCTCCCATGTGGGAGGGAGGCGCCCAATCACTTGAGCCACATCCATTCCCTGCTTGTTGTGTCTCATCATATCTCCTTGTTGCATCAGCTCACTGTGCCAGCCCATCGCATCAGCTCACTGTCTTTCTCATCTTCTTTAGAAGGCACCAGGAACTGAACCCAGGACCTCCCGTGTGGTAGGTGGGCGCCCAACTGTTTGAGCCACATCTGCTTCCCTAGGAATTTTTTGATAGCCTGTTCTGCTTTCTTTCTGAACATTACTCTTTATCGTGGATTTTAGAACGTTTTAAGCAGTTTTTGCTTAAAGTTTTGCAAAGTTAAAATGAATTGGGGATATATGTAACACAATACTCAAAATATGTAATAAAAGTAAATTCTAACAAAAATATATTTATAGGAAGCAGATGTGGCTCAAGCAGTTGGGTGCCTGCCTACCACACGGGGGGGGGGTAGGGTGGGGTGGGTGGGCGTGGGAGCAGGTCCCGGGTTCACTTCCCAGTACCTCCTAAAGAAGACTAGCAAGACAGCGAGCTGACGCGATGGGCTGGCATGGCCAATGAGCTGATGCAATGAGGAGACACAATGAGGAAACACAATAAGAGATACAACAAGCAGGGAGTGGATGTGGCTCAAGTGATTGGGCACCTCTCTCCCACATGGGCGGTCCCAGGTTTGGTTCCCAGTGCCTTCTAAAAAGAAGATGAGCAGACACAGAGAGCACACAACAAACAGACACAGAGAGCAGACAGTGAGTGCAAACAACCAGGTGGAAAGGGGGAGGGGAATAAATAAATACATCTTAAAAATATATGTGTGTGTGTGTAGTGTGTGTGTGTGTGTGTGTATATATATATATATATATATATGTATGTATGTATTTGTAAGACTCCCAGCATCACATTAACTGAGTATTAACCAAAAGAAATTAAACAACACAACTTTGCTAGCACAGAACTATAATGGAATTTCTATAGAAGCTGTAATTAATTTTACATTTCAGTTTTGGGAAATACATGTTTATCAAACCATGTGATTGATCACTGGAGACCATGTTTTCAGAAACATGACTGTAATTACTTTTACACCAAGCAATCAGGCCTGATGATCACATGCTATGAATAAAAGGCGTAACTAACTGTTCCTTTCATTGGAGAGGTCTTAGTGTAAATTAATATTAGTCATCATTTATTGAGTGCTTTTTGTATGTCAAGTGCTATGAAAGGTGCTTTTTTATGTTATTTTATTGAATCCTTACACTGAATCTGCAATTTCCCAATGAGCACTTATTCATAAACTAGGAAATTGGAACTCAGAGAGGTTAAGCAATTTATCCAAGGTCATACAGTCCACACTGTACAATAAAACACATAGGTGAAACCATTTTATCAAAAGGACCTCTTAGCATTTCAATAATTAAAATCCCTGGGGATCTGGTCCTATATTTTTGAGCTTTATACCAAATTTTTAAAAAGGCATTGAAAAAATGAAAAATATTTAATGATTATTTTATAAAATAAGATTTATTTCTAACTATTCATATTTAGAAGAAAGAATTAACATTTACATACTCAATAATATTATGGGAGATAATTCCTTCATTTAATTTGGAATCTTTTAAGACTCAAAGCCAATAATATATATATTTTTTGGTGGGGGAGACTTTAATAAGAAAATATTTTTAATTCAAATTTGTACTATTTTAATTTTATATATATGCTGTATTAGAGTTTTCTAGAGAAACAAATCCTGCAAGAGATATCTGTAAGTAATATGAGATTTTATAAAATTGTTTCACGTGTACGTGGGGATGCATAAGTCCAAATTCCATAGGGTAGGTTGCAAGCCAGGGGCTGGGATGAAGGTCTTAGAGAGTTTTCCCAAGAGAAACTGGCTGTCTGAAGTAGAGCTTCTGAATGCTGAAATCACTTCTCCTTTTAAGGCTTTCAACTGATTGGATGAGATCTCACTCATTGCTTATCAGCAGTCTCTTCAGTTGATTGTAGATGTAATCAGCCATATATGCAAATCAACTCACTGATTTAAAGTCCTTGAATTGGCCTTGTATTATATACAGCTGGCCCAGTTCTTGTTTGACCAAACAGCTAGGCACCATTGCCTGGCAGAGTTGACATAGCCTAACCATCACATATTCTTTATTCTTCAGGGTATGTATTGTGATGGGTTCTGGTTCTTGGTGCATTATAGAGTGCTCATTGGGAAATTTGTAAAAAAATAGAGAAGAGTTAGTTAGATTTGTCTTTGTCTAGATAGCCACAAAAGCTGTTTTGGTATATTAAGTTTATGTACTGTGGTTTTTAAAAATTGTTCTGTATTCATGATTTAAAATAAACCTGAGTTATAATAAACTTGTTTTATGGAGGCATGCTAAATATTAATAAATATATTTTGTTTATAGTTAGGTTAAATAATAAGAATAAATCTGGATATTGAAATACAAACGAACATTAAGAATAGGAATAAGAGCATTAAGATTAGAGAGTCAAGGCTAACTTCAGTCATTCGTTTGGACTCATTCAAAGAGTCCTGAATAACTGAACTTAATTAAGATGTGTAAAGGGGAGTGGACATAGCTCAGGTGACTGAGCACCTACTTCCCATGTAGGAGGTCCTGGTTTCAATCCCCCATACCGCCAAAAAAAAACATTGAAGAAAAGAAACATTTATTTGTAGTTACTTTTTTTTTTTAAGATTTATTTATTTACTTTTATCCATTTTTACCTCCACCTCCTCCCCGTTTTTGCTGTTTTTGTGTCCATTTGCTGGGCAATTCTCTGTGACTGTTTCCTGCCCTATTTTCTCAACCTTCTCTGCCAGTCTTCACCGGGATTCGATCCTAGGAACCTCCGATGTGGGAGAGAGGTGTCCTACCACCTGTGCAGCCTTAGTTTCTAGGTTTTCAGTGTGCCTCGTCTTGGCTCTCCCTTGTGTCACTCTCCTGTTACATCATCTTGCTGCGTGGTTCAGCGGGGCCTGGTCGTGTACTCGCGCATGGGGCCTGGTGGCCGTGCACCTTCTATATTTTTCTTTATTTTTACCAGGAGGTCCCAGGGATCGAACCCAGGTCCCTCCATATGGGAGATGGATGCCCAACCATTTGAGCCACATCTGCCCCCCTGTAGTTACTTTTGAACATTAGGGTATTTCCTTCCAGTTTAAATTTTCATGCATTAATTTGTACTCTTGTTTTTTTTTTTAAGTTAATTAAATTCTAACTATATTGTGTGTACTGTTTTATATTTTGTTCTTTTCATGTCATTTATAGGCATTTTCATAGTATCACCCACATTTTACAAACTTCAATTTAAATACAATTTAGATATATCACTATTTACTGAACTATCCCTTCATGTTTAGGCAGTAAGGTTATTTTCAAGTTCTTATTTGCACATTTTGCTTTGTGAAATTTTCTTTGTATTCAAGTTTTTAAATAGAAAAATTGGGTTAGTATTCTTTGTTAAGAATTATGATTACTAAATCATTATATAGATGCCATTATATTATAAAATAGCAGAAGGTAAAGACCTGAAATTACTGAAGCTGGCTAGATTGTTCCCTCTCCTGTTTATGGTTACTCTAGACTTAACCTCACCTTTGAGTATGGTTACTTTTGTAATGATAATTCTAGATTGAATTTACCCTTCTGTATACTTATTATTGGGATGGTAACCATTGCACCCACCTCTGCTTAATATCCATAAGAAGGACCTTATAGCTAACCTTTGTTCTGGATACCCCTATCCCAAATCCTTGTGACTGACCCTCGTTTACTATAGTACCCCTGTCGGTCTGGTTCAGTCCCCTAATGTTTATTAATGAAGGAACCTGAGTCCAGCTCCATCCCAATTTCTGCGCTCCATAGCTTGCACAACCAATAAAACTCTTTCTCTCTCTGAATCCCTGGTGTCTCAGGAATTGGCTTTAAAAGACGCATCAGGAGAAAAGAACCCACTTTTGCTTGGTATCAGTAGATACAAAAATTGTCAAGGCTCAGTGCATATTTGCAGATGTTTTCTAAAGCAATTTAGAGCACCACCTTCATCTTTAAAAGACAATTTGAATCTTATTTCAGTATTAATTATAGGTATATAATGTTTTAGCAGTTATTCTTCAGTAATTTGTAGATTATTTTAGTGATATCTCTTATAGAATTCCAATTCAGATAAAATAATCATCTTTAGAAAATGAAGTTCTGCACTTAAATGCCCGGTATAATATATACTTCATTATAAACAAATCAATGAGTAAGACTCATTTCTTGTCTTTAGGAAATAGGGATGTGGGGGGTGGGCTACTGAAGTCTAGATAAATCAAGGTATCAGTTAAGTTGCCTTTGGATGAAACCTAAAGGTTGACATAGTAAATGTAATGCTCATCATAAATGCATGCTCTCTTCAGTGCTAATGTTCTTTTCTTTTATGGGCATTTGCTTTTCTTCTAACTGTATCATGTAATGGAAAAGAAATACAAGGTAAATATTGATGCATCAAATGTTGAAAATCCCTTTCTGTTTCTTTTTAAATTGCCTTCATGATTTTACAAAGTAGGTTTTGGTTGACTTGTTCATCTATAGAATAAGCTTATATTGGTTCCTACTTTTCGTTTGATTTTGAGAAATAAAATCTCATGGCTCTGCCACATTGCTCGTGAAGCTGAGAACTTTTATTTATTTATTTATTTATTTATTTGTTTGTTTGTTTTTATTTATTTTTTTTTTTTAAGATTTTATTTATTTATTCATTCATTTATCCCCCCCTTGCTGCTTGTGCTCGCTGGGTCAGCTAACCACGCCGTGCGGGTGGGCTTGCCTTCACCAGGAGGCCACGGGAACCGAACCCGGGGCCTCCCATATGGTAACCGGGAGCCCTACTGATTGAGCCACAGCCGCTTCCCAGCTGAGAACTTTTAAACCCTTTCCTCTCTTTCTGCCAGTGAACAGTTGACAGGATATGGGTTGTAATAACAGTCTAAGGGCTAATTTGCACTGTTGAAGTTCCTGTGCTCTCTGATAGTTTACTTGGAAAGTGGTTTTCATAGTTGAAAAACTCTGCTTTGGCCTCAGCCTTTGATCTTTTGCTTTGATGCTCAAGCAAAAGAATGATATAGAGGATCTTGTCAGACAAGGTAACCCTGTGAAGATCATTTAAAGGCAAAAAGGAAAAGAAAGAGAGAGAGAGAGAGGAAAGTAGGGGTTGAAGAAAGAAGAAGAGAAAAGAAAGTATGAAAATTGTTTGCAAAAAATATGCCTTCTGATCCTGGCTCTGTCTGTGTCATCCTCGATAATTTTCTTAATCTCTCTGGGTCTTAGTTTTCCTATCTTTAAAATGGGAAGTGGGGGAACAGGTGTAGCTCAGTGGTTGAGTGCCTGCTTCCTGTGTATGAGGTCCCGGGTTCAATCTCTGGTACCTCCTAAAAAAAAAAAAAAACTGGGAAGGGCAGCTCTAAAGCACACTGCCCTACCTGAAACTCTGAGTTAACTTCTCAGGCTGGACTCATGTGTGGTGTACCTGTAAACTGAGGGACCTAGTTTGGACTGAAGAGCAATAAGAATCAGAATAAATGTTATTTTTAACCTAGTAGCAATAATTTTATTTTCTCCTAAATAATCTCTACAGAAGTAATTTTGCTTGCCACTTTATTTTGTTACCAGTTGACTTGTTACCTCATCTGTTTAGCAACCAGTACTTGGCTGACAGAGGCCATGCTATTCTAATTACATCACAGCACATATTGTATTTCCCTTCCCTTAATAATTTACCTTAAGGCAGGGGTTCTTAACCTTTTTTGTTCAACAGACCCCTTTGCCAATCAGGTGAAAACCATGGACTCCTTACTATGTCCACACTATATTGTGTATTATTTAATAAATATATCATACCTGCACCAACATGGCCCTACAAGAATGTGTGTGTTTTTTTTTTTTTTTTCAATTTAAATTCAAGCTCATTGACCCCTTGTTAAGAATCCCTGCCTTAATGGTTGTACATGAAGCTCAGAAGAGCCACAAGTCATCCCGTGGTTTTAGTGGCCATCTCGGTCAGTAAGTTTGTTTATTAAGGGCCTTGAAAACTAAGCTAATTATATTGGGTTTACATCCCTCTGATCATTTAAGGGGCTAAAACTTTCTTGACTTACAGCTTTTTGTAATCTTTAAGAATTAGCTAAAGACAACATAGCCAAGGAAACACCATTATCTTACTGATCTACAGGTAGACTGTATGCTAAGTTATGTTCATGACTATTTTAAAAACAGGCTACAGTTAGCTCTAGATAAATTGTGGAGGCCCATTACTACTTTGAGAAATAGTAGAAATTGTCTTATAGCAGTGGTTCTCAAAGTAGACAATGTGAAGGCCTCTATAAGAAGCTTTTGAAATTGGTGGGGGGTGTGGGGGGTATGATTTTGTTGTTCTTGTTCTTAAGACTATGATTGAGAGAGATACCTCAATCAGGTGACCTGCAATACACAGGATAGTCTCATGTCCAGCATAACTTTTGAATTTCCTTCTAGATACTCATGTATGTGAAAAGTCTGTTTATGATTATCTGAACCTAGAGCTGAACTCTATTTTACATATAACTACAATACAAGTATTTTTTCATGATTTTAATATATTTATTTTTCTATTTTTGAAAAATCATAGCACCAGCAATAGTGGCTTTTGTGGAATTTGGTCATCAATGTAACATACCTGATTTGTCTGCGTTTGTAGTTGTCATGTCCATGGTAATTCTGTGTATAAGTGCAAACCTCTGATGACTTCACTAAGTAGCGGTATGCTCATACCCAAGCATTCACATACTGAGAGATATGTTATTTTATTATTTCCTTTTTTTTCTCCTTTATATTATTGTCAGGGCATTATGTGGATTTTTAGAAATTATATGTATTTGCATATTATTAATAATTTCATTTTGAATTATTAAAGTATTTGTAAAATACTTGTTAAAAAGGGGGTTATTGAATATGATAGGATTGAAAACCATTCTTGTAGAGAGTATTTAAAGTGCTTGAAAACCTTGAGAACTGGTCTAATAAAAGTGCTTTTATTAAAGTGACGCACAACTACCACCTATATGTTAGGTTGTAATTATATGCCACATGTCTATCAGGAATATTTACAAAGTCTGACAGTCTAACTCAGTTATTAGTAAATTATTAATATTACGATTCAAGATAAGAATAAACATACATGGTGTAACTTTCCAATATTTTTTTTGTTATTTTTCCTGGTTGGAGAAAATCTCATTTATACCCAGTACTGCTTTACAGGCATCTTCAAAATCTTTCTGAAGCATTAGAATCTGTATCAGTTGACACTTCCAATGTGAGGATTTTGAAATTGTAGATAGGGTATTGATTTTGAAGATTGATGTGATATTCTTTTATTAAGGGAGGAAGGATTTTCTTTTCTTAGTTTTTTTTCAACTGTAAAGTTAAAAGATAGAATTTTCCTTTAAGATACACTTACGATGGCACAAGAAAAATATTTAACTGTTGTGACTTCTTTTGCCGTTTTTTTAATGTTTGAGAAGTTTTTATTGTGAAGTATAATGTAGATATAGAAAAGTAAATATTAAATGTACAGCTTAATGAATTGTTCTGACATGAACTTCTATATTCCTTTTCTTTATATTATAAATAAGGTTATCATGGGAGTTCCCCAGGCTATTTAAATTTAAGGCAATTTGCTATATCCTGAGAATAAGCAATTCTGTAGTCAAACATTAGTTAAAAATGTCATTTTTGGAAATGCCTATAACATTTCTGGGATTGCAGCAGAGTGTGGGAGTATAATACTTGAGTTTAGGTAAGACCTATTTCATATTGCTTTAAGCATGGCAGCAATTTATGGGTTAGGGATAGGGTAGTGTTAGGAAAGCCTGATCCATAGCAACTGTATGTTAATATTTTTTTCCTTTATTTTTTTATGGAATGATATATTCACTACTAAATATAGACAGAGATTTTGTAAAGCTATATATGAATAGATTTGAATCATGTCTGAGTAAATCATTTCAATTATTTTGTTTTAGGAGTTTCATGTAATGTGAACATATACCTATAGCTAATATCTCCAAACTGAATTTCATTAAAATGTATATGGCATTTTATCTGTGTATTGATAAAATATTGCTTTGATATCCCATTAAAATGTCATATTTGGAGGCTGTTTATAGTATTTCTTCAGACTAGGTGCTGAAAGACCACATTGAAAGCTACATATTCCAATTTTTCCTGTCAAGCATGATTTAAATCACATTATTAATATTATATATTATTGTTCTACTAGAGAATTCCATAGAATTACATTCATTCATTCATTCATTCAGCCATAAGTAAATATTTATGGAGAGCCTATTATGTGCCAGGAGCTGCAGATAAAGAGAGAGCTGGAAATAATATGAATTTGGGGAGAGATCAATAACATGAGCTTCAATGGAGTGTGCTCCTGCTGTGACACAGGTATGCCCTGGTTGCTTAGGGTACACAGAGGATTATCAGGGAAGGTTTTCAGGAGTCTTGAAGAAGATATAGAGATGAAGACATCCCAGGCAGCAGGAATAATTATGTTTAAGCTAGGAAGTGGGAGAGAGTACAGGATATGCTGGCAAGTACCAGTTGTTCAGAATGGCTGGACGAAAGATTGCATGTGTGTAAGTGTTCAATGACAGATCTACAGAGGAAGAGAAGGATCCAATCATGAATCCATTCTTGTAATTCATTTTAGGTATATCCACTTTATCAAGAAATTCTTAAAATCTACCTTAGAGCTTTTCCCTTTAATAGCCCAAAAGTTTATAGTTTCAAATGGACGTAGGGTGGGATTGGTGGTAAGGTACAGTCAGTCTCTTTGAAAACAGTGCTACTCTGGGCTCCACAAGTCAGGAAGTCTCACCATTTCCAACTATCTGGTAAGGGTAAGATCCCAGAGTTTTTGTCTTTATAGATTCATGTTCCTGTATTACCATTGTTATTCATTGCGTTGGGGATTTGGTTTCAGTTATGAACATCTTACCAAAAATATATGCTGAAGAAACCAGGGGCATGTACAGGTGTATCAGGCTTATAATTTCATGATAGCCAGCTGTTTCATAGACCTTTCTGAATTTTAAATACTAAATTTTGTTTTTCTTCTCAGTTTTTACTGGCAATTCCTATTCATATGTAGGACTTGCTTGACTTGCTGTTCAAGAGCTGGCTTTTTCCTCTGTTTGTCTTTGCATGGTGGCATTTGAGTATAAGCAAAACATAGAATCTTTATAAACATCTTTGTAATTCGATGTAGCATATAATTTTTTTTTTTTTTTTAAGATTTATTTATTTACTTTATCCATTTTAAACGCCCCCTTCCCCATTTTGCTGTTTTTGTGTCCATTCGCTGGGCAATTCTCTGTGTCTGTCTCCTGCCATCTCCTCCCATCTTCCTCTTCCAGTCTTAATGGATTCGATCCTGGAGACCTCCGATATAGGAGAGAGGTGTTCTGCCACCTGCGCCACCTCGGTTCCTGGTTTTCAGAGCTTTCGGAGCATCTTGTCTTGTCTCTCCCCTGTTACGTCGTCATCTTGCTGCATGGCTCCCGGGGCCTGGCAGCTCACCGGCACACAGGGCCTGGCAGCCCATGCGCCTTCTATATATATATATTTTTATTTTACCGGGAGGCCCCGGGGATCGAACCCAGGTCCCTCCATATGGCAGACGGATGCCCAACCATTTGAGCCAATCTGCCCCCACATATAATTTTTATAAACATCTATATAATTTGTTGTAGTATGTTTACATTCAGCAAATATGTATTAAATGCCTATTATTTGCTAGATTGAGAAACTGCTCCCATTGAAGACAAGTTCAGATTTCCAAAGGCTTCCCTGAAGTGATTTGCCTAAAGCAATTCTAGGACCACTGACTGTTAATGACATCTGTGTAATTTTGTTCATGTCTATGAAAGATTATCAGTTTAGAGTTCTTAAATAGAGGGACTCTGTCCCTATACTCTGATGAGAGATAATGTTTTAGAAAAGCATGATCTGAGGCTTTAAGGAGCTTACAGTCAACAGTGTGGTAGCATAGAAAAAACATAAAATTTCGCATTTTAACACTTTCAAGATAAAATTCAGTGAAGCAGATGTAGCTCAAGTGGTTTAGCGCCTGCTTCCCAAGAATGGGGTCTTGGGTTTGATCCCCAGTACCTTCTAAAACAAACAACAACAATGGAAAAAACAATGGAAAAAACCGGCTCTCCCTGGGGAGCAGATGTAGCTTAGTGGTTGAGTGCCTGCTTCCCATGTACAAGGTCCTGGGCTCAATTCCCGGTACCTCCTAAAGAAAAAAAAAAACAATTCAGTGGTATTAATTACATTCGCAATTTGTTACTATCACCACCATCCATTACCAAAACTTTTCACAGGTAGCTATTTATAGTTGATTTGTTCAAATCAACATTTTGGATTTGGTTATGTCTCCTGAGTATTCTTTTATTCTTTAACATTCCATTCACCTTCTCCTCCGCTTTTTCTTGTTGTTGAATTGCTTGAGAAACCATAAAGTTTGTTCTATAGACACCTCCCCATTCTTGACTGATTGCTTTCTTGAAGCATTTAACTTCTTTTATTTCCCCTATTTCCTGTAAACTGGTAGATAGGACTAGAAGCTTAATCAGATTCAGGTTCACCTCCCCCCCACCCCCACCCCCCAAAGTCAAGTATGCTGTACAGGTGGTGGTAAGTTTGCTTTACATGAAGAGGCACATAATTTCTGGTTGTCCCACTTTTTGTAATGCCAACTTTGATCACTTACAAAGAGATAAGTTCCTTGTAAAGTTCCTCAACATCCTTACACACCCTACTTTTTTTTTTATTTGAGAAGTTGTAGGTTACAGAAAAATCACGTAGTGCCCATTCCCTCTCACACCCCAGTTTTCACTATTATTAACATTTTGCATTAGTGTGATAACTTGTTACAATTGATAAAACGATATTATTATAATTATACTGTTAACTATAGCCAATGGTTTACATTAAGGCTCATTCTTTGTATTGTACAGTTCTATGTTTGTTTTTTTCTGGTAACTTAATAGAACCTAAAATTTCCTATTTTATCCACTTTAAAATATATACAATTTAGTGGTATTAATTACATTTACAAAGTTGCGCCTCCATTGCCATTATCCATTGCCAAAACTTTTCTACCACCCCAAAGAGAGATCCTGTACCCATTATGCATTAACTACCCATTCTGCCCCCCCCCCGCAAACCTATACTCTACTTTCTGTCTCTATGAGTTTGCATATTCTAGTCATTTCATATAAGTGAAATCATATAATATCTGTCCTTTGTGTCTGGCTTATTTCACTCAACATGATGTCATAAAGGTTCAAAGCGTATTGTAGCAAGTATAAGAATTTTATTCCTTTTTATGGCTAATATTCCATTGTATGTATATACTACATTTTGTTTATCCGTTAGTCTGTTCATAAACATGTGTGCTGCTTCCTCCTTTTGGCTATTGTGAATAATGCTGCTATAACATTGCTATACAAATACGTGTTTAAGTCCCTGCTTTTCAGGTCTTTGGAGTGTAAACCTAGAAGTAGGATTGCCAGGTCATATGGTAATTCTATACTTAAATTTCTGAAGGACTGTCAAACTTTTCCTTAGTGGCCGCACAATTTTACATTCTTTACCAACAACATATGAGGGTTCTTATTTCTCCATAACCTCTCCAAGAGTTGTTATTATTGTTTTTTTTTTTTAACAATAATCTAGTAGATATGAAATGGTATCTCACTGTGGTTTTGATTTGCATTTCCCTGATAGCTAATGATGTTGAGCATCTTTTTATTTTTTTAAAGATTGATTTATTTACTTTATTTTTATTATTTATTTATCCACCTCCCCGCCCCCCGCCGATGGTTCTCTCATCTGTCTGCTCATTGTTTGCTCACATTCTCCAGGAGGCACCAGAAACCGAATCTGGGACCCCCGAGATGGGAAGCGAGTGCCCAACAGCCTGAGCCACATCGGCTCCCTGTGGGCTGCAGTGTCTGCTGGCTTGTGGCATCTGCTCATTTAGGTGTCTGCTCATTGTGGCAGGATGTGGGCGACTGCTTGTCTTTAGGAGGCACGGGGATCCGAACCCAGGACCTCCCATGTGGTCGGCGGGTGCCCAACTGGTTGAGCCACATTCGCTTCCCTGAGTATCTTTTTATATGTTTATTGGCTGTTTGTATGTCTTCTTTGGAGAAATGTCTAAGTCTTTTCCAGTGGGTTGTTTGTCTTTTTGCTGTTGAATTGTAAGTCACCTTAGTTTTTTTAACGTCTGTAGATAGATCATTGCCTAGGTCCATTCTTTTATTAGGAGTTGCAAAATGGTGATTTTCTAATTCTGTCATTCTTTTTTGTTTTTATTAGTTGAATTTGTTTAAACATTAAACATAAATAAAAGAACTTACCCCATCAATTAATTGGTTACTCTGAAATACAGTTAGTGGAAGAAAATCATGTTTGCTTAAATATTTGATTTCTTCCCTGTTCTTTTTTTTTTTTTATTTATTTATTTATTTATTTATTTATTCATTTATCCCCCGCTTGCTGCTCGTGCTCGCCGGGCCAGCCAACCACACCATGCAGGCGGGCTTGCCCTCACCAGGAGGCCCCGGGAACCGAACCCGGGGCCTCCCATATGGTAAACGGGAGCCCTACTGATTGAGCCACAGCCGCTTCCCATCTTCCCTGTTCTTTATCAGTTTTCAAAATAATGAGTTGGTTCGAGCAGTCTTCAGTGGTAACCAATGAATGGTTTGTTTTTTGTATAATTACAAAATTATATTAACCCATATATATATTTATATTTGATATGTTTCAATCCATGTAAGTCATCGTTTCTTTTTTAAAAGTAGTTTTATTGAGATATATTCACATACCATACAATCTATCCAAAGTGTACGACCTATAGCTTTCAGTATAATCATTGTGCATTCATCACCACGTAAATTTTTTGTGAATGTTTTGTTTTCTGTATCATTATTCCATATATATAATTATATTTGATGTGTTTTAATCCACGTAAGTTACTGTTTCTGATGCTCAAAAATGCTTCAAGTTGGTTCCTGTCTCTTTGGACATGACGCTTTGATTTTTTTTTTGAGTAAATGAGAAGAAACCTTGATTTAGCTGACTCTAATATCCATATTCTTCCAACTAATAATTGTGCCTTTTTGAAGGAAACTCTTAAGGAATAGTTGTGACTTAAACAGCATAGTGGAAGAGTGCATTTGTTGGGGTGTTTATTCCTCCTGTGAACATGGGTCTTGGCAGGAGGAGGGCAAAAGGTACTTGTGCCAAGGGTCCGGGTTGTGTAGTAGTGGGAGAAGCTAGGGAAAATAGGCCAGAAGCATAGCATAAAGGGGTTTGCCAGCTAGGTTGAGGGATTAGGATTTTAATACTCAGGAACCAAGTTCATGCCATTTTAGGTCTCATGTGAGACTGATTATTCTTGAATGCCATTTTCATTTCAGTTTGCACAGAAAAGCTTAACTGAAAATGTCAGTACATTATAAATAAAGTCTGGTGAGAATTACCTGTTGAGTGGTTATTATTAACTGAATTGCTCAGGATCCTATAATCTTTAAACCTACAAGTTCTTTCAGATGTGATATACTAATCTTTGTTTTTTTTTTTTTTTTTTTTTTTTAAAGATTTGCTTTATTTATTTCTCATCCCCTCACACACACACCCCGCTCATTTTTTTTTGCACTTGCTGTGTGCTCTCTGTGTGTTCTTCTGTGTCTGCTTGTCTTCTCTTTAGGTAACACCGGGAACCGATCCCAGGACCTTCTGGAGTGGAGAGATTGAGTACTCAATCTCTTGTGCTACCTCAGTTCCCTGGTCTGCTGTGTCTTTTATTGTCTCTCCTCTGTGCTGTGTCTCTTTTTGTTGCATCATCTTGCTGCGCCAGCTCTCTGTGTGGGCCAGCACTCCTGCAAGGACCAGCACTCTGCGTGAGCCTGCTCTCCACTCAGGCCAGCTTGCCGCACGGGCCAGCTTGCCTTTCACCAGGAGGCCCTGGGAATTGAACCCTGTATCTCCTATATGATAGACAGGAGCCCAATCACTTGAGCCTCATCCATTCCCCTGATATACTTATCTTGTATTTGAAGCAGTATGGTATACAGACATAATGTAGTGATAGCCAAATGTATATTTAAATAATTTATTTCTGGTAGCCTACTCTTGCTTTTTTATACACATTATTTATTTGTCTTCCTGTTACATTCTTGCTATATTGAAAGCAAAGATTAATTATAGATTGATGGAATTTATTCTTTCTTAGTACAAAATTGGGCTTATCTGTTTTTGTTAAGTTTTACTTTTTTATTTCTAGGACCCTGTGGTTATGAATGTGCTTCAATTTCATAATGCCTCCTGCTATGGCAGACATCCTTGACATCTGGGCCGTGGATTCACAGATCGCATCTGATGGCTCCATACCTGTGGATTTCCTTTTGCCCACTGGGATATATATCCAGTTGGAGGTACCTCGAGAAGCTACTATATCTCATATTAAGCAGGTATATTAATAGATGGGATTTCTGTTATGCTTAGTTTCCTTTGTCAGGGTAAAATTTTATTTTATTATAGAAAATTTATTAATGTAACTCATAAGGCAAATTTGAGGGAAGTTTAGCCTTTAGGTCATTATATTTTAAGGACTTTGATATATGCTTTATCTTTTTTGGGCATATTAAACATACTTGTCCTCATGCATACTTTAATTTGTTTTTTGTTTTTTTTTAAAGATTTTATTTATTTATTCATTTATCTCCCCCTTGCTGCTTGTGCTTGCTGGGTCAGCCAACCACGCCGTGCGGGCGGGCCTGCCCTCACCAGGAGGCCCCGGGAACCGAACCCGGGCCTCCCATATGGTAAATGGGAGCCCTACTGATTGAGCCACAGCCGCTTCCCCTTTAATTTGTTTTTAATCTGCATGTGAGAGCTGAATTAAGAACAATTGGTTTGTTAGCTAGTTTGAAATCTTTCCTTGGGTTATTAAAAAGAATTTGATATCGTCAAAGAAAGTTTTATTTTGTTTTAAAATCTTTATAATTACTTTATAATCTTGTCACAAGTTTTTTTCATCATGTGATTTTTTTTTAGTTGGTTTCTTGTCCTCTCCCTTTTCTTACCTCCTCTTTCCCTTCTCCCCTCCTCCATCCCCAGCACACACATTTTTCATGGTGACTCTCAGGCAAGAAATAGTTTTCTGCTGTTCACTAGATTTTTTTCCCCCAAATAATGAATGGCGTGTCCTTATTTAGAAGCAAATAAAATTCTTGTACAAAATAAGGCTTTCCTGTTTCAATGGATTGCGTTTTCAGTTGGAATGGATGGGTACTATTGATTTGTGGAGACTACAACATAAAAATAAAATTATTTTTCTAAACTTTTTAATGCTTTTCAAATAGCTGAATCCAATATGGAAATTAGGGGCCATGATATTTTTTAGACAAAAGTAGTTATGAAACCTTTTTAACTTTGACTTTGGGTAAACCTCTTAACTCTTTTCCAAACGTTTTCGTCTGGAGCACCTGGCATTTCTAAAGCTGCATGATCCCTGAAGAAAAACAAAAAGAAAATTGTTTTAGGTGTCCCATAGGTACAGAGTACCATCTTTTATAGTCACCAGTGACTGGTATGGATGCCTCTGGCTATGTTTGAGGTTAGAGTAACCATTATGCCCTATTTGTTTTCTATAATTAAATCTGAGGATTGACCAAGATTTTTACCCCAGGAAAGTTATTTCCAGCTCTTAGCCTTTGTACTAGCTGCAGTAAAAATAATGTAATTCCCACTTTGCATTTGTGTGGTGGTCTTTCTTTACATTACCTCATTCCCAAGGCAGGGGAGAGACATGGGAAGAGATGATGAAAGATTGTGCTCATCCTAACAGGGCAGTGTTAATTTATAGGAGGGCACCCCTGATGGTTAGAAAAGAACACAGGGCAAAAATAATGTAAATTGTATATGGGTGTATTAGTCAGCCAAAGGGGTGCTGATGCAAAATACCAGAAATCTGTTGGTCTTTATAAAGGGTATTTATTTGGGGTAGAAGCTTACAGTTACCAGGCCATAAATCCTAAGTTTCTTCCTTTGCCAAAATCTGTTGCCACGTGTTGGAGCATGACAGCTGCTGATGTTTGCCAGGGTTCAGGCTTCTTGGGTTCCTCTCTTCCCAGGGCTTGCCTCTCTCTGGGCTCAGGCTTGCTCTGTGCCACAAGGCCAGCTGTAGACTATCAGGCACATGGCTTGCTTCTCTTCCCAGGGCCTTTTCTCTTTCCTCACGACCAAGCTCCTCTGTACGCTACTTCCCGGGGCTCCAGCTCAAGACTCCGCATCACAACTCCAACTCAAAACTGCTCCAACACTGTCCCCTGCCATGTCTTTTATCTTCGAGACCCCACCCACCAAGCGGTGGGGCTCAATGCTCTACTGATGTGGCCAGTCAATGCCCTAATCATAACTCATCATGCCCAGATTTAACAGATCAATTTACAAGCACAATCTAATATCTATTTTTGGAATTCATAACTACATCAAACTGCCAAACTGCTACAATGGGAATGATGATTATATATTTTTAATTTAATTTTTATTAGAAGTTAACCTATGTTTATAGAAATGTTAAATATGGAAAAATCCTCATTGGTTCTTTTTTTTATTTTTAACTAATTTCTAACTTACAGGAAAGTTAAAATACAGGCAACATACAAAAAACTCCAATATACCCCCTACCCAGATTTATCAACTTTTGACATTTTGCCACATTTGTTATAACATTCTATATATCTGTCTTTCTACTATCTGTCTCTCTACCACCTGTTTATCTTCTAAACACTTAAGAGTAGGTTGCATACCTCATGCTCCTTTACTACTTAATGCTTCCATGCACATTTCCTAAGAACAAGGATATTCACTTATTGATATGGAACCACATTAAATATAATTATCAAACTCAAAAAAATTAACTTTGATACAAAGCATACTGTCTGTATTCCAGTTTTTTTAATATGTTCCAATAACGTCCTTCTGGGCATTTTCTCCTCCATTATTAGATCTAATCCAGGAGCAAGTATAGCATTTAATTGTCATTGTCTCTTTAGTTTCTCTCTATCCTTTTTAAATTGTGGTAACTTATATGCAATATGAACTTTCCCATCTCAACCACTTCCAAGCATACAATTCAGTGGCATTAATCACATTCACAATGTTGTGCTACCATCACCACCATCCATTACTGAAACTTTTCCCCAAAGAGAAACTCAGCACCCATTATGTATTAACTCCCCATTCCCTTTCCCCCCATCTCCCTGAAACCCATAGTCTCTTTTTGGCTCTATGAGTTTGCATATTCACCATTTTAAATTCCTACGAACAATGTATGAGTTCCTATTTCACCATATCCTCTCCAACTCCTTATTTGTTTTTTTAATAGTAGCCATTCTAGTAGGTATGAAATGGCATCTCATTGTGGTTTTTATTTGTGTTTCCCTGATGGCTAATGATGTTTAGCATCTTTATGTGTTTATCGGACATTTGCATATCTTTGGAGAAATGTTTGTTCAGGTCCTTTGCCCATTTTTAAATTGGGATGTCCTTTGATGTACAAATGTTTTTAGTTTTGAAGTCCATTTTATTTTTTTGGTTGTTGTTGCTTGTGCTTTTGGTGCAAAGTCTAAGAATACATTAATGCAAGGTCCTGAAAATATTTCCCTATGTTTTCTACTAAAGAGTTTTACAGTTTTAACTTTTTTTTTTTTTTACCAGGAGGTACCGGGGATCGAACCCTGGTCTCTCCATATGGTAGACGGACGCCGAACCTCTTGAGCCACGTCCGTTTCCCTACAGTTTTAACTTTTATATTTAGGTCTTTGATCCATTTTGAGTTAATTTTTATATCTGATATAAAAGATAGGGTCTACTTTCATTCTTTTGCATGTAGATAACCAGTTTTCTCAGTATCATTTGTGGAAGAGGCTATTTCCCCATTGAGTAGACTTGGCACTCTTGTCAAAAATCAATTGGCCAAAGATGTGAGATTTTTTTCTCCTGAATGCTTAATTCTATTCCATTGATCTATTTGTCTGTCCTTGTTCTAGTACTATACTGTTTTGATTCCTGTAGCTTGTAAGACATTTTGTTTTGCTTTTTTAAACCCAGGACCTCTTTTTTAAAAGCAGGCACTCAACCTCTGAGCTACATCTGCTCCCCAGTGAGAGTTGGTTTTTCATTTGTTTGTTTTGTTTTTAGGAGGTGCTGGGAATCGAACCCAGGACCTCATACATGGGAACCAGGCACTCAACTACTTGAGCTACATCTGCTCCCTTGTAATAAGTTTTGAAGTAAGTTTTGAAATTAGGAAGTGTGGGTCCTCCAACTTCGTTCTCTTTCAAGATGTTTTTGGGTATTTGGAGTCCCTTGTCCTTCCATATGAATTTGTTCATTAGCTAGTGTCCATTTCTGCAAAAAAGGCTGTTGAGATGTTGATTTGGATTGCTTTTTGTGTAGCCTCATTGATTCTTACTCTTCATATAATTCACTTTTAATAATTTTGATTATAAAAATGCATTTTTTTGTGCATTATACCAATATATTACTTTAAAAATGGCTTAATATACATCCTTGTTACTTGTTATTAAAAAATTAAAATATCTTGAATAGTTTTCCATGTCAGAATGTATTTCTACTTTACTTTCACAGTTCTGTAATTCATTCCACCAATCCCATATTCTGAGATATTTGGTTTTTCTAGTTTTTCATTTTTAAAAAACAGTACTACAGTGAACATACTTGTAGATATATCTTTGTACAATTGAGCATGTGTTTCCATTCCAGAAAATGTTTTATCATTTTTTCCTGCAGATGTTATGGAAACAAGTTCACAATTACCCAATGTTTAACCTCCTTATGGAAATTGACTCCTATATGTTTGCATGTGTGAATCAAACTGCTGTATATGAGGAACTAGAAGATGAAACAAGAAGACTCTGTGATGTCAGACCTTTTCTTCCAGTTCTCAAACTAGTGACAAGAAGTTGTGATCCAGGGGAAAAATTAGACTCAAAAATTGGAGTCCTTATAGGAAAAGGTAATTTAAAAATTCTTAGTATGAATTGGTATGAATTCTTAGGATGTCCAGTATCATGTGTACAAACATGTAAAAAGTATGTTCTGAGTCATTGCATCTCAAAGTTTGGTCCATGCGTCAATGCTGGTGTGTAAATAATTACCAGTCTGAAGTAAGTACAGAAATTGAACGTGTGTTTAGAAATTCCTATAGCAATGTGACATTGCTGCAACATCCAAGGGCTTATGTTTTAGATGTCTTTTTCTCTTCTAGTGATTTGTTTTTATTTTACAAATGTTTTGGTCTTTGCTACAAAGAGTCAAAAGCTGTTGCTTTGCCTTATAGTTTGAGAACAGCCCTTTCTTAAGAGCCACAGCCTAAGTTTCTTATGAACTATTATCATATGAAAACAAATTTATATACAATCAAGACTTTAATTTGATTGATATGACTCCGTAAGTAACCCATATTGCTGACAAGTTTTACCCCTTATGTAAAATTTTGCTTAAGTAGAAGTTATTTTTGTAGAGAGCCAAGATATATATCATGTCCACATTATTCCTTGTAAATTAATTCCAGGGAGAATTGTGATTAACAAAATTAAGAGCATGGAGGAGCCTTTTTTACTGTAGGAATCTTAGATGTCTCAAGGGCCATTGGTATATTGGTATCCTGGCTTAGAAAAGATTCTGACTTGAATTAGGAATTTCAAGGAGTTAACTGAAGAGGGAAATTTGAAGTTTAAATACAAAACCAAAAAATCCATTGCAGGTTTTTGGGTCTGGATTGGCTGCTTGTATTGATCAAATTTACTGTTTAACAGGGCACTATAGTACCATCTGCTTTAAGATGGATCTTTGACCTATAGTCATTAGGACTAGCTAATGATTACACTGGGGGACTAAACTCTTCCTTTTGAGTATATTAGAATAGACCTTGTTGGTTTACTTAATAACTCCCTGGTATTTAAAATATTTTCACTTCAGAGGATGGCTAGTTTATTTTTTGCAATATTTTTTTCCCATTAAACAACTTCATAAAATCTATATCATACAATTTTTTTTCTTTTATATTAATGGCCTCAGTATAAAGTGTTCCTTTCTATTTTCTAGGGCTACAGATTTATTTTATCCATTTTTAATTCTTAGCCATTGGAAAACTCTTTCTTTTGTTTCTATGCCCACAGAAAATTGAGAAATATGGAAGAACAGAAGTAATTTTAAAAATCAGTTTTAGCCTTAACACCCAGGACAAGAGTATCATCCACTAATAATATATTTTTTAAACTTTTAAAAATGTTTATTTTAAAAATTAGCATACAGTAAAAATGACTTTTTAAATTTTAGTGTAGCGAGCAGATGCAGCTCAAGTGGTTGAGCACCTGCTTCCCACATGGGAGGTCCCGGGTTTGGTCCCTGGTGCCTCTTAAAAACGAAAAAACAAACAGACAAGCAAACAAATGAAAAAAACCGGCTCAGGGGAGATGATCTGACTCAGTGATTGAGCACTTCCTTCCTACATATGAGGCCCAGGGTTCAATCCCCGGCCCTAGTACCTTAAAAAAATAATAATAATAAAAATATACAATTCTATGGCTTTTAACACATGCATAGATTCATTTAACTATCACCATAAATGGATCCATCACCTCTCAAAAATATTCCCTCAGGCTATTCCCTTTCTCTCCTCAAAATCCCTGACAACCACTGATCTGTTCCCTCCCTTTAGTTTTGCCCACTAATAACATTTTTTTTTTTTTTTTTTTAACCGGGAGGCCCTGGGATCGAACCCGGGTCCCTCCATATGGGAGACGGACGCCCAACCAGTTGAGCCACATCCGAACCCCCACTAATAAATAACATTTTGATGTATTTCCTTCCAAGTGTTTTTTTTTTTTTTTTTTGTGATGAAAATACATAACTTTTTGTATTTTATTCTGATGGAAGGAAGCATACCAGACCATACTGATTGTTAAGGAAGATACCATGTTTGACAATCCAAAAGGTTAACACCACAGAAAGAGCTAGATTTCTTTAGGATGTAGGTATTTATTTGGGCTTTACCATGTCTTCAACACTTAGGTCACTGACCTCTTTTTTTGTTCCCCGAAACATATGGATGTTTTCACCACTGTTACCTCTATGTTACCTCTATCTAGGTTTGCTAGATTTAGCAAAAAAAAAAATTACAGGAGATTCAAATGTTGCATAGGATATATTTATATGAAAAGACTATTTATCATTTATATAAACATAAAATTCAAATTGAACTGGATGTCCTGTTTTTTATGTAAGAAGCCTACCTCTACCTTACTACTGCACAGGAGCCTGGTGTATATTGGAATTGAATTTCTTTTTCTATAAACAGTGTGCCATTTTTAATGTATTATCAGAAGGCTTACTCCTAAATTTTTTTAAAATGCAGTATTCTCTGAAATTTGAATGATGATGTAAGCAACATTTAATTTCATTAAATTAAGGAAATTATAAGCTTTTACCTGTTTATTAATTGTACTTTAGATCTTCAGCATATCTGGAAAATCTGATGTTATGATTATATATACAAATTTAAATGTTAGCATTTGTTTAGGAAGTTGAGTAAGTCTGTTTTAGTAATTTAGAATCAATTATCATTTTAAATACCTAACAAGTCAATTTTTGCAATTGCTGATATGTGTGTTATCCTACAACCAGGGCTTGATGAGGTCATGCTTCCTAGGAAAACAATAAACAATTACTTCAGTTAAGACTTCAGGAACTAGTTTTTGCTGTCTCTTCTCCCAGGAAAACAATAGAACCTTTACAGTCATAACTGCCCTGACCAAGCTAAAAATACCTTTTTCTGAAAGATGATGTGCTCTGATCATTTTATTTTCTATGCTTATTCCAAATAAGCGCTGCTGTTTGGATTCTGATTATTCTCTACTGTAAACATGCATTGACCTGTACCAACACTCAATAGTAGAGGCACACCCCTCCTCCCCCAGATGACCCTCTTGTCTGTTTGCTCGTTGTTTTTGCTCATTTTCTGCTTGTTGCCTGTTTGTTTAATTTTTTTTTTTTTTCGGAGGCACCAGGAACCAAACCTGGGACCTCCCATGTGGGAGGTGGGCACTCAACTGCTTGAGCCACATCCGCTCCAGTCCCCAGTAGTAGAGTTTTGATCAGAGAATTTTGTTTGCATCCTGAAAAAAGTATTTGAAAACTTTCTTACTTCCCCTGACCTATCCAATACTGTAGTATATTTTTGTTATATCTTAAAGTGATGGGAATGTGTAATCTGGACGATTTTAACAATATAAAGAGTTTGGTCATTTAATACTTTTTTCAGTACTTTAGTTTTTAAGTTCAAAAATTTATTTGATTGTAGAGTATAGAGTAGTCTTAGTTTAAAGAAAAGTAAGCTTTGCTATTAAATTTTCTTTTCAGACAATATATAGGAAATTAGGTTTAAAATGAAATCAGCCTATTTCATTTTAAATACCTAACAGGTTCTTGTCCTTTTTGACAAAGTTTCCATTTTTAAGAGATCTTTATAGTGATTCCCAAATTCAGGCTCCATCAGCTTCCTTAAAAGCAGATTCCCAGAGATTGGGATTCAGTGTGTCAGGGATGAATTATATGTCTGTATTTTTTAGATGATTTTGGCAATTCTGTGAAGAGTCCCTTGTTTATAATATATTGAAAAACGTTACCAAAATATTAGTGATTGCAGTTCAACAATATATGTTGAATACTTATTCTCGGGACTACAGCAGTGAACTTAGTTGATGTGGTCTTTTTCTGCTAGAAGCTCATGGTCCAGTGAGAACTATGGATCACTAAACAGACAATTACAATGCAGTTTGTAATCTTGTGTGATAAGTCAAGGAGCGTCACCTGAATCAACTGAGTGAGTCAAGGATGGTGTCTTGGAGGACATACAGCCTAGACACTAAGCCTTGAATGCTGATTAGAAGTTTGGCAGAGGAAAGGAGTTGGATGAAGGAAAAGCAAAATGAAATCTCATGGTTGGAGGATTGCTTATTTAAGGAATAAAAGAATTTAACTATGGTTGGTTTAGGGCAGGGGTTCTTAACCTTTTTTGTTCCACGGACCCCTTTTCCAGTCAAGTGAAAATCACGGACCCCTTACTAAATCCACACCACACTTGTGTATTATTTAATAAATATTACCACACCTGCACCAGCACGTCCCCACAAGAATAATGTTTTTTTGTTTGTTTTTTTTTTAATTTTCAGTTCAAGCTCACAGACCCCCTGACATCTTTCCATTGACCCCTGATTAAGAACCCCTGATTTTAGGAAGACACCTAGAGCAAGCTGGAAGACCAGAGAGGCACCTATGGCCAGAGCATGCAGAGCCTTCCAGGCCATATAAAGAGTAGAGACTTGGGCTTAGGAGCACTTGGAAGCCATTAAAGGGTTTTCAGGTAGGGTAGTAGCTTAATTAGATTTGCATTTTAGAAAGATTATTCAAGTTGAAGACTGGAGAAAGGATTGGAGGGATTAAGACCAGTAGTAGAGAAATCAGTGAAAGAGTAGTATAGAAATCCAAGGCAGGGATGATGATGGCCAGGATTAGATTAATGACTGCTAGAACTGAGAGAAGTGGACAGCTTTAAGAGATAGTTAGGAGGTTGATTAGACATGATATTCAGTATCTTCTTGATATCCTATATCTCTTTAGCTTTATTGCCTTTCAGCTTATTAATTTGATTTTGGAGTTTTGTTTGAATCTTATTTATTAGTTGTCTCAAATCCTTTGCCTCATCTGGGACTTTGATATGTTCCTTTGCTTGGGCCATTTCTTCCATTTTCTTGGTATGGCTTGTAAGCTTTTGCTGATGTCTAGGCATCTGATTATGATGGTGAGTTTACTCTGAAGCTCAATTTCTTTCTCTTTCGGAGGGAGTTAGTGGCGGGAGTATGTTTATTACTGCTGTTCTTCGTTTCTGGGTTCAACCTGTTGTAGGTCTTTAGAATTGTGCCTGTTAGTTGCTCAAATCTGGACCTGGACCCAGTAATGGCTTGCAGACCCACTTCCCAGGCCTTGGGGAGGGAAGGTATAAAGGCCAGAAAAAAGCCTCTCTTACTTATATACATTTAATTTCCTCACATGCACTTCCTTGGCCTGCCAACAGATGGAGAACTTTAACAGCTCTCTCAATTCAAAGCCTGGTCAGAGTGTATTCAAGTTTTTCTGTCAAGACTCTTTTCCTGTGCCCTTCTCTCTTTGGGTGGTGTCCAGCTTTCCCCTGGTGTCCTAAACCCTAGAACATTTTTTTCCCAGGCCATTTCTGCCTGTCTTCTAGCTACTTTTCTGGAAGAGAAGTGAGTCCTGTGTCTCTCTAATCTGCCATCTTATCAAAAGTCTCCAACCTATTACATTTTTTGTTGTTGTTGTTGTCTTTTAAGGAGGTACTAGGGGTTGAACCCAGGACCTCATATATGGGAAGCAGGTGCTCAACCACTGAGCTATTCCCATTCCCCACAAGCTATAACTTTTTATGCCATAAATCCATATTATACCATATCTATATTATACTACTTGAATAAACTCTATCTGAATCTATACTTTCTTGGTATATAAGCATATCAACAAGGGTTATCTAGACTCTTGGGATTGTTGGCTTATTTGTAGTCTTCTTGTTACTTTTATGTATTAAAAACAATATAGATTATTTCAAAAATAAATATTAGAATTAATTTGTGATAATAAATATAGAAAAATAATGGCTTATAGGAATGAAAGAAATAATAGGTGAGATAAAAAACACATTAAAGGCATACAACAGCATACTTGAAATGATAGAAGAAAGAATAAGATGCAGAAGACAGAACAGGTGAAAATTGAATTGAGAGAAGAACAGAGAGAGAAAAGAATGGAAAAAAACTGAGCAGGGGCTCAGGGAGTTGAATAATAACAAGAAGTGCAACAATGTACATGTCATGGGAGTTCCAGAAGGAGAAGGGAAAGGAGGCAGAAAGAGTATTTGAGGAAATAATGGCTTAAAATATCCCAATTCTCATGAAAGAAATGAATTTACATGTCCAAGAAGTACAACGTACCTCAATCAGAAGCCTCAAGAGGAAAGGGTGAACCTAGAGGGCAAGGCAGAGACCAAGTGGAGATCCCCCTTCCATAGTTAGAACTCTTTTTTTTTTTTTTTTTTTTTTAAAAAGACATGTTTAAATATAAAGACTACCGAAGATTCTCCTGTACTTTTCCTTCCTTCTTAGCACTTACCACAACTGTAATTAAATAGCTAATCGTATAACTATATATTTAACACATCTGCCACTGGACTTTATATAAACTCCATAAGGACAGGGAGTCAATTTGCCTTAGTCACTGTTTTATCCCAATGCCCAGGACTGTACCTGGTACTCAGTAAATATTTGTGAAAGAATCCTCTTGCCAATTGTCAAATAAAAATTTCAACCAAACACTTCTATAGTGCCTATTAAATACCAGTCTCTATCCTTAGAGCCTTAAACATATTAACATACTTAATCCTCATAACAACTCTATGAGGTATATACTATTTAATACCTCCATATCACTGATAAACTGAGGCTGGGAGACTTAAGTCACTTTTTAAGGGATCTCCTGGTGATAAGTTGTCTTATCAAATATGAATGTGCATTAATGTTAGAACTCTTTAAACCCCTTGAGCTATACCCCTGAATCCAGAAACTCTATTTAGAGGGCCTGTAGCAGTTTGGGTGTTTGAGGTAATTATGAATTCCAAAACTAGATATTGGATTATGCTTGTAAACTGGTCTGCTAATCTGGGCATGATTAAGTTATGATTAGGGCGTTCACTGGGCCATGTCAGGAGGGTGTTGAGTCCCACCCCTTGGTGGATGGGGGAATCAAATATAAAAGGCATGGCAAGAACAGAGTTGAAGCAGTTTTGACGTTTGAGTTTTTTTTTTTTTTTTTAAGATTTCTTTATTTATCCCCTCCCTTGCTGCTTGTGCTTGCTGTGTCCATTTGCTTTGCGGTTTTTTTTTTTTTTTCCTGTGTCTGCTTGTCTCCTTCTGTTGCATCATCTTGCTGCGCCAGCTCACTGTGCCGTGTGGGCCAGCTTGCCTTCACCAGGAGGCCCCAGGAATCAAACCCGGGGCCTCCCATATGGTAAACGGGAGCCCAACCAATTGAGCCACAGCCGCTTCCCTAACGTTTGAGTTTTGATGTTGGAGAGAAGGTCCCGGGAGAAGAGAAGCGAGCCGTTCGTCTATGAGTTCACAGCTGGCCTTGTGGGGAGAAGCAAAGCCTGGAGAGCCTCATAGTCTACAGCTGACCTTGTGGAGGAACTAGAAGCGCTAAGCCCGGAGAGAAACGCAGCCCCAGGAAGAGAGGAACCCAAGAAGCCTAAACCCTGGCAAACATTGGCAGCTGCCTTGCTCCAACACGTGGCAATGGACTTTGGTGAGGGAAGAAACTTATGCTTTATGGCCTGGTAACTTTGGACTTCTACCCCAAATAAATACCCTTTATAAAGACCAACCCATTTCTGGTATTTTGCATCAGCATCCCTTTGGCTGACTAATGTACCCTCCATCTTGCTTCAACACGTGGCAGCTGACTTTGGTGAGAAAGTACCTGTTATGGTTCCTTGAGTTAGACTTTCCATGGCCTTGACAGAATGGATTAAAAAACATGAGCCATCCATATGCTGCCTACAGGAGACTCACCCTAGACCCAGGGATACAAACCAGCTGAAAGTGAAAGGTTAGAAAAGATACTCCATGCAAATAGTAACCAAAAAAGAGCAGGGGTAGCTGTACTAATATTGGACAAAATAGACTTTAAATGCAGAAAAGTTATGAGAGTTACAGAAGGTCATTATATATTAATAAAACGGACAATCCACTAGGAAGAAATAACAGTCTTAAATATTTATGTACCTAACCAGGGTGCCCCAAAGTATATGAGATAAACTCTGGAAAAACTGAGGGGAGAAATAGACATCTCTTCAATAATAGTTGGAGACTTTAACACACCACTCACATCATTAGATAGAACAACTAGACAGAAGATCAACAAGGAAACAGAGAACTTGAACAATATGATAAATGAGCTAGATCTAACAGCCATATACAGAACGTTGCATCCCAAATTAGCTGGTTATACATTCTTCTCAAATGCCCATGGACCTTTCTCCAGGATAGACCACAAGGCATGTCTCAATAAATATAAAATGACTGAAATTATGCAAAGCACCTTCTCAGGTCATAATGAAGTGAAACTGAAAATCAATAATAGACTAGAAAGCGGAAGAAAAGTCTAAAGTCATGTAAATTACTAAAAGGAAAGCTAAAAAGTGTAACATGGGACTGTATAGCATAGTAAAATCTCATGTGAAATATGAATATGGGTAATATTGCATATGTATATAACTGTTTTTCTTTGATAGTGAACAAATATATGTTAATTTTACAAGATGTTTGTAGACAAAACACATTATGCTATGTGAAAGAAACCAGCCACAAAGTACTACATATTGTATGATTCCATTTATACAAAATGTAAACATAGATCATTTTATAAAGATGAAAGTAGATTAGTGGCTATGTAGGGTTGGGGAAGGATAAAAGGATTGAGAGGTGACCACTAAGGGATGTGGAGTTCTTCTTTTTGGAGTGATGAAATTGTTCTAAAATTTTCGTGGTGATGAATGCACCACACTGTCGTTATACTAATCATTGATTACATTTCGGATAGATTGTATGGTATGTGAATATATCTCAATGAAAAATAAAACTGCTTTAAAACAAGCAAACAAACAAGAATGGCCAGAAATAACAGCTGTGTACAGCAGAGGAAGCATAGAAGATTGAGAAGTGATGGGTTTTTTGTTTTTGTTTGTTTATTTATTGAAACAATGAAAATGCTCTAATAATGTTGAAGTAACAAATCTACATCTATGTGATTATACCAGATTCCATTGATTGTACACTTTGGATGAATTGTATGCTTTATTAATGTGTATTAATAAAATTGATTTGTTTAAAAAAAGCAGATAGCAGAAATGAAATACGAAAGCAGGAATTGACAAAGTAGAAATAAATATACAAAAGCAAATATAAGTAAAGTAATTACTGGTTTTCTAATGCCATCTGAGCTACTAAGCATCGTCCCCAAGCTTACACAGCTGCACAGGGTTTGCAGCTTGTGGCCGTTTCACGCCCAAGACCATGCTCCTTGCTGTGGCCACCCCAGAGACATATATCTGGCTGGATTTTGATGAACACAGAGCAACCAAAGCCAGGTTGTGGCTTTTCTGGAAATGGACTGCTTAGCCCATTTGCTGGCAAACCGCTTGTTGAATGTTTTGAAGAGAAGCCTGCAAGAGTTAGAAGGAGATGAGCTGTGGGTGAGGTCATTGAGGGCAGTATGTAGGTGAAGTGTTGCAGTTGTCTTCTAGTCGTACCCAATCCTTACTGGATATACGTTAACAGGCTGTAGCCAAACACTAAAGGGTGTTCATGGTAAATGTATATATTTTTCCACAAAATTTGGGTGATTATCAGTACCCCTCCCCTCTCTTTCTTAAACTCCAAATAAATATATATGAGAAATTTTGTTACTGAAAAAAAAAAAAAAAGCGAAAAGGCAGCTGACTCAGTGGAAATCACATATCCAATAAGGGTTTTTTGTTTGTTTTGAGTGAAGCAAGTCAGACACAATAGGACAAATTCTGTATGATTGCACTATTATGAACTAAATATATTGTGTAAATTCATGGAGTTAATAACTACAATATGGGTTACCAGAAAATAGAATTACGTTAGAGAATGGAAAGCTGAGGGTTGATCTGTGCAGAATTGGTTGGTTGTAAATCTTTGGAAATGAATACAAGCACATCATAGTGTTAGTAACTAGCAGTGCTATTATATGGTTATGACAGTGGTTGAAAGGGAAAGCCTAAGGTCATGTATATAACTAGAAGGAAAGCTTAAAAATGTAACATGGGACTGTGAAACCTCACGTGAAGTATGAATATGGATAATATTGCATATATGTCTGTTTTTCTTTGAACCTGAACAAATATATGTTAATAATAAAAGATGTTAATATCAGGAAACAAAACAAAACATTATGCTAAATAAAAGAAACCAGACACAAAGTGCTACACATTTTATATTTCCATTTATATAAAATGTAAATATAACTCAATTTATAAAGATGGACGTAGATTAGTGGTTATGTAGGTCTGAAGAAGGATAGAGGGATTGAGAAGTGATTACTAAGGTGTATGGAGTTTTTCTTTTTGGAGTAATGAAATTGTTCTAAAATTTTTTTTGGTGATGAATGCACAACACTGTGACTATACTAAAAACCATTGATTTTGCACTTTGGTTGGATTGTATGATATGTGAATCTATCTCAATAAAACTAAAAAAAAAAAAAAAAAAAAAATTTAATAGCTTGCCTCCCCATACCCCTCTCAACACTATGAAATACTACTACTAGCGTCATCTCAAGTGATATTATATATATATATTCTATATATATTCTATATTATTTATATATATTCTATATTATTTCTTTTAAATTGCATAAAAGAGATCTTACCAAACCCATTCTGCTCTTGCTTTTGTCATTTAATATATCTGAGGCTCTTAACATATGAAGACATCTATTTATTTTTCATATTACCCGCACTATTGTATAGTGCTATATGGATATTTATTTTTAACCAGTTCTTAATGATTGACTTTAGGTTATTTCTAGTTTATTATTATAAAGAAAACCACAGTGAACATTCTTGTACTGATATGATAAATTGTTCAGTTATTTCTGTAGGTTTGTAGAGATAGACCACTCAGATGATAACAGGGGCTGTCTATTCAAAACTTGCTGTATAGCAACGGAGCTTGCATTTGGCAGAAACTCAGAGGCAGGCAGGGGAATGGGAAAGCTTTGCAGTGGGAAAAAAGGGAAGACTTCAGGTCCTCTTTGGAGTTTATTGGTACGTGGAATCTGGAGGTAGGCTAGCTAGAAGCTGGGAATCCTTTGTGGTTGGTTTGGGGAACTTATTTTGACATTTTCTGGATGGTCCTGAATTGTAAGTGGATGTAAAAAAACTAAAGAAGCTGGCAGTCATTAACCAAGTCCTGAGTGCTTTAATTGCTGCAGAGGTTGTGATTTGGCTTCTTGGACTGGTTGCTGTAGAGGTTGTAGGTCAGAGTTTTGTTGGTATGTACGGTCTGGTTATTTTTTTGTTGTATAGTGTCCCTCAATTTGAAATCCCTAGTGGTGAAATTGCAAGGTTAAAAGAATCAAATATTAAATAAATAAAATTAATTAATTAAATTAATTATATTTATATATTAATAAATTATATTGATATAAATATTAATCAAAAGTTCTAATTAATGTTTCCAAATTGCCTTCTCCTGTCAAGTATATGAGAACACCTTTTTCTCTCTACCTCTGCCAACACAGAGTATTATCAAACTTTAAAATCTTTGCCATTCTGATAGAGGAAAATTAATGCAGGTTTAAAAATTCATAGATACTTTTATGTTTATGGGGTTTTTGATTAATATTCTGTAAGCATTGTTGAAATCAGAATAAATTGAAAGTTTAATCTATAAAGTTTAAGTTTACTAAGTTTTAGGTTAAGTAATTTATACATTATTTGAACTATTTTCAGATTCTCAGGTATTTTAACCTTGATTTATTTGGTTTGTAAAAAGAAAAAACAGCCATTTGTTTATTTGTGGTTTTATATTGTGCACTATGGATTTAAATTATTATCTTTATAAAACTGCTAATAAACTACATTTCTTTAAGAAATTTCAAGCTTGTATGAAATCTAAATGTATGTTTGTCTTTTGTACATAACATTTATTATTTATTGTTTTATCTGTTTTATTTTATTGATCTTTCATAGTTTCCTGCCCAGTTTTTCTGCTTGATAAAAAACCAAACATCCCAATTAGTTTTTGTTGAGTACATTTTGTGTTCTTTTATTATTATTAGCTATTCAAAATGACACCTTTTTTTTTTTTTCTTTTTTTTTTTTAATTTTAGGTCTGCATGAATTCGATGCCTTGAAGGATCCTGAAGTGAATGAATTCCGGAGAAAAATGCGCACATTCAGTGAGGAAAAGGTTCAGTCACTTGTGGGATTGTCTTGGATGGACTGGTTAAAGCAAACATATCCACCAGAGCATGAACCATCCATCCTTGAAAACTTAGAAGATAAACTTTATGGAGGAAAGCTCATTGTGGCTGTTCACTTTGAAAATTGTCAGGTAGTAGTATATTATTTTAGAAAATACTTTGTGATAAATCCCTGATTTTTACCTGAATGTACTCTCAATCTTAGAGGATGAGATCTTAATTTGGATGTTTGCTCGCCCATTGGACACTATTACAAACAACATTTTTGGATTTAAGAGGAAATTAATTTAGGATCATTTTAAAGGTTTAAAGTGACATCAATATACATCATTTGCATGTATGTGATTTCTTTTTTTTTTTTTTTTTTTTTTACCGGGAGGTCCCAGGGATCGAATCCGGGTCCCTCCATATGGGAGACGGACGCCCAACCAGTTGAGCCACATCCGACCCCCATGTATGTGATTTCTTGATGCATTGCTATTGTAGTCTAGATCAGTGCCAGCAAACCTGATGCAGTGGCATAGTAGCTAGATCAGTGCTGGTAAACTGTGGCGTTTTGAATGGTTTTACCCTTATAAAAGGATGAAAAAACAGAGAGAGATGAATATACAATAGAAACCCATATGTTGTCAGCAAAGCCTAAAATATTTATTCTCTGATCCTTTACAGAAAAAGTTTGGCAGTCTTGGTCTAGATGGTGTTTTTTATTGTAGATATTTTTTTCTCATCTAATTTTCTTTCATGTATAAAATGAAAGGCTAGAGCAAAATGAACTCTCATCCACATTTGCATTCTATTCATATGTGAATTAAGTGCTGATATGGAATTGGGCATTATAATAGAGTACATATACAGTTAATCCATGTCTAAATATTCATAGCAATTACTATATAAGTTAGATTATGCTGCTACCTTTGTGTCAGGTGGGCTCATTCTGTCACCCAGGATCTAGGCTTAGAATAGGAGTTCAAATATGTTTTGATATCTTCTTCTTTTTTAAATGTCACACTTAAAATTATTTTTTGACTAAGTAATACATATACATGGTATAAAAGTCAAAGTATATTAAAGAGTGTAGAGAAAAAAAAAAAAAGTCTCCAACCTTTCCCTGTCTTCTGTCTCCCTCTCTGGAAACAGTCATTATTACCAATTCCTTGTGTAGACTTTCAGGGATATTCTATGCATATGTGAGTATCTACATGTATATTTTTAATAGAAATGATAGAATACAATATGTGTTGTTCTGTACTTTGATGTTTTGGAGAATATTCCAAATTTTGTTTTGTTCTTGAATCACTAATAATAACAATAACAACATTGACATTTATTGAGCATTTATGATATGCCAGGAACTATACAAGGTATTTTGTGTATATTTTCCAGTTCTTACAACAACCCTGTGAAGTATTGTTCTGTTATCCCTATTTTACAGGTGAAGAACCTGAAAGGGAAAGAATTTTAATGGGTTGTGCCAGGGCTCATAGCTGGTCAGTTATAGAGCCAGGATTTTATCCAGGTGTTTCTGGTTTTAAGGTTTGCCTCCTTTCTGACAACATGCTAATAAGTATTTGTTAGAACATGTGAAAAAAGGAGCCTGCCTTCTGACATTTTACTAACAAAGTTTATCTCTAGAAAAAAAAATTGTCCATTTCCCAAGAAATGTTGAAAATAAATTTGAATTTAAGCAAAAACTTGGATATCATAAAATATCAGGATCAAATTTAAATTATTGCAAGTGGGGAGAGGTAGAATAGGGAAATTTGCTGTTAAAAGGCAATTAGAATTCAACTTGGAAACACTGGCACAATGTAATTTGCCAATGTACGTTAGTGTGAATTTCACTCACCAGGGCAAATCTGGATGTATAAGTAGTGTTTTGAACATACAGGAGAGATGGCAGTATCATTAACTCTTACTGAAGTCCAGGCAGTCTTAGAATTTAAAGCTGAAAGGAGTTTATAGGTCATGTAATCACACTCTTTATAAAATAGAATAACTCTTTGTACAGTCCTTGATATCCTGTATCTCTGCTCAGATACATCAGTGCTTGGTGGAGTACTCTGCTACCTGAAGCAGCATGTTTTTATTGTGGGCAAGTACACATTTAAATTTTGAATTTAAAGAATAATTTAAAATTCAAACTTGTCTTCTAATTTTCTGTCCATCTGCTTATAGTTTTCTACTTCAGACAAGTATACGTCCAATCTTCTCTTTCTTCTACATAGTAGAAATTTAGATAGTTAAAATATAATCAGGTCTGTCCTTGTTTCCTCTTCTTTAGGCTAAACAATTTCCCCAGGGATTAATAATGCCAATAGTTCCTAGACTCTTGAACTGTATAGACCAGTAAAATGATTAAGTTATTTAAAAATTGAGGAAATGATGTAGAATTTAGTTTTTTTTTTTTTTTTTTTAATTTAGACAGATAAGGTCTTTAAAAAGCTCCAAAACCATAATTTATTACCAACATTATTTCATAAATGAAAAAAACATTTTACCACCAAAACAATAGGAATGACACAATCCAAGAATAAAGGATACCTACCAACCTTACTCCAACATACATCCATTCTCTCTTTCCTCTCCTACTTACATTAAATTCCTAATTTGGCCATTTCACTTTCAATTGGTGAAGACCAACACTGGTTCAAGACAAGCAGCATGTGGGAATACTAAACTAAAAATAAGATAAAATGTAACAAGGTGTCCATTTAGGTTAAAAAATGATTTTCCAGATTGGTAGGGGAAGGCTAGTCAGCAATTTTTGTGAAAAACCACCAGAAATTTTAGATGATCACATAGTCAATATCAACCAAACTTAGAGCATGGCTGTTAAAAAGCAAGATAAATAAAACCATGGACTTACTGTGTCTTTTTTTTTTTTTTTACTATTTTATAACTTTATTTTGTACATTTAATAACTGAAAATATAAACAATAATTTGAAAATCAAAAGAAAACACAATTGAATAAAAACATTTCTCAATTAAATATACTGGATCTATATAAAAAATTTTTTTGAATCAAAATATATTACACAACATATTTGGTTCATAGTAACGCAATCATATAGTATTTGTCCTTTTGTATCTGGCTTGCTTCGTTCAATATAATATCCTCCAGGTTCATCCATGTTGTCATATGCTTTATGACTTCATTACAGCTGCATAATATTACATCGTGTGAATACACCACAGTTTGTTTATCCATTCATTGATTGATGGACACTTGCGTTGTTTCCAGCTTTTGGCAATCGTGAATAATGCTGCTACAAACATCAGTGTGCAGATGTCTGTTCGTGTCACTGCTCTTAGTTCTTCTGGATATATACTCAATAGTGGTATTGTAGGGTCACATGGCAAATCTATATTCAACTTCTTTAGGAACTGCCAAACAGCCCTCCACAGTGGCTGTACCATTCTGCATTCCCACTAACAGTGAATAAGTGTTCCTGTCTCTCCACATTCTCTCCAATACATGTAGTTCTCTGTCTTTTTAATAGTGGCCATTCTGATAGGTGTGAAATGATAACTCATTGTAGGTTTTGTTTTTTTTTTTTTTTTGAAGATTTTTATTTATTTATTCATTTATCCCCCCCTTGCTGCTTGTGCTCGCTGGGTCAGCTAACCACGCTGTGCGGGCAGGCTTGCCTTCACCAGGAGGCCCTGGGAACCGAACCCGGGGCCTCTCATATGGTAAACGGGAGCCCTACTGATTGAGCCACAGCCGCTTCCCCGTTTGTCTTTTTATTGTTGAGTTGTAACATCTCTTTGTATACCCTGGATATTAAACCCTGTCAGACATGCATTTAGGGCTATAAATTTCCCTCTCAAGACTGCCTTCACTGTATCCCATGAATTTTTAAGTTGTATTCTCATTTTTATTTGTCTCAGTATATTTACTGATTTCTTCTTTGACCTACTGATTATTTAGGAGTGTGTTGTTCATGCTCTCTGTTTCCTTGTTGGTCTTCTATCTAGTTGTTCTATCTAATGATGTGAATGGGATGTTGAAGGTTATTGTAGAGATGTCTATTTCTCCCTTCGTTTTTTTAATGTATACTTGTTTTGTTCATAATTTGTAACATACTAAGATACCAAAGTATTTCTAATGATGATTGAATTTAACAAAAAAAAATTTAACCCCTTCTTAAAACATCCACTGACCCATCTCATTCAATGGAAGTATCGTATCACATGTTAAAAGGAACATAAAAACAAACATGCACACAATTGCACAGTTTTCATAAAGGTCTATTTCATTATTGGTGGGTAGCATGGGTAGCACATTTTGTTTAACAGTTAAATGCATTTAAATAATGTATAGGTGACTACATAACTGCAGCATTGGTAACTAGATAACCAATTCAACTAGAAACCAGTTAACAGGTAACTGTCTAAATATTTAAAAATACAGTTCTTATTTAGATCATTCTTTGTTTTGATCACCTTATGGGGGGGCGGGGGGCGGGCGAGGGGGGAGCCTGCTGGTCACAATGGAAATATATTAAGGCCAGATCTTTTGATATCCATTCCCAGAGGTTTCTTCAGCTGGATTAAGCCTCCAACTCCAGGGCAAGCCCAAGTTTGTGGCCTCCAGCATTAATGCTCTTCCTGTCTACCAGAGTAGACAACGTAAGCTTCACACCAGGCCTCAGAGTCTGAGTGTAGCCCACTCCAGTCAAACTAGAGTTGTTGACTTTCGCAGAAACAGAAGCAGTGGGATACAAGTGATATTTAGCTGCCATGCCAAAACGAGTATGGTTGGTACCTGATGTCCAAGCAAGGTTTACTGAGGTGTCAAGATCTTCACATACTTTCTGATAAATTGATCCTCCAAATTCTGTCCCATCATTGACATTACTGTGTAGCTGGAAGTCTCCAGTCCTGGAGCCCACTGCAAAGTTATTCCTTGTCAGCTTGGATTTGGCACTGTCAAAGGTCATCTTGTAACCAGCAAGCCAGCCCTCATAACCAAAGATGGCTGAACCATGGATTGCAGGTCCAGCAAAATCAGTCAACTCACAACCAAGGTTTGTACACTCCCTCTTATAAGAAGACTTGATTTTACCACTTTTCTTTCCTGTGTTTGGTGAGAAGGTGATATCAAATGTAAGTTTCAAACCTTGACAAATCTGGTCTTCGATTGCGATTTCTGTTCCCAGAGTGTTTATCAGTGTTCCATTTTTCTGTGAAAGTGAGACCATACTCACACCATTGTATAGTATTTGATCTCCAAGGTCCCAGTAACTTGACGAGTGTCTGTATTAAATGAACCAGATGTTAGAATTCCACGCTTCTGTATGACTTTGTTCTCACATCCAGTTTCACCAACCCAAAACCAAATCCTTTGTTGAAAATATCTCTGGCAGCTTTGCCAAGTTTAGCATATGATGGAGGAATACACATTGGCCACGCGCAGCTCTGCCCATAGGTTGCCATAGCAAGGCCGTGGGAAGGGGTTGACCTGGTGTTTCCTGAGGGGGGCCGCTATGGCTGCTCTGTTCATAGCTGAAGCCACTAGGCTCGTTGGAAATAGGGATGCAGCTGCTGGGGCTGGAGGGCAAAGGGAAGGAGACACCGTTTCGCTGGCCCTCTCCCTTCGATTTTGCCAGAGTTTGTCTCATGTATTTTGGGGCACCCTGGTTAGGTGCATAGATATTTGTGACTGTTATATCTTCCTTGTGGAGTGTCCCTTTTATTAATATATAATGGCCTTCTGTATCTCTTATAACTTTTTTGCATTTAAAGTTTGTTTTGTCTGATATTAGTATAGCTACTCCTGCTCTTTTTTGTTGACTATTTGCATGAAATATCTTTTTCCAACCTTTCACTTTCAGCTGGTTTGTATCCCTGGGTCTAAGGTGAGTTTCTTGTAAGCAGCATATGGATGGCTCGTGTTTTTTTAATCCATTCTGTCAGCCTGTATCTTTTGATTGGGGAGTTTAAGCCATTCACATTCAATGATATGACTGTAAATGCATTATTCACTTCCACCATTTTATTCTTTGGTTTTCATATGTAGTATCATATTTTCGTCTGTCTTTTTACTCTCTTGGTTATCCTTTCTCTTTTCTTTCTTCTATACTCTCCTCCAGGCCTCTCTCTATACTCTCCTCCAGGCCTCTCTATCCTGCCTTTTTATTTCAGGTTCTAAGGCCTTCTTTAATATTTCCTGCAAAGGTGGATTCTTTTTTGCAAACTCTCTTAGTTTCTGTTCGTTTGTGAATATTTTATATTCACCTTCATATTTGAAGGACAATTTTGCTGGATAAAGAATTCTCAGTTGTCAGTTTTTCTCTTTCAGTGTCCTAATTGTATCATACCACTGTCTTCTCACCTCTGTGGTTTCTTCATAGAAATCCATGCCAAGTCTTACTTGACGTCCCTTGTACGTGATGGTTTGCTTCTTCCTTGCTGCTCTGAGAATTTTCTCTTTATCTTTGACGTTTGATATTCTGAGTAGTATGTGTCTTGAAGTAGGTCTATTCAGATTTATTCTGATGGGTACAATGTGCATCTTGGACATATAAATTCATTTCTTTTGTGAGAGTTGGGAAACTTTCTGCTATTATTTCCTCAAATACTCTTTCTGCCCCTTTTCCCTTCTCTTTTCCTTCTGGAACTCATATGACATGTATGTTGTTGTGTTTCTTTTTGTCATTCAACTCTCTGAGCCTCTGCTCAATTTTTTCCATTCTTTTCTCTCTGTTCTTTTCTGTCTTCAATTTCAGCTGCTCTGTCTTATGTATTACTTATTCTTTTTTCTATCACTTCGAGTCTACTGTTGTATGCCTCTAATGTGTTTTTTTAAATGTACCATAGTTTTTTAAAAAAGATTTATTTATTTACGTTTAAAAATCCATCTTAAACCTCCCCCCCCGCCCATTTTTGCTGTTTTGTGTCTATTCGTTGGGCAATTCTCTGTGTCTGTTTCCTACCCTCTCTTCTCATCCTTCTCCTCCTGTCTTCACTGGGATTTGATCCTGGGAACTTCCAATGTGGGAGAGAGGCATTCTGCCACCTGCACCACCTCCTGGTTTTTTTTATTTTTTTTTATTTTATTTTTTTATTTTACCGGGAGGTCCCGGGGATCGAACCCGGGTCCCTCCATATGGTAGACGGACGCTCAACCAGTTGAGCCACCTCCGCCCCCCCCTCCTGGTTTTTCAGTGCATCTCGTCTTGGCTCTCCCCTGCTTCTTTCCTGTTACATCATCATCTTTCTGTGTGGTTCGGCGGGGCCTGGGAGCCCACCCACTCACAGGGCCTGCGGCTCACCCACTCGAAGGGCCTGATGGCACACCTGTGCACCTTCTATATTTTTCTTTATTTTACCAGGAGGTCCCGGGGATCAAACCCAGGTCCCTCCATATGGGAAACAGATGCCCAACCATTTGAGCCACAACCGCCCCACTAATGTGTTTTTGACCTCACCTATTATGTCTTTCATTCCCATGAGCTCTGTTACTTTTCCGTTCAGGATTTCAAATTCTTCTTTGCATTCACTCAGTGTCTTCTTGATGTCATTTATCTCTTTAGCCTTATTGTCTTTCAGCTCATTAATTTGATTTTGGAAATTTGTGTACATCTCGCTAATTAGTTCACTCAAATCCTGCGTCTCTTCTGGAGCTTTGCTATATTCCTTTTCTTGGGCCATGTCTTCCATTTTCTTAGTATGGCTTGTAATTTTTTGCTGATGTCTAGGCATCTGATTAGGATGTAGTTTGCTCAGATGCTCAATTTCTTTCACTTTTGTAGGGATTTAGTGGCAGGAGGCTGTGTGTTACCACTACTCTTTGATTCTTGGCTTGATTTACATTGTTAGGATTGTCCCTGCTAGTTGCTCAGAACTGGGCTCTGGACCTAGTAATTGGTTGCAGATCCACTTTCTAGGGTCTTGGAGAGGGAAGCTATAAAGTCAGGAAAAAGCCTCTCTTACTTATTTTTAATTTTCTCACATACATTTCCTTGGTCTGCCAGCAGATGGTGGTCTTTGGCAGCTCTCAATTCAATGCCTGGTCAGAGTGCATTTATTGCAACACTGAGGGGATCTATGTGATAGAGGTTTCTTCCTGGAGGCTAAGAGCCTAGTAATTCAAACTTTCTCAGAGACAGTTCTGCGCCTCTGGCAGCCCCCTCCCTTTTCCCCAGGTAGGAATTAATTCCACTCCCCTCTGCATCCTCAACAATTAGTCTGGCTTAGTAGAGAATGCTCAGTAGGGAAGGAAATTGGGAAGGTCATATATCTTCAGCCCCTTGCTGGCTCCTAAGGCAAACAATGGCGTGGCCCCACACCACACAGCCTGGAGGGACTTCTGGGATGCAGGAGACCAAATTTGTGAGTCAGAAGCTGAGTCAGTTAGGCTGTGTCCCTCTCTCTTCCCTTTCCTGGGGAGGTGTGTCTTCCACAACCAGTCCCAGCAGGAAGGTTGGGAGATGGAGAAGATTGGATTCCTCTGGTCCTGTGCAGGCTCCCAGGGCAAACCGTGGTTCACAGCAGACCAAATTTGTGGGTCAGAAGGTGGGTCAACCTTAGGCTGTGTCCTGCTCTCTCCTCTTTCCTGGGGTGGTGGATCCCTGGAGCCCTCTTTGTCTGTAGCCACAGGCCCAGAGGCTTGAGAATTCTAACTTGTCTTTAGTGTGGGGGAGGGTACAGGCAACAGCAGCCACTGGTTTCATCTCACAGTTCTGTGATCACGATTCCCCTTCTTTGTCCTCTCTCCTTTGGGCAGTGTCCCGCCTTCACCTGGTGTCCTAAACTTCTAGAAGATCTTTTTTCCAGGCTGTTTTAGCCTGTCCTCTATATTTTGTGTCTTAATTTTATAGAGCAACAGTCCTAACATAAAATCCATTGGTCAAATCACAATGTATTTTTTTTTTTTTTAAGATTCATTTTATTTACTTTATTTTTCTTTATTTATAACCCCCTCCTCCAGATGGTTCACTTGTCTGCCTGCTCATAGTTTGCTCGCCTTCTCCAGGAGGCACCTGGAGCTGAACCTGGGACCTCCCACATGAGAGGCGAGTGCCCAACAGCCTGAGCCATATCTGCTCTCCACCAGCTTCAGCTTTGCTGGCTTGTGGCATCTGCTTGCTGGGGTGGGAGCAGATATAGCTTCTTGCAGCGAGAGGCAGCATTTAAGCTCAGTGCGGCAGGAGGCAGTGTCTGCTGTCTTCTTTTAGGAGGCACCGGGACCGAACCCGGGACCTCCCATGTGGGTAGGTGGGTGCCCAAGGGGTTGAGCCACATCTGCTTACCACAATGCATTGTTTTTATTCCAAGAATTACAGTTTGTAAAGGAAACTAATTAACCTGAGCAACACTTTTAAGTCTGGTTTCTGCCTGAGCCAGCTTAAGGCATATGAGATATGTATGTTAATAAAGGGGGAAGTACAAGTAATTTGAAATAGTTTCCAGGGGTGGGGGGGTTGGAGTAGAAGAGGGCAGAAGGCAGACGGAGATGGAGAGTACATTTTGGGGGGCATTTTAGAGAGTACATCAGAAGCAGGGGCAGAAATGTGAGAAATATTGGAGTAGAGTAAAAGTATCAAGCATAAGTGTTTTTTTACCTGTGTAGTCATTATCTGAGTTATTGCACTTGTTATGATACAGATGTAGTCATTAATGAACTGTATTCCTTTCTGCTAAACTAAAGTATTTTTCTCATCCATTTCCTCAGTGTATTTGATGGACAGTCTCTATTTTATAGTAAACATTGAGCAATACAGTGCAAATCAATAGCCATGTAAAATTACAAATCTTATAAACAATGCAATATTTCATGAAGTCGTTGAAAATGATACTGGAGAAGTACTTGAAGTACAGGGAAAAAAAGTCAAGTTGAGAGTTCTGATAGAGTTAGTCTAGTTAACAGTTCAAGTGGAGAACATTAACAAGGATGATATAACATACCAGTAGTTCTTCAAAAGAAATTGAATTGACTGTTAAAAGATTAAGGGGTGGGAGGCGGCTGTGGCTCAATCAGTGGGGCTCCCGTTTACCATATGGGAGGCCCCGGGTTCAGTTCCCGGGGCCTCCTGGTGGAGGCGGGCCCGCCCACACGGCGCGGATGGCTGACCCAGCGAGCACAAGCAGCAAGGGCGGGATAAATGAATAAATAAATAAAATCTTTTAAAAAAAATAAATAAATAAAAATAAAAAATAAAAAATAAAAGATTAAGGGAAGCTCTCGGGAAAGTTACGAGCTCCTCAGTATTGTATATGATACCATTATATAAATGTATTATAATTTATTTATCCATTGTTTTATTGATTGCATCTCCCTCATAACTTATGAGGTTTAATATCTTTTCATGTATTTATGAAACATTTATACCTGTATTATGTTTATTTCTTGTCCATTTTTAAGTTGGATTATGCTTTTCTTATTGGTTTTTAGAAGTTCTTGATGTTTTGGGAGTACTAATCCTTTCTCATTAATATGTGCTAAAATGTATTTTTCCAATAAAGGCTTATCACAGTGTCGATTTCTTCAATTATTATGTTGTCATATATGTATATACACATATATACATACACACGGAGCATATCAAATCCAGCATAACAGTTGCATGAAATAATGCTGGTCTGTGTATTCCTGTTGGGTATATACTTTGAAACAGAATTGGTGAGTCATAGGTATATGTATTTAATAAGTTTAAATAAATATTGCTAAATAATTTTTCAAAGCAGTTATACCAATTTACATTTCCACTATTATGCTTTAAGAGTTTGATTCCTCCACATCTTTGCTAACACTTGCCGTTTCAGTCTATTAAAAATCTGTTTAAATTTGCCATTCTCCTTTTCATTAAATTCTGAATTTCATCTATTGTATGTTTTATTCCTTGGGATTCTCTTTAATTCTTCTTCAGGTATACTTGCTCTTTACTCGTTTTTAAGCTGCTCTTAATTCTTGAAACATATTAAGTTTACTTGTTTTGTAATCTGTGACTATTAGTTCTAGTGTTTGCAGTTTTTCAGGCCTGGTTCTGCTTTCTGTGCTTTCTGCAGGTTCTTGCTATCTGAAAATGAGAATTTCTTCTAGTTTTAAATTTCTGAAGAGTTATGTATGAAGTAGAGAGTACAGGGATCATAGAATAACTTTGATATATTAAGGAGTTTGGACTTTATCCTTTAAACTTGTGCTATTTAATTCAATAGCCACTAGTCACATGCTTATATTTAATTTTAAATGTAAATTAAAATTAAAATATTCAGTTCTTCATACTAGCCACTTATCAAGTACTTAAGAGCCATTTGTAACTAGTGGCTATTGTATTGAACAGCCCAGAATAGAATATTTCCATCTTTACAGAAAGTTCTATAGGACAACAGTGCCATAGACAGTTACAATGTTTGTATTGTGCTAAGAAAAAAAAGGGGGGGAGATATCATATCTGTCTGTCACTCTCCTTTTAGGAACATTACTTTTAAAGCTGAATGAAGGTTAGTTTTGAGATGGATAATACAGGATATAGGGAGACCAGATAAAAAGCTGTTTAGGAGAGCTATAAGGAATCTTTGAACTAGGAGTGTGTTATTGGGGATGGAGAGAAGGTGACTGATTGACAAATCATTAAGATATATAAGATCATTTGTATCTTATTGTTGGAACTGAAGTAGGCGATCAAGAGAGACTGATGTGACTTCTCCAGTGAAACACTAGAATCCTAGCTTGTGTGCTTGGATGCAGGATAAAAGGGTGAAAATGCTGGAGATTTGGAACACTCTTAAGTTTAGGTTTAAAAAGTTTGAGTTTGAGATGCCTCATGGAAAAGGGAGGTGACAAATTAATTTGGAAAATATTGTAACGTGGCTCTCTGGACAGTATGGAGAATTTTCTAACATTATAGCTGTTCAGAGTAGTAGTTGGAGAAATAATGAACTTCTCATGTCTTTAGTATATGATCATTTGGTGGGAAATTGCTTTGCTAGATTATGAGAGGATTCAGGTTGTCTTAGTTTGCCCAAGGTGCTATGACACATACTCACACTGGTTGCCTTAAACAATAGGAATTTATTGGCTCACAGTTTTAGAGGCTAGATGTCCAAAATCAAGGTGACAGTAAAGTTATGCTTTCTGAAGTCTGTAGTGTTTTGGTCATGGCAGTTTTCCATCACATGGCGATTGCTCTCCCTCTCACCTTTCTTACTTTTGGCTTCTAGTGACTGTGCCCTAATTTTTTTCTGCTAAGTACTCCAGTCACATGGATTAAGGCCCACCCTGATTAAATTTGGCCAAATCTAAACAGGATCTTCAAAGATACTATTCACAAATGAGTCCCCACCTTAACTAATAATAACATCTTCAAGGGTCCTATTTATAAATGAGTTAACACTCACAGGACCAGGAGTTAGGACCTGAACATGGTATTGGGGACATCATTCAATCCCCAGCACAGATGTTATTAGATAAGCTTTTATATCTGTACCATTGGATTTTTCTGATGACAGATTTGGTAATGCTGTATCCCAACTCTGTCTTCTTTTTTCATTGATGAAAATTCCTATCTATGCTTCTCTTAGCATGTTTGTAAAATTGAGCAGAGTTGTCAACTTATGGTTTCATTGATATATATAGTACAGATTTCTTCTTACCGGTGACCAATATATAATTCTTTTCTTATTGACTAAATTTGAGCAGACACAGTTTTTTGGTAACTTTTTAAAGAAAGTTGTTCACTGGGAAATGCATGTAATAAACTACCTACTTAAAGATAACTTTAGTTAAATATTAGTAAACTTCAGTTAAATATTTACTCTGTGAGAGTGTAGTGTTCTGTATAGTGTAAGATGACTTGCAAATTATCAGAAGTCTTAGCAAATTTTACATGGATGTATTTAGATAATGGGAAAATTTACGGGAATATAAATTGTAAAGGAGAGATACATTATAAGAAAAAGTGATTTTTCAGCACAAATATAAAATATAATTGCTTCTATTTTCTAACACCCCTTTTAGGATGTGTTTAGCTTTCAAGTTTCTCCCAATATGAATCCTATCAAAATAAATGAATTGGCAATTCAAAAACGTTTGACTATTCATGGGAAAGAAGATGAAGGTAGCCCTTATGACTATGTGTTGCAAGTCAGTGGGAGAGTAGAATATGTGTTTGGTGATCATCCACTAATTCAGTTCCAGGTATGTATATTAATTATCAATTTACCAGAAAAGTGTGTGTGTTTGTGGTGTTTATCAATTTTTTTTTTATCATAAAAATATGTGCACATGGTAGAATATCTGGAACCTACAGAAAATTATACAGAATTAAATAATAAATATCTGTATTTATCTGCTCCAGAGATAACCATTGTTAACATTTTGGCATATTTTTATCATTTTTCTTTGCAGTTATATATATTTTGGATTAATGATTATATATGTGTGCATATCTATGTGTGTGTTTCTACCTATCTGAACATATACTGATTTTTTAAGTTTTAATGTTATTTTCTATAGCATTTTAAAGTTCTCTTAAACACAGTTTGTAGTAGTTGCCTATTTCATCAAATAAATGTAATGATTTAGATATGAAATATTCTGGGGAAGTGCAGTATAAAAATTTCTGATTAGATGGTCACTCACTGAATTATATAAAAATTTACTTGCTATCATTAGTTAGCCAGGAAATATAATACTGGAAATTTTTATTGGGAATTGTCAAGCCTTTCAAATGTGGTCTGTGATATTTTAGATGTATAATTCTCCTCCCTTTTTTGTTCCTTCCATATGTGGTAGGAATTTTGCAAGCATTAGGTCTGACTATCCTCAAAAGATTTCCTTAATCTTTGAGATATTTATTTCCATTTAATCATGAATTCTTTCACTGTATGCATTATGCAAGGCATTGAACTGCCTTGAATTCCTTTTTTTTTTTGAGTAAAGTTGAGTTTAAATAAGATATCTTCACGGTAATATATTCCCCACACCCACTCTCCAAACACACACACACACACACACACACACAGTATGCTCTTAAAAAAAATTGGTTCCTGGCTTTTCCTTCAAGGAACTTGATCTTATTTTTGAAATTACATTTGAAGATAGAAAATGATGATTATATATGAAATAATAGGTAAGTGACAAATTAGAGGTAAATAGTAACAAGATTTTAAGAAAATATATGATCACTTTTATTTGTGATTTTTTAAGCAAGAGAGATACAGGTATGCCAAATATAAAACAAAGTCTGTTTCCAAATGAGGAGCTATGATTTATATTAGCAGGTAATGGGATTTTATACCGTTCTTTTCAGATTTCTGTTGTGGCTCTTAATTCTTGTGGTTTAGTAGGTAAAAGGTCCAGTAGCAGTTATAACTTCTGTGCACAGCTTTGTGAGCAGGAGCATTTCTGATAAGTGCTTGAACTCTGGCCCATGAGTGGAAGAAGGAAGATGAAAAGTGCTTGGTGAGCAGCATAGAGAATTATTGACTGCTCCCCTTCATGTTCTGCCATCATTTAAATAACTTCCTGCTCCTTTCCTTTAACACTTTGTTTACCTTAATTAGTTGTTTTTTTTTTTTTTTTTCTTCTGGCCAGCAAGTAGCATTTGTTATTACAAAGAAAAATAGAGGCATGTGTGTATATTTTTTTCAGGGTCATATGGGAGAGAAAATATGCAGTTGAGGAAAAGAATGTGAGGGGAATGGAATGATATATTACATATTTCATATTGAAAAGTTATTTATCATGATATTGTCTAACTTCTTCTGAGAAGCCATTCTGGAAATGTTTTGGTATTTGATGAAAAATGTATTTTTAGTGGATCCGAATTGAATATAATATGTTGAACCACTTTTTATGTCTATGTGGAAATTTATTCTTCCAAGAAACATATTGGATTCCTATTAAGTTTGTTAGGAATCTTGAATAATGTAAATAATCACCTCTTATATAACTCTATAAATTTGGTCTGGTTTAGTGGAAATAAAACAGCATCAAGGTGGGCTGGCTTTTAGATGGACTTGCCTAGGAAAAAAAAAAAAAAAAGGTGGGCTGGCCAGTAGGTTTTGCCTGGGGAGAGAGTTTTGGTTGCCTAGAGTCCTGTGCTGAAAGGTATCAGGACTACTTCAGGGGTCAGTGGGTAAGTTCAAGCCTGCCACTTCAGGACATTAGGGCATGGCCACATGTGTACAACGCATTTGCTTTCCCTGGTTGTTTTTCCAAGGTGTGGCTTTGGTGTCAGACACAGGTAGACTTCTCTAGGTCTTAAAGGCACTAGATGTGTATGTAACTTAACTCCTCTGAGCTTCAGTTCTTTAATTTGTTAAATGGGAAATAATCTCTCTTGTAAAGTTGTAATGAAAATTAGATAGGACATATAAGAAATGTCTGGCTGAGTTCTTAGGTACTTAGGTTTCAATTAATGGTAACTGTGTTATAATTTTAGTTTCTCATATTCTTGATATTAAGGTGTTTCTTAGGTAGGATATTCTTTTACTTTTGGTATAGTATTCAGTGTAGATTTATTATTCTTCTATTGATTTAATGTTTGCTTGAAGAGCTATTTCTAAAGTGTGATCAACACCTTTTTTTCTTGCCACTGTAGTATATCCAAAAATGTGTAATGAACAGGACTCTGCCACATTTTACACTTGTGGAATGCTGCAAGATCAAGAAGATGTATGAACAGGAAATGATTGCCATAGAGGCTGCCATAAATCGAAATTCATCTAACTTTCCTCTTCCTTTACCACCAAAGAAAACAAGAATTATTTCTGTAAGTTTCATGGGTGAACTGTTGGTAACCCCAAAAAGCATGTGATTATGTTAGGTTGTTTGCTTTAGCCTCGTGCATATTTTCTTTCTTCACTTCTTCTTTTGTTAGAACAATGCATATTTGCCAAAAATCTATCACCATTATTTAAAAAATATCTTTCTAGTACTATACTTATTCTTTTGGAGCCATAGAAAAATGTCAAGGTATTAGAGATTCTTTGAGATTAGACTTAAACATAGGACTTGAATGAGCAGTTACTGACTAGTATAGAAAAGTTAGAGGTCCAGAATTAATTGATTTACAGATATATTTCATTTCTATCAGGTTAACCAGGGTAGTGTTTTTGGTGTAATCTTCCTTTCTTATTATTGAATCCTTCTAGACTTTAAATATATCAAAGGTGTCATTTTTTTAAAAATGTAATATTCTATATTCATGCTCATTGGAAGAGTGTTTTAGCATTTTTAATTCTTCATTCTTAGCAAATTTTATGTTTAACTGCTCCTTGATGATAAAGATGAAATATTTACATTAATTTAAATGGTCACCTTTTAATTTATCCAAAGCTTTTAATATTATTCATTTATGCTGTTTATTTTAGTGATATCTCTTGGCAATAGTGGAATGCTGCCTGTGTTTGACCAGGAAAACTAAGTGCTAGTGGTTATGATATTTAATATATGTGATTTTAAGTTTTTTCAGAGCACTGTTTTTTTAACATTTTGCCAGTAAGACATTATGAGAACTAATAAGACAGTGTCACTGCTAGCATAGAATATTCATTTATTTCGTTAAAATACTCTATTTTATTGTTTTGCAGCATGTTTGGGAAAATAATCACCCTTTCCAAATTGTCTTGGTTAAGGGAAATAAACTTAACACAGAAGAGACTGTAAAAGTGAGTACTTGCTAAGATTTGATTTCCACTGGCTCCGTTATTTGAATAACTCACTTAAATGTTCAATAATGTCACATAGGAATTAAATTTTACCCATATTAATCTATTACATGAGAGGTAGAATGTAACAACCTGTCATAAGACTATTTTTTTTTTTTTTTAAGATTTTATTTATTTATTCATTTATCCCCCCCTTCTTGCTGCTTGTGCTCGCTGGGTCAGCTAACCACGCCGTGCGGGCGGGCTTGCCTTCACCAGGAGGCCCCGGGAACCGAACCCGGGGCCTCCCATATGGTAAATGGGAGCCCTACTGATTGAGCCACAGCCGCTTCCCTGTCATAAGACTATTAAGAATTTTTGGAAAGGTATTCTTTGAAGAGTTAGAGATCTATTTGAAACATTGACATCATTTTTTGCAGCATATATTATGTAGAAGAAGTTGATTTAGATTAGAAATTCAGCAAGCAAAATTTAAGGCAAAACTATGGGTCACATGTTCATATGCAAGCTTACCATCCTCTTTCAGCCTTTTTATTTTTATTTTTTTAACATGCTGAGCACAGAGAAAATGTAATACCATTTCCTGGAAGAATATACATGACTACATTACAGACCACTAGTTGTTAACACATGGACATTTGTTGCACAATCCCACACAGTTAAATAAAGTTCTACCAAGGCATTTTGTCTCAAAGTGTAAAGCATGTATCCTATTTTGTTTGGCAACAAATTGTGATAGTTTTGTGGTCCAGTAAAGAGATTCAGTTAGTTTGACTTGTTTACTGGTATGATGATATATTCAGAAGCACCTTGCCAAAAATTACTAATGACTTGCTTTTATACATGTACTTCTTTGGGCAGCTGCCATTAAAATAAGGGGTTTGGTCTTAATTTCTCAGCTAGATTTTTCTTTTTAATGAATGTGCTTATGGCCATTTAGCTTCTGCTTTCTTTCTCAGTGGTAATTCCTTTTTTTCCTTTAAATTTAAATTTTCCTTTTTAATTTTTTTCAATTGCTAAAGTATAACATGATTGTTATAACAACTGAAAAAGCTCCAAACATGATTAAAGAAAAAGTTGTAATCTCTCCTCCCCATCTCATTACCACCATAAGGAATCAGGCTCAAAACTAGTCTTGTGAGTGTTCTGCATGGTTATACAAATATATATGGATTGGTTGGTTAAAAAAGAGATGATATATATACATTATTATACAACATGATTTATTTATTTTGTAATATATCTTGGACAGTCCTCTTTATTAGTACATTTTCAATAGAGTTACTTGGTCATTTCAATCTTAAAGGCAGAAATCACATATTAGTCTACCCTGATATTATATATATATAATTCTGTTCAGGTATAATTGTGTTTGTTGGTATAATTGTGTAATTTACATAGAAATGAGGAAAAATTTCTACTTTTTCTTCCAACTTTAAAGTTATTATATTTGTCTCCTGTTGATAATTCATCAGTTCTTTTAAATCATTTATACTGCATTTTTCTTTACAGCCCTTTGTTATTCAATTTCTTCCCAAAAAAGTTCAAAGAATTCTTCACTATATGCTTTCTTTTCTCTTGAGTACTATGCTTCATTCCTTTCCAGTAGTCAAAAAATCTAAAGTCATTCACACTTTATTTCCATAAGTTTTTCCAATTTCCATCATCTATTTAAAGCTGAATTGCTCCTATTGTTTACAGCCATATATGTTCATCGGGATGAGTTACACACTTAATGACATGTACTCTTTAAAGTCTCCCATCTCCCTACTCCCATCCCATCTAACCCCACCCAACTCTCTGTTCTGTCTCTCCTTTTCTCTTTTACTTTTTCCCCCCAATGGGAATATAAAGTTGAATTCGAGTAAGTAATATGCAGTTATGGTATGACTTCTATAGATATAGTTCATTCTTTTAATTGCTTAGTGCAATTTTCAAGAGAAGTCTGCAAAAGGATAGCTTTATGTCTGTCTTTCACAGCTTTTTTCTTTCCTTAACATATTGGCTAGGACCTCCAGTACAGTGTTAAATAGAAAACATCCTTGGTTTGTTCTGAATCTTAAAGGATAGCTTTCAGTCTTTTACTTTTAAGTATGATATTAACTGTAGGTTTTTCATAAATATCCTTTATTAGATTGAGGAAGCTCCCTTCTGTTCCTAGTTTACTGAGAGTTTTATACTGAAAGAATATTGTATTTTGTCAAATGCTTTTTGTGCATTTATTGAGCAAATCATATTTTTAATTTTTTTGTCTTGTTAACCTTCCCCTAACCTTCACCTCCCCTTTTCAGAATGAGTTTGTTTAGGATTAGTATTATTTCTTTCTTAAATTTACTCTTAGCCATCTGGGTCTGGAATTTTCTTTGTGGGAAGGTTTTTAATTAGAAATTTAGTTTTTTAAATATATATAGAAGTATTCAGGTTTTCTCTTTCTTTTTGTGTTTGTTTTGGTAGTTTTTGTCCATCTAAGAGTTTGTCCCTTTTGTTGAAACACTTAAACACTTATTTTGTTTAAATAAGTTGTTAAATTTATTGGCATAAAGTTCATAATAACCCCTTCTATTAGTTTTCTATTGTTGCTTAACAAATTACCATATATATAGCAGCTTAAAATAATACCCATTTTTAGTGTTAGTTCATACTTCTGCAAATCAGAAGTCTGGGCAAGGCATGGCTGGGGTTTTCGCTTATGGTCTTACAAGGCTGAAATCCAGGTATAGGTTGGACTGCCTTCCTTTTTGGAGGCCCTGGGGAGAAATCTGCTTCTAGCAGATTCAAGTTTTTGGCAATTCTTGTAGTTGTAGGATTGAGAGCCATGTTTCCTTTCTTGCTGTTGGCTAGGGGTTCCTCTCAGTTTCTAGAGGCTGCTTTCAGGTCATGGCTCTGTCCATCTTCCGATCCAACAATAGAAAATTTCTCAAGTGTCAAATTCTTTTCATGCTTTCTTTCCCTCTGCAGGAAGAGGCTAGTCCCTAAGGGCTTAGCTAATTAGGTCAGGGCCACTGAGAAAATCTGCCTTCAGTAAAGTCTGTGGTGTCATATAATAAAATCTAATAATGGTAGTGAACTCCATTATATTCACAATCTCAGAAATCATAGAGGGTCTGTATACCAATAAGTGGAAATCTTAGAACTCATGTTAGAATTCTGCCTATGCCATCCCTTATTAACCTTGTAATGTCTGAAGGATCTGTGGTGATGCCTCTCTTTCATTCCTGGTGATTTTGTGTCTTCTCTTTATCAGTCTGTTTGTTTGTTTCTTTTTTTATAGTCTTTTGGTTCTTAATCAGAGTTTTATCAATTTTATTGATCTTTACAAGGAAACAGCTGTTGGTTTAGTTTTTTTCTCCATTTTCTGTTTATGTCTGTTCTTTTTTCTTTCTTTTTATTTAATTGGTTTATTTGTTCCTCTTCTAGCTTTTGAAGATAGAGCCTAGTGACACTAGTCTTTGGTTCTCTTCTAATATTAGTGTTAAAGCTATACATTTCCATCTAAGCCCCGTTATATCTGTTTCCCACAAAATTTTATTGTGTTTTTATTCACTTCAAGATTATTTCTAATTTTTTGTGATTTCTTCTTTGCCCTGTGGTTTACTTAGAAAAGTATTGTTTAATTTTCAGACATTTGGGGATTTTCCTCATATCTGTCTGTTTCTGTTTTCTAACATAATTTTAGGGGTCAGAGAAATTCATTGTATGATTTTCACCCTTTTCAATGTGAGGAATTTTTTTTTTTTTTTAGGTCCCGGGAACCGGGGATTGAACCTGGGACTTGTATGTGAGAAGCTGACGCTCAACCACTGAGCGGTTTTTATGTTTGTTTTGCTTGTTATTTGTTTCTGTTTTCTATAGGAGGCACCCAGAACCAAACCCGGGAACTCCCATGTGGGAAGTAGGTACCCAGCCGCTTGAGCCATATCCCCTTATGTGCTCCCCATGAGGATTTTTCAAGGGTCAACATTTAGTGTGTCTTGGTGAACGTTCCATGTTCAGAAGAAAACAATGTGTATTCTATTGTTGGGTGGAATATTCTATATAATTTAGGTGGCAGTGATTGATAGAAGTTCTAGCTAGAGCAATTAGACAAGAAAGAGAAATAAAAGGCATCTAAATAGGAAAGGAAGAAGTAAAACTTTCACTATTGCTGATCCTATGTTTAGAAAATCATAAAAAATCCACAGCAAAGCTATTAGAACTAATAGTCAAATCAGCAAAATGACAGGATACAAGATTAATACACAAAAATCAGTAGTGTTTCTGTACTACTAATGAGTAATCTTAGGAGGAAGTCAGGGGAAAAAAATCCCATTTACAATAAAGACTAAAAGAATCAAATATTTAGGAATAAACCAAGCATATAAAGGACTTGTATTCGGAAAACTACAAAACATGGCTAAAAGAAACCAAAGAAGACCTAAATAAATGGAAGGACATTCCGTTTTCATGGACTGGAAGACTAAATATTGTTAAGATGTCAATTCTACCACATTTATCTACAGATTCAACACAATCCCTATAAAACTTCCAACAGCCTTCTTTACAAAATTGGAAGAGCCAATTATCAAATTTAAGGTTAATAGGTACTGAATAGCCTAGAATATCTTAAAAAAGAAGAATGAAGTTGGACGATTCTCACTCCCTGACTTTAAAGCATATTACTTAGCGACAGTAGAAAACACAGCATAGTACGGGCATAGAGATAGATATGTTGACCAATGGAATAGAATTGAGTGTTCAGAAATAGGTCCTCACATTTATGCAAAGTGATTTTTGACAAGGCTGTCAAGCCCACCTAGCTGGATCTTCAAGATCTTCAAGATCTTGAGGAAGGCGGTGGTTTCTTAAGCCTGAGGTGCAAAGCACAAGCTACAAAAGAAAAAATAGACAAATGAGACTTCCTCAAACTTAAACACTTTTGTGCTTTAAAGAACTTTGTCAAGAAAGTGAAAAGGCAGCCTACACAATGGGAGAAAATATTTGGAAACCACATTTCCGATAAGGGTTTGTTGTCAATGTTATATAAAGAGATCATAGAACCCAATGATAAAAAGCCAAGCAACTCAATTAGAAAATGTGCCAAAGACTTGAATAGACATTTCTCCAAAGAGGAAATACAAATGACCAAAAAGCATATGAAAAAATGTTCAACATCATTAACTATTAGGGAAATGCAGATTAAAACTACACTGAGGGAAGCAGATGTGGCTCAATCAGTAGGGCTCCCGTTTACCATATGGGAGGCCCCGGGTTCGATTCCTGGGGCCTCCTGGTGAAGGCAAGCCAGCTCACGTGGCGCGGTGAGTTGACGCAGCAGGATGACCCAGCAATGGGAGACAAGCAGACACAGAAAAACGCACCGCAAATGGACACAGTGAGCACAAGCAGCAAGGAGGGGGATAAATGAATAAATAAATAAAATCTTTAAAAAACAAAACAAAAAAAAAACTACACTGAGATATCATTTCATACCTTCTAGAATGGCCATTTTTACAATAACAAAACTATAAGTGCTCTAGTATACTTTTTTTTTTTAAGATTTTTTATTTATTCATTCATTTATCCCCCCCTTGCTGCCCGCGCCCGCTGGGTCAGCCGACCACGCCGCGCGGGCGGGCTGCCCCCACCAGGAGGCCCCGGAACCGAACCCGGGGCCCCCCACATGGCAAACGGGAGCCCCACTGATTGAGCCACAGCCGCCTCCCATCTAGTATACTTTTAATCTCATCTGTTGTGCCTTTCATTCCCATAAGATTTGTTTTCCTTTGCATGCTTTCAAATTCTTCTTTATGCTCACTCAGTGTTTTCTATATATCCATATATTCCTTCATCTCCTCGGATTTATTTAGGAGATTTGTTTGAATGTCTTTGGTATTCTAAATTCGTCTCAAATCTTGTATTTCCTCTGACTTTTAAATTTGTTCCTTTGGGCTTTATCTTCCTGTTTCTTTGTATGGCTTGTAGTTTTTTCCTGTGATATGTGGGCTTCTGATTATCCTGATGCATTTACTCTAAGATCAGTTTCTCTCTCTTGTCTAGGATTTTGTTGGTTATTGGCTTTGTGTTAAGACTCTACTTTGCCAATTGGTTCATCAGTATTTCCCAGCCAAACTTGCCAGAACCCACAAATGGGTGCAGACCAGTTCTAAAGGGCTCTGGAGAGAAAGTCAGGAAAGACATCAAAAAAACTTTTCTCCATTCCTGGGAGGTGCACTTTCCTGGCCTACCAAGTACATGGCACTCTTCAGCAACCTATTCCCTGCAGCCCTAAGAAAGCAGGGTATTTTTTTCTCTGCCCTCTCTGATGCCAGAATTAATGGTTCAGTGGTACCTGACTGGGATGGGGTAAAACAGCTAGACCCAGTTGTCTAAATTCTTCAGCCAAAAGTTGGATTAATGCTGGACCATAGCTCCTGCTGATCTTGGAGAAGAGGATTTCTGGGCCTTCATTCTGTGGCAGCCCACTTGGTAGGGACCAGACCCGAAGCAGCTTGCCTTCACGGTTGGTGATAGGCATCTGCACCCAAGGCTGAGGGAGTTACTCACAGTCTCTTTCACAGTGGTTTCTTAGTGTCTTTGTCCCCAACTCCCCTGGATGTTGCATAGAACTTCCCTGGTCTCCAGAGCTGCAGAACAGTTGTTTCAGGCAGTTTCTGCCTGTCCACTATGTGTTTTTGGAAGAGGAATGAGTAACTTCCTACTCAGCCATCTTCCTATAACTGAGCTAGATTGCTTTTTGTAGTATTGTTATCTTGCCAATATTGTCTTTCAATCTATGAACACAAGGTGCCTTTCCATTTGTTTAGATCTTCTTTAATTTCTTTTTTTAAAGATTTATTTATTTACTTTATCCATTGTAAACCCCCCTTCACCATTTGCTGTTTTGTGTCCATTCGCTGGGCAATTCTCCGTGTCTGTTTCCTGCCATCTCTTCTCATCCTCCTCCTCCAGTCGTCACCAGGATTCGATCCTAGAGACCTCCAATGTAGGAGAGAGGTGTTCTGCTGCCTGCACCACCTCAGCTCCTGGGTTCTGGAGCTTTCGGAGCATCTCGTCTTGTCTCTCCCCTGTTACGTCATCATCCTGCTGCATGGCTTCCGGGCCCCACGGCTCAGCTGCACACAGAGCCTGGCAGCCCATGCGCCTTCTATATATATATATTTTTTTTTTTTATTTTTTTTTTATTTTACCAGGAGGTCCCGGGGATCGAACCCAGGTCCCTCCATATGGCAGACAGATGCCCAACCATTTGAGCCACATCCGCCCCCTTCTTTAATTTATTTCAGTATTGTTTCGTTGTACAAGTCTTGTGCTTCCTTGGTTAAGTTTTCCCTAAGATTTTGTTCTTTTTTTGATGCTAATAAAAATGGAATTATTTTCTTAATTTCCTTTTTGGATCACTTATTGCTAGTGTTTAGAAGTACAGCTGATTTTTGAGTGTTGGTTTTTATATCTGTAACTTTACTGAGTTTATTTGTTTATCTCTAACAGTTTCTTTTTGTAGATTCTTTTTTTTTTTTTAAGATTTTATTTATTTATTCATTTATCCCCCCCTTGCTGCCCGTGCTCGCTGGGTCAGCCAACCACGCCGTGCAGGCGGGCCCGCCCTCACCAGGAGGCCCCGAGAACCGAACCCGGGGCCTCCCACATGGTAAACGGGAGCCCCACTGATCGAGCCACAGCCGCTTCCCTTTTTGTAGATTCTTTAGGGCTTCCTAGATATAAGATTGATTCATCTGTCAATAGAGGTAGTTTTACTTCTTCCTTCCCAATGTAAATGTCTTTTATTTATTTTTATTGCCTAATTGCTTTCACACTTCTACTACTCTGTTGAATAAAAGAAGTGAAAGTGGGTGCCCCTTATTCATGATCTTCTGGAAACATCTTTCATTCTTTAACCATTGGGTATGATACTAGTGGTGGGGTTTTCAACATGGCTTTTGTCATGTTGAGGAAATTTCATTCTATTCCTAGTTTGGGTGTTTTCAACCTGAAAGGGTATTGATTTTTGTCAAATGCTTTTTTCTACTTTAAATGAGACGTTACCTCCCCTCCCCCCCCTTCATTCTTTTAATTTGGTGTATTACACTGTGTTTCATATTTTGAACCATCCTTGCATTCTTGGGATAAATCCCACTTGGTCATGGTTTGGAATCCCTTTAATATGCTGCAGGATTCGATTTCCTAGGACTTTTCTTTTTTTTTTTTTGAAGAATTTTTGCATCTTTTCATGAAGGATATTGGTTTGTTTTCTGGTAATGTCTTTGTCTGGCTTTCGATAAGTGTAACAAAGTCAGTGGAATAAGTATATGATAATGGTTTTTATACCTATTGTGTTGGTTTCTTTAGATCTGTTCATACCTTTATAGTTCCTGGCATCTGCACCAGCATGTGATTTAGTATTTGCTTTACTTGGTAAGATAAAAAGAGGTTAAACCAACTTTAGTTTTAAATGAACCAATATAATGTTTAATTACATTCTGTTACTGTGGACAAATAGGCTTTCTAAGAGTTCGTGTGATTCTCCTCCCAATATATGTTTCTTCATTCTCCAAAACAGTTTTTTCAGTGATGCAGTATTCATGATTCTGTGTTTGTTTCTCGTGTTACAGGTTCACGTTAGGGCTGGACTCTTTCATGGTACTGAGCTCCTTTGTAAAACTGTCGTAAGCTCAGAGATATCAGGAAAAAATGATCACATTTGGAATGAGCCACTGGAATTTGATATTAATATTTGTGACCTGCCAAGGATGGCTCGATTATGTTTTGCCGTTTATGCAGTTTTGGATAAAGTGAAAACAAAGAAGTCAACCAAAGCTATTAATCCATCTAAATATCAGACCATAAGGAAAGCTGGAAAAGTGGTAATGATATAGTGACTTTTGAAAAAAATTTTTAAACATTGATATAATTTTAAGATCCTTTGAAGTAATTGGTTAATATTAATTAAATTATATCATATAATTTTGGTGACTATGTACTGATTTCAAGGAGACAAAAAATCCATTTTTATGTTTTATTATTCATTTCTCTTTTGTCAAATGTATTTTTGTAGAGGTTATACTATAGGTTTTCTATTATAAATACAATATGTTTTAGAAGAAACAGATAAAAAAATAAAGAGGAGATTTTAAAAATTACAGGGCCATAGTCCTTTGAAATTTCATGGCCCAGATACGTTTGAGATTTCAGAATTTTGTGCAATTTATAAGTATAATTGTACCTCATTTAACACACCTGTGGGGTTTGGGGCACAAACCTGCAATGAATGAATTGCATCAGTATTTGGCAGTGAAATATGAGTATTCACACAAAATTGGATTAAAAAAAAAAAACAACTTATCAATAGCTTCATATCATTTTTGGATATGATTTTCAGTAAAGTGAATTATGAACAAACTTTTAGTTGTCAGAACTTCTTGAATTTTGAAATGATGGATAAACATGGTCTCAAATTCTTTTCCCCATTTCATATTTTTAGTGAAATGTTTTTCATTTTCTTATTTCAGAAAACGGGGGGGGGGGCAGAATGAGAATATGAATTTTATAAAACCTAGTTACTACATTTATCTATACACATTTGTACTCCTTTATTCTAACATGAGAATGAAAGCATTTCCTCTGGTTATCATCATAGATTTTTTTTCTATGAATAAATTTTAATGACTAGAAAGTCACAAAAGGGTTACCTACCTGATGTTCCTCGGTGTTATTTTCCTCCTCTTACCTAGAATTTTACTCAAAGCATTTGAGCCTTTATAAGATTTTTAAAATATTCTACAGCCAGTTTAATAAAAATGTTTAAGCGCCTCCATAAAAATCCTACCACCTCAATGGTTTCTTTTTTTTTTTTTTTTTTTTTAAAGATTTTATTTATTTATTCATTTATCCCCCCCTTGCTGCTTGTGCTCGCTGGGTCAGCTAACCATGCCGCGCGGGCGGGCTTGCCTTCACCAGGAGGCCCCGGGAACCGAACCCGGGGCCTCCCATATGGTAAACAGGAGCCCTACTGATTGAGCCACAGCTGCTTCCCTCAATGGTTTCTTTTTAGAGATATAAATTCTATAATACTTAGAGACAGTGTCTATTTCTTCATTAAGATTTATAAAGGCTAAGAGCTCTTAAAACATAAAACCTGATATATTATCACATATTTTCTTGAATCATTAAAATCTTCTCATTTTCAATGGCTATACAAAAATACCATTTTATAAATATAATATTTTATTCTGGAACATTAATGGGCTTTTAGGTTTTTCTTAGACATTGTAAATATTTTGATGATTTCTCTATGTAAATCTTGTTCTCATTTTGGATAAGTTCCTTGCATTTCTAGAACTAACCTTCCTGAAACAAAATGCACGAACATGTTTATACTAAATTCATTCTTAGCATATTTATGCAGTGGTATCTTTTTCAACAGCATTATCCTGTAGCATGGGTAAATACGATGATTTTTGACTTTAAAGGACAGCTGAGATCTGGAGATATAATATTGCACAGCTGGGCTTCATTTCCTGGTAAGATTTTTGTCATATGAACTACCTAATGTTTTTTTATTACTCATCATTCTTTCAATTCAGTAATGAATCATCGTTTAGCATCTTTCTTGTTTACCCTAAATGTTGTTTTCACAAATTTTAAATGTAATTTAAAAGTGATTTATATCTGGGGCACGGATGTGACTCAAATGGTTGGGCGTCCGTCTCCCATATGGAGGGACCAGGGTTCGATCCCTGGGACCCTCCGGTTTAAAAAAAAAAAAAAAGGTGATTTATATCTGAATGCGATTCTAAATATTTTGAGAAATTATCCCAAGGAAAAAGTCTTCCTAACAACCTATATATATATATATATATTGTTATTGTACTTTTTTTTTTTTTTTTTACCGGGAGGTCCCAGGGATCGAACCTGGGTCCCTCCATATGGGAGACGGACGGACGCCCAACCAGTTGAGCCACATCCGACCCCTAACCTAACAACCTATATTAATTCTAGTTGTACTGATTTCTTTACTAGTAGAAGGAATATTCACTAATATGGGACAAGTAATAAAAATACTTATTCTTTAGTTGGCTTTAGGCTGAAATTTGAGGTAAGTGGAGTACCTACCACATGTCTGTATTTCTCAAGTACTACAGCGTACCCCTATAAGGTAGGTGGTTTTATTTCCATTTTGCAGATGAAGAAATTGAAGTTCAGAGTGCAAAAGTAAGTTAGTCATTCTCACACAATTGGCTCAAACCTAGGATTTGAATATAGTACTGCCTAATTCTTTCCAATATGCCATACTTCTTTCCTAAATGTTGGAATTTTATTGCAAACTTTGCATATTAACAGTGGTTTTCTTTTTTTTTTTTTTCCTCCTTCAAAATTGGTTATATTTTTAAAACTGAACTTTTTTGAATATTTGAATAAATTATGTTATAGGTGATAAACATTTGAGAATGCTCATATATTAGCAGTTGCCCTCTCTAAAATGGTTTTGGAATATCACTTGTTTGCTGACACATTTACAGACTCTTCACATTCTGTATGTGTATGTGTATGTTCACCAATCACATCATATCCCAAATACAGGAGAGCTGTGCATTTGACACATTTCTTATGAGGAACTGTATCTTCACAGTACAGTGAAATTTATGCAGTTAAGTGTTAATATATTTTAAAACATCTTAATTTAGACTCATGCTCATTTTAACATTGCTCAGAATCACCACGCAACTTGCCTGCCTTGTTAGTGAACATTACAATTTTTGGTGGTATTAATTTGGCAAACCATCAACCTAACTTCATCTCTTAGGAAATGTTAGATGAAAAATAATACATAAAGACAATGAGCTCTGTATGTATTACCTCTAGAATTTTCATATTTATCCCAGAAGGGGCAAGCAATAAATGAACTACAAATAATCCATTTCATCATTACAAGGTATATAATTACATTTATTGGTTTCTTGTGTATCCAGAATTCTTCTCCCTTACACAAAATAGCAAATTATATACAGTGTTCTGCTCCATTCTCTTTTCACCCTATTTACTACACAAGGAACTGCTTTATATATATAGCAGTATTTTCTTTGTATAGTTCAAATGGTGCTATAATGAATAACCTTGCTTATGTTCAGGTATATCTCTAAAGTAAACATACAAAAGTGGGCTTATTGAGTCAAAGAATAAATACATTTATAATTTTGATAACTAATCACCAAATAGCTCTCCAAATGAGATTGTATCAATTTATCTTCTCCACTAGTAGTGTGAGTGCCTTTTTTGCAATCACTTTTAAATAGTATTACCTCCATTTCTTTGGGCCTAAGAGAGTCAAAATGCTACATTTGACTTTAGATAGATTGCATTTCATAGGACAGGTAAGTATAATGCTACTAGATAACACAAGTATGGTATTGTGTTTTGATAAGAAATCAGCTCTAGAATGTATAAATTGTTAGAATTGCCTCCATCCATGTGACAATTCAGTATATGAGATCAGTATTAAACAAGATGAGCAAAAATATTAAGGAGCTGAAACTTCTAAACACTTTGTAAATATTTTGCTAGATTTGGGGGATAATTCTGAGTGTGCATCCTTTCTGAATATTAGGTATAGACAGAATGGTGGACTTTATCTTTTTTCTTTAGTAGGGTCAGGAAAATAATGGTGCTAAAAATGTAAGAAAAGAGAAACTAGTTTGGAGAGCGGAGGCCTTAGTTTTTTTAAATTTTTTAATTTTTATTTTTAAAGAAGCTTTAGATTACATAAATGTTACTTCAAAAATATAGGGGATTCGCATATACCCCATTCCCTGCCTCTCCCACACTTTCCTCCATTAACATCTCTCATTAGTGTGGTACATTTGTTACAATTGATGAACACATATTGAAGCATTGCTACTAACCATGGACTATAGTTTACATTATAGTTTACACTTTGCATCACACAATTTTATAGGTTTTGACAAAATGTGTAATAGCCTGTATCTGTCATTGTAGCGTCATGCTGGACAATTCCAATGTCCCCAAAATGCCCCATATTACACCTACTCTTCCCTCTTAACTCCCCTCAGAACCTCTGGTGGCCACTGACTTTATATCAATGTTACAAGTTCTTCCATTGTTAGAATACTAAGTCTACTTCAGTCCATAGTTGCATCCCCTCCTTACGTTTGTTCATCCCTCAATCTTGAGGATTTTGGGATGGAGATGCCTACTCTGTTTCTGATTGAGAGGGGGCTTAGATCCCATAGGGCAGATGGATGGAACTGTCTTGCTTACAGTTGTATATACTCTGTTTTGGGGTATGGCCATTGTCCATCATTATCCTTTTCTTAGTTGTCCTGGGTGAGTCCAATGTACTGGAGAGTAGATGTTGCAATTCTTGCTGAGAGTCAGGGCTCAACCAACATATGAAGAGACCAAAGATTTAAGTCTCTGGGGCATATATTTTACTAGTATAGTGCTTATTATGAGATCAAATCAAAGGGGTAGAAGAGTCATGTGTAGGGAAATTAAAAATCAGTCTAACTTTTACATTGGGGGGCATATATTCCAAAATAAGGCCTACTGCCAGGATGCCGAATTCCTGAGATTGTCTGCCTTGCTTAGTGTCTAGATGTCTCTAGGAGCCCCACTGTTTGAGACACTGTTTACTGTGGCAGTCAATGAGATCCTGCTGACATGTGCATAAGTGTAACCTCTGGAATGACCTCCCAACTCACTTGGAAATCTCTTAGCCATAGAAACTCATTTGTATTTAGTATTTCCCCCTTTTGGTCAAGAGAGACTTTAGATTTTACTGCTGTTTCTCATCTTGAGATTAATGTCTCTTCAGCAGTTTTCCTATCTGTGAAATGAGAAAGTTATACTAGGTGAATTCCAGAGTTTTTGACAACATTGAATTACACAATCCTATGCACAAATCTGTGAATGGAACATATTTAGGGTGATAGGGAGGAAAGAGGAAGGAATGTCTTGAGGAAGAAAGCAGTTAGGAGTACCACCAGAATGGAGTGTTAATGAAATTACTAGAGAAAGTGTTTAACTCTGTCAGCAGTGATGAGATAATAAAGGAGTGTTAACAACATTAGATTTGGCAAGAAAATGGCTCTCGAAATATCAGTGTGGGTACTGTGATGACCATGAAAACCAGATTATATTTGATTAAGAAATCCATAGACAGTGAGAAAATCATGATAATTTCTATGGTATGCCTAATTTTGATGGAGGGAGAACAGTTCCACTTAAGACTTTTTCAGGATTGAAGAAAAAGGTAAAGTAGCCATTAATTTTTAACTTTCTCATTTTAAAGATGTGTGCAGACTCACATTCAAATTTTGTGCCAAGCGTTAACAGGAAATCAGATCCTCACTAACACAGTTGTCTCTCAAACATTCCTTAAGTAGTTTTCATGGTGGAAAATCCATTAAACTTTGTTTTAGTGTAGTTTAAAAAACATTTTCTTAAGAATCGAAATTATTTTTATGTTTTAGATGAACTAGAAGAAATGTTGAATCCAATGGGAACTGTTCAAACAAATCCATATACTGAAAATGCAACAGCTTTGCATATTAAATTCCCAGATAATAAAAAGCAACCTTATTATTACCCTCCCTTTGATAAGGTAAGCTAATTATTTAAAGGGCTGTTATGCATGAAATAATTGAATTATTAGTTCCTGGCTCTATATGTTTGTAGTTTAAGGACTATATGTCTGTTTTTCTCTCAAAACTTCACATTCACTGACAACTTGGTTTATTGGGAAGAATACTGAGCTGGGAGCCCACAAACTTCCTCCTTCCCTTGCCCCCTCCCTCCCTCCCTTCCTTCCTAGAGCAGGCTTTGGCTCCACAAACTTCATTTAATCCCAGCTTTATTACTGACCAAGGAAGATGTGGCATCTCTGGAGTTTAGGTTTTTCATTTATAAAATGAGGGTATCAAAACCATTCTTTGAAGTCCTTTTAAACTTAAAAAGGCTGTAAATGTATTCCAATGTAATCCTAAACATATAAAACGTTCAGTGAGACTGCCCAGCATATTGGTTAGAACCTATAGGTGACAATCACTGCCATGTTAGAGTTTGTATTCATAGAACAGATGGTTTATGTTACATATTACTATTAGCAGGATTTCCTCTGATACTATTACTTTTATAAAATCTATTTAGCAAGGGCTTCCATTTTTAAACACACATTCTTAGTATACAAGTCGCTAGAATAAGGAGTTTATCTAAAAATAAATAAATAAATAAATAAATAAATAAATAAATAAATAAATAAATAAATAAATAAATAAATAAAAAGGAGTTTATCTGGTGAGAGCTTTGATAATTTACATGCTAAGAGACCTAAGCTGTACATCTTTAGGTTTGGCATCCTTGTTTCAGGTTTGATTGGTACTGATTTTTATGCGAGCTCTTTGAACAAATTCTCAGAATAAAACAAACAGTTATTTCCTTTTAGCTGTTTTCATGCATTTCAGAACAAGCTACTTTAAAAATTTGACATTATCCTAAATAATGTTTAAATTAGTTCACCTCTAAATTTAATGGTATTTCAATGTTCACCACAACTAGACCTGTATAGAATAGAGGTTTAAGCAGTATGCACATTAAATTTCTATAGCCTAATGTTTCTTCCTTCACTTTTATTTTAATTGAATTTTCCCCCTCAAGAAGTGCATTTTTATTTTATTTTAAAATGTTTCTCACCAATAATATCCAACTAAGTTAAATTTTGTGATTGTTTCATTAGAAATCCCAGATGTACCATGGACCATATTCTTTAGCATACAATTATTTAAAAAAAGGTATATTTTGTCTCCTCTATTAAATTTATGCCAGGGCTTTAGTTATACCTTAGGTAGGAATCTAACAATAAGCCATAGCTATTTGCGATAAATTTAATGGTCCTAGCTATGACTATTATGGTGTGTTCAACAATCAGTTATAGTTTCTTTTTGAATCAAATGAATTGCATTTGGAACATATATTATTACTAATATAATGTCCTAGGCAAATATAAATATTTTTAATATTTCAAGATAAGTGTAGTTTCTTTAAAATGTTCTATTTCATTATTGCTTATTGTTCCAGGTAGCTGCAACTGGTCACTAAATTTTCTGTTTACTTTTCTAATCCCTTGGGAAGTCTCTGAGAACTCTTATCAAGTACTCTGGCATTATTCTCTGCTAGAAGAAGATCAGTCTGGGATGGAGATTTTAGTCTTTTTGTATGAATATGTGTAAATATATTTATACTTATTGGTCGTCCTTTAATTTTACAAGTTATATTATGTTACTGTAAAAAAAAATCAAATAATACAGATGTAAAAGTTGAAGTTCTCCCAATTCTATCTTTTTATTTAATTAATGTTTATTGCTGTAACCACTTGCATACATTTTGCTCTTCAACTCAGTTTTAGGGTTATTGCTGAATTTTAATAACCATAATCTCATTTTTATCAACAATACCCCTATGATGTCAGATGGGAATTATTACCATATTTTATACATGACGAGATAGAAATTATTCCCCAGAGGATTGTATAGCTCAGTAACAGGATCTGGATCTTCTGATTCTTTACACATTATTTCCACTGGACTAGTTCGTTCCCATCTTTTCAAGGATGAGAGCCTTTTTCTGAACTTAATGATTTTAAAAAATATTTGTAGGTTCTCCTTTGTCAATACTTCTACTTTTTAGTATCTGTTAATTGAGAAAAAAATATAATGATAAAAACGTTTTCTACAGGGAGGCGGATGTGGCTCAAGTGGTTGGGCAGCCGTGTACCATATGGGAGGACCCAGGTTCGATCCCTGGGACCTCCGGGTAAAAACAAAGGCGAGCAGGCAAGCCAGGCAGCAAGTTGATGACGCAACAAAAGAGAGACATGGGAGAGTCAAGGCGAGATGCACCAGAAACCAGGAACTGAGGTGGTGCAAGTGAAAGGGTACCTCTCTCCCACATCGGAGGTCCCTAGGATTGAATTCTGGTGAAGCCTGGGGGAGAAAAATGAGAAGAGAAGGCAGGAAACAGACACAGATCACCCAGCGAATGAACACAGACAGCAAGTGGGGGCAGGGGGGAGTGGGGGGAAAGACCTCATAGAACTGTATACCAGAAGAAAAACAATAAAGTCAATTAAAAACAAACAAACCTGTATTCTACATTTAGTAACTCTTACATACATTTGTATTTTCTTAACCAGGACACATTTACCTATATTTCAGAAAAGGTTTGACATTTTTATGCAAGACACTATTTTATCTACAGACAATCCTTAGTGCACCCAAGGATTAACAGTCCTTACAATAATACCATTGTTTCCCTCCTGTCTAGAGTTTGCAGGTTGAGATGCACTGGATAATAGCATTTTCCTTTTAAAATTCATGTTTCCCTTATAAAGTATAGAAATGCTAGACCATATGTAGTCCCTTATAGTCAAAGTACAAGTGTAGTAATTTACACTTAAAATTTTGCAAATAAGAGAACCAAAATTTATTATGTTTTTTTTTGTTTTGTTTTGTTTTGTTTGTTTTTTTTCAATTTTTTGAAACAGATTATTGAAAAGGCAGCTGAGATTGCAAGCAGTGATAGTGCCAATGTATCAGTAAGTATCATGGCTTTAAAATGGCCCTTTCTTATTATAGTTACTAGCATTATTAGGTACCTTCATCTCATTTATTGTAATGAACTTATAGAATACCATAACTCGTGTGCAAAAACAATCTTATCAATGTACATGAGTATGTACACACTATTATTTTGTTAATAGCAGCTCAGGTTGTGGGTGTTCTGCATTCAGTGGATAAGCCCTGTTCTGATGCAAGCATAGGTTCAGCAGCTAGTCTGTAAATGTTACTACGGCATCATTATATTGTCTTTGAATGAAGAGGCTGTAATTTTGCTCATTTCTCTCTCATGTAACAGAGGATAATCAGGATAGGCTCCATAGTTAAGGGGACCCAGGTTTCATCCATCATGGCGTTCTGCCATGCTTAACATGTAGTTTCTATCTTGTGGTTTGATATTGTTCCAGTTTCTTCGATTGCTATATTCCAGCCATCATGAGCAGGAAAGCAGTAATAGAGCACACACCCTGTTCTTTTTCAAGGTATCATTAGTATGCATTACTTCAGCTGACATTCCATTGGCTAGAACTTAATTACATGGCCATACCTAACTGAAAGTGAGGCCAGGAAATGCAGTATTCAGAGGGCAGTTTTGTGCCAGGCTAAAATTAAGGGATTGTATATAGGTAGAAGGGGAGAATTGATATTGAATGGCAAACAGCAGTCTAATTATATACACTAATCTCATTGTTTCTGCTCAGAGTCTACAAGTCTATAAAATGTATTACTTAATTGACTTGCTTTACTATATATATATAATATTTCTATTATCTAGGTTCTTGATTGAATTGTTTTATTCTTTGTAACAATAATTCCCTAAAACTTGCCGAGCTGCAATCTGATATTTTGGTCTCCTGCCATCAGGTTACAACTTTTTAAGTGTCTTCAGCAAAACCGTTCTACTCAGAGTGGTTACGATACAGAGGCCAGGAGGCAAAATAGAGACAATATGTATGCTTTTTTAATTCTCACAGAATCATAGCACTGTTTAATGTGGTTAGTTGGAGAAATGTCTGGCCTAGCCTGTCTTCTGATTTACTATTTAGAGCTTTAAAAATCCTACGTACACTGTAGAAGAGTTCCTGTCTTTTTGCATTTCTGCCAATAATTGTAATATAATGTAATGAAATGATCAATCTTTTTAATATATCAATCTATTGAACCTAAAAATAGTGTCACATTAATTTAACTTGCATTTTATTGTTACTGGTCAGGTTTAGTTTTTGGGGGTGGGGGATGGGGAAGATTTCTTTTTTTCCTGGGTATATTGTCACCTCAAAGCTCCATGAGGAATTAAATAATTCTTTTGGCACTGGTTTTCCTCACATGTTTCATATATCTTAGTTTAGCTCCTCTTACACTTGAGACTTCCTGTTTGCTATTCACTGTAACCTGCCTTCAGTAATTGTGGGAGTTAGGGTAGGATGTGCTGCCAGTTGTGGAGTAGATGTAAAGACTTCCATCCCTTCTGGGATCAGCTCCAACAATAAAATGTCAGTAGCACCAAGGTTTTTACCCTCTTGTAACCTAAAACATCTATACTGTAAGTAAAGTTTGTCTTATACTCTTTTTTTTTTTTTTTTTTTAAGATTTATTTATTTATTTTATCCATTTTAAACTCCCCCTTCCTCATTTTGCTGTTTTGTATCCATTCGCTGGGCAGTTCTCTCTGTTTCCTGCCATCTCTTCTCATCCTCCTCCTCCAGTCTTCACCAGGATTCGATCCTGGAGACCTCCGATGTAGGAGAGAGGTGTTCTGCCACCTGCACCACCTCGGTTCCTGTTTATCAGAGCTTTTGGAGCATCTCGTTTTGACTCTCCCCTGCATCTCTCTCCTGTTACATCATCATCTTGCTGCATGGCTCCCAGGGCCTGGAGGCTCACCAGCACACAGAGCCTGGCAGCCCATGCACCTTCTATATATATATTTTTTATTTTACCGGGAGGTCCCGGAGATCGAACCCAGGTCCCTCCATATGGCAGAGGGACGCCCAACCATTTGAGCCACATCCGCCCCCTGTCTTATACTCTTCTTCTTACTGTAGAGACCTAGGTTTCAAAATCTTAATGGGAATCTTTGGGAATGCAGATGATTGACTCATCTTTTAATTCAGAAGTTCTGCTAATCTACCTAGCAGATTTTCTTAGTGGAATGTTTTAGAGACCCTACAGCATTCCATTTTAGAGAAAGGAAAAATCAACCATATTAAGATTTTCTTAATATCTCAAACTTACTGAAAACTTGTGAAGTCCCATATATCTTTCCCTTAACTTCCCCAACTGTTAACATTTTAACACATTTGTTTTATTATTCTGTGTGTGTGTGTGTGTATGTGTGAATGCATTCATTTTTTCCTGAATCATTTGAGGTTAAATGGTATGTTTCATGCTGCTTTATCCCTTAATTCTTCAGTGTGTATTTCTTATAAACAAGGTCATTCTCTCACATAACCATAGTACATTCATAATCAGAAAAATGATACTGATATAGTTCTGCTGTATAATACAATCAAGTATATATTAAATAAGGTATCTTTAAACAGAAACACATTAAACAAGGTTATTTATTGATGGTTGATGAAAATGTTTTCCAGTTACATTGTGTATAATATAACATATATTGCTTATTGTCTTGGGTTTTGTAAAATAATCAAAGATTCTGTGTTTTGTTAGGCTTCCCACCACATTTCTGGCAGTTGTTTTCTTTTTTTTTTTAGATTTATTTATTCTGTTCCCCCCCCCATTGTTTGTGCTTACTGTCTGCTACTCGTCTTTTTTTAGGATGCACCAGGAATCGAACCTGAGACCTCCCGTGTGGTAGGCAGGAGCCCAGCTGCTTAAGCCACATCCGCTTCCCTAGTTGTTTTCTTTTACCCTGGCATTAGTCAGTGCTGTGCTTTTCATAGCTCAATAAATAATCACAGAATAGTTATAAAGCAAAACTTCTGCTTTCCCTTCTTAGTTTATTACTAGGTCTTCAGGATATTTACTTATAGTAGGTCTGTAGAGTCTAATTTACATCTACTAAATTATAGCAGCTCTCTTAGTTTTTTGTAATATTTAACTTAACAGCAGTCTGGCTTTCTGTGACATGAACAGTTTATATTCTGTGTTTGATTTAACAGGTTTGGCTCTAAGATGTAAGTGTGGGAGTTTCATTTTTAAATTCTGATGACTTCTTATGATCATTATTCAAAGAAACCCAGCCAGTGCCTATAAAATAGAAAATACCCTTTTTTGGTTGAGGCTCTGAATATAAAACTACTATAATCATACATATAGTTGTTTCCATTTTAAGTACAATAAATCTCACCTGCTACTTATTTGCAAGGTCCAAAGTATATGGAGTTTACTTACTTGTTTGATCTTTGACTATCTTAAAGAGATATTGTAGTATGGATATTTTTCTTCATATATCTTAATATTTTTAGCCTGAGAAGACAAAAATTTTATATTTTAAAATTTCATATTTCAAAGGTCTACAGAAAATTTGGAAAACTCATTATCTTATAAGAAGAAAGATTTAAAATATTTTTTAAAAAGTTTATCTCTGTAATGGAAGAGAATTCCAAGGGAAGTATGGGTGTTTGGTATATAACCCTAACCTGTAAAGTGGATATCTGAGAATATAATGTATAATGATACATTACTTGGTATCTTTGTCAGAGACAGATCCTGAGCAAGAAGGTCCATGGGTTTGACTCAGTGTGATAATTCTTAAGCAAAGAAAATGAAATGGATAATATGGATATTATTTTTTAGGTTGTAGAAATCAGCTTCATGAACTTTTTCTTTTTTCTTTTAAGATTTATTTTATTTCTTTCCTTCTCCCTACCCCCTCATTGTTTGCATTTGCTATGTGTTTGTTGTGTGCTGGTCTTCTTTTTAGGAGGTATCAGGAACCGAACCCAGGACCTCCAATGTGGGAAGGAGGTGCCTAATTCCTTGAGCCACCTCCATTTCCTAGTTTCATGGACTCTTTCCCACACTATACCTCATCTCAGTGACCAGGGGACATGTAACACAATCCATTTGATTGTAGAGTCTGAGTCTGTTAATTGTACCACTTTGTCAGCTTTTATGTTAAATTCTCCCATGTAACTGATATCTTCAGATACTTCAAAGAAGTCATACTTTGATTATCCTCAGTAACTAGAAATAAAGTAAAAGGTTTGGGAAAACAGGTGGAATGTGTATGTCTGTGTGTATTTTCCTGTATATCTGCATAAGCCTGCCTACTTGACCTGGATGATACGCTAGTCATAAGATTTCCAGTAATTAGCTGGGTTGGGTTTATCAGGGACATTTATTTTAGATATAACTTTAAACTCTTCCTAAGGATACCTAATATAGGTAATTTGTGAATTATTGCGTAGTCTATTTTGTTCAGTACTTGAATTGTATTTGTGCTATTCTATTAGGAGAACCACTTTGATTTAGAATTTTAATATAAACATGTTAATGAGAAATTTTTCATTTTTAAATTCAGTGTTTATATATTCAATATCTGCATGCATTAGTGATACAAAGGGGTAAAAAGGTGATTTCCACCTTGAGTTCATTGAGAGTATCAAAAGTACGAAGAGGGAAGCAGATGTAGCTCAAGCATTTGGGCACCCACCTACCACATGGGAGGTCTCGGGTTTGGTTCCTGGTGCCTCCTAAAGAAGACGAGCAAGACAGCGAGCTGACATGACAGGCTATTGTGGCGAGCTGATATAACAAGATGACACAATGAGGAGATAAAACGAGAAGCAGAACAAGCAGGGAGCGGATATGGCTCAAGAGATTGGGCTCCTCCCTCCCACATGGGAGGTCCCAGTTTGGGTTCCTGGTGCCTCCTAAAAAGAAGATGAGCAGACACAGAGAGCAGACAGTGAGCACAAACAACAAGGAGAGGGTGGATAAATAAATAAATAAATAATATATTTTTTAAAAGTACAAAGAGTTGGGGAGCATATGTGGCTCAAGCGGTTGAGCACCTGCTTTCCACATATGAGGTCCAGGGTTCAATCCCCAGCCCTGGTACCTAAAAAAAAAGTAAAAGAAAAAAGAGTTAATAGTTTATTAACCAGGGGACGGATGTGGCTCAAATGGTTGGGCATCCGTCTCCCATATGGAGGGACCTGGGTTCGATCCCCGGGACCTCCCGGTAAAAAAAAAAAAAAAAAAATAGTTTATTAACCAAAATGCTAATGAACAGCACAACACTGCAGTGGAAGTAAGACACAACAACTAATAGAAATTTTAATTTGCTGTAACTTCTTATCTTATGCTTTTCAACATATAAACAAATAAAAATGTTTCTTTTTCTGCAAGTAACTTGTATATTGAACACAGTATTAGACATTGGTACTTATTTTTAATGTGTTCTATCCAACTTCTAATTAATCATTTTACTTTAGGAATATTTGGAATACTTTGAGTTTCAAATAAAGAGATCTTAATTTGATTAATACTATATATGAGGGGAGGCGGCTGTGGCTCAATCAGTGGGGCTCCCGTTTGCCATATGGGAGGCCCCAGGTTCGGTTCCCAGGGCCTCCTGGTGGGGGCGGGCCCACCCGCACGGCGTGGTTGGCTGACCCCGTGAGCGCAAGCAGCAGGGGGGGGATAGATGAATGAATAAATAAAATCTTTAAAAATATATATATACTATATATGAGCATATAACTAGATTTAAGAAACTTTTAACAGTAGTTGGAACTTTACAAAAATATCATTCATGATGTGTACACAGTTCCCATATTGTCCCTCCCCTTTACAAACATAGTGTGTAACATTTTACATTGGTGTGGTACCTTTGCTACAACTGATGGACCAATATTATTATTATATTATTATTAACTATAGTCCAGAGTTTACATTGGAGTTCATTCTTTGTATTATACAGTTCTGTTTTCTTTTAATTTATTTATTCTTATAACATATATACAACCTAAATTTTCCTATTTTAACCGTTCTCAAGTACACAATTCAGTGGTGGTGATTAAATTCAAAATGCTTTGCTACCATCATCATAATCTATTACCAAAACTTTACCTTGACCACACAGAAATTGTACCCAGTAAGCATTATTTCCTATTTCCCACCCAATCCCCTGCCCTTGCTAATGAGTATTCTAATTTTTTTCTGATAATCTGCATATTCTAATTATTTCATATATGTGAGATCACACAAAATTTGTCTTTTTGTGCCTGGCTTATTTCACTCTACAGGATGTTTTCATGTATCAGAAAGCCATTCTTTTTTATGGCTGAATAATATTCCATTGTGTGTATATACCACATTTTGTTTATTCATTCTTCTGCTGATGAACATGTGGATTGCTTCCACCTTTTAGCAATGTTAAATAATGTAGCTGTAAACATTGGTATGCAAATAAAGTTCTGCTCTCATTTCTTTTGAGTATATACCTATAAATGGTAATTTTCTGTTTAACTTTCTGAAAAACTGTCAAAACTGTTTTCTAAAGGCGCTATACTATTTCACATTTCCATTAACGTACAAGGGCCTATTTTTCCATATCCTCCTCATTACTTGAAATTTTGTTTTATAAATAGCTGTTTTTGTGTGAAATGGCACCTCACTGTCATTTTGTTTTTGCATTTCCCTAATGGCTAATGATATGAATATCTTTTCATGTGCTTATTGACCATTTGTATATATTTGAAGAAATGTCTATTCAAGCCTTTGACCATTTAAAAAAAAATTGTCATTTTAGTACTGAGTTGTAACACTGTTATATATTCTGAATATTAAATACTTATCAGATATGTTTTCCAAATATATTCTCCCATACCCTAGGTTTCGTTTTCACTTTCTTGGTGATGTCCTTTGATGCACGAAAGTTTTTAATTTTGATTAGGTCCCATTTTTCTTTTCTTTCTTTTATTCCCTGTGCTTTTGGTATAAGTCTAAAACCATTGACTAATACAATGTCTTGAAGATACTTCCCTATGTTTTTTTCAAGGAGTGTTATAGCTTTAGTTCTTATATTTAGGTTTGTGAACCATTTTGAGTTAATTTTTGATCTGAGGGTAGGGGCCTTACTATCATTTTTTTGCATGTAGATTTGCAGTTTTCCCAGCAGCATTTGTTTGAAAGACTATTTTTTTCCTTACCAAAGAGCAGTTGACCATAGCTGTGAGGGTTGGTTTCTGGTCTCTCAGTTCCATTCCAGGAACTGAGAATGTTGAGATATATAAACTGGTTTATATATCTGTCGTTGTACTACACTACTTTGATTACTGTAGCTTTGTAATAAGTTTTAAAATTGGGGCACATAAGTCCCATAACTTTGTTCTTCCCTTTCAAGAGGATTTTGACTCTTTGGAGCTCCTTACTTTTCTGTGTGCATTTGATGATTTTTCCAGTCTCTACCTTGTGACTTGTGAGATTAATCTATTTATATTTAAAGTAACTACTGAGGGAAGCGGCTGTGGCTCAATCAGTAGGGCTCCTGTTTACCATATGGGAGGCCCCGGGTTCGGTTCCCTGGGCCTCCTGGTGAAGGCAAGCCCGCCCGCACGGCGTGGTTAGCTGACCCAGCGAGCACAAGCAGCAAGGGGGGGATAAATTAATAAATAAAAAAAATCTTAAAAAAAAAATAATAATAATAATAAAGTAACTACTGATGATGCAGGACTTTCTTCTGCCATTTTGCTATTTGGTCTTTTGGTCTTATACCTTTCTTCCATTGCTGCCTATTTTCATGTATATTTGAATTTATGTAGTGAATTTTTTTTTTTTTTTTTCCCCTGTAGTGAATCTTTTTGAGTCCCTTTCCATTTCCTTCTGTGTATGTTTGTCAGATAACTTTAATATCCTGTAACAGTCTCATGTGCTTTGATACTAACTTAAATTCAATAGCATATTCTTGTCCTGTACCCCTCTATTCCCCCAATTTTGTTAAAAATTATATCTTCATACCTTCTATGTCTAAAACTGTAGATTTATCCTTATTTTAGTCCTTTGCATTTTAGATCCTATTAGACATAAAAAGTATAATTATATACCAAAAATATAGTGTATTAATACTGATATTTATATTTGCCCATGCTGTCACCTTTACTGGATATCTTTATTTCTTTATGGTCCTTTGATCTACTGTCTAGTGTCCTTTCCATTCAATCTAAAGAACTGCCTTTAGCATTGCTTGTAGGGCAGGTCTGGTTATGACAAACTCCCTTGGCTTTTGTTCATCGGCAATGTATTAATATCTCCTTCATTTTATAAAGAAAGTTTCTCTAGTTATAAAAGTCTAGATTGGCAATTATTTTCTTTGAACGCTTTAAATATTTTGCCCTGCTGCCTTCTTGCCTCAATGGTTTCTGATAAGAAATCAGCACTTCACCTTATCCAGGCTACTTTGTCATGCCCATTGCTTTTCTCTTTCAGCTCCAGGATTCTGTCTTATTCTGTGGCCTTTGGCAGTTTGATTATACATGTCAATGTGTGGGTCTCCTTGAGTTTGTCCTGTTTAGGATTTGTTAGAATTTTTTAATGTATATATTCATAATTTTTGTTAAATTTGTGAGTGTTCTGTCATTATTTATTTTTAGTTGAATATTCTTTCTCCCCTTTTCTCTCTTTGTTCTCCTTCTAGGACTCTCATAATGTATACATTAGTAGGCTTGATGCTGCCCCACAGGTCTCTTAGGCTCTGTTGATATTTCTTCATTCTTTTTTTCTTTCTGCTTCTCAGATGAAATATTCAATTGTCTTATGGTCAAGTTCACTAATACTTTTCTTCTACCAGTTCCGATGTGTTATTGTACCCTCTAGGGAATTTTTCATTTCAGTTACTGTGGTCTTAAATTCCAGTGTTTCTTTTTGGTTCCTTTTTATAATTTTTTTCTCTTTATTGAGATTCTCATTTTGTTCTATATCGTTTTCCAGATATTCTTGAGTTATTTCTCCATATTTTCTTTTAGCTGTTTGAGCACCATTAACATCTTACTTTAAAAGTCTTTGTCTGTTATTTCCAGAGTCTGGTCTTCTTCATTGATGGTTTCTGATGTTTTATCCTTTTCTTTTGGAGGGGCCCTTATTTCCTGTTTCTTGGTCTTGTAATCTTTTGTTGCCCATTCTACATTTTAATATTTTAACATGTTAACTCTGGAATTTCATCACTGAGGTATCTTTTCCTTAAGTTTGCAACCAGCTAGTGATATGACAGAAATTTCTTTGAATGCCAGAAGGTAACAAAAACAAGCAAACCAACACTGAAAATAAAATTTGCAGTCTTTGCATATTGACTCTGTTTACTGGTGATTTCCTTTAGAGTTTAGCCTTCCTAGAAAAAGAGTGCCTGAAATGAAAGCCCAGGGCCCTCTGGGTGCTGTCTTGTGCCTGGGCATATACTCAAGCTCTTAGAAATTCCTCCATTTACAGGGACTTTTTATCCCTCTGAACTACAATTTCCCTTCCTCCACTTCTCCCTTTGAACTAAAATTTCACTCCCTCAAGGGTGTTCTATTTTATGTCCTAAAGCTGATAATCCTTGCCCCAAACCTCATGGATTGTTCTTAGACTGATTTAGTTGTTTCAAGCTACTTCTTTTTGCAGGGCAAGTTCTGAGACAGTGAGTCCAAGAAGAGTTTCCTGGTTTTCCTTCAGGCTACCACCAGATGGATTGTCTCAGACATATATGCATAAGGGTTACTTTGTTCCCTCTCTCAGTCCACAGATGCCTGCCAGGGGCTGGTGGACACCCTGCTGTTTGCTTAGAGGGTAGAGGGATAGACGTTGCAGCTCTTGCTACAGCTATACTCGGGATTTTCCCAGCCAGCCTTTCCTTTGCCCCTCTCTCATCTGGGTGGTGTCTAGTCTTCCCTGGTGTCCTTAGCCCCAGACAGCCCTCCAAATGTCTCTGCCCATCCTCTAGCTATTTTTCTGGGAGAGAAGTGATCCTTCTGCCTCTCTAATCCTCCATCTTCCCTGAAGTCCCCCTTCATTCCTTTTTAATGCTGAATGGTATTCCACTGCATGTATATACCACATTTTGCTTAACTCATTCATCTGCTGATGGACATTGGGTTACTGCCATTATTATTTCACACTAAAGAGTGGAAAATGATAGATCCTAATAATATAAGTAGAAGTTAATCCATTTTCCTTACATCTTCTTTAAAATATGTTAGCTAAAAACATTGGCTTGGTGGATTTCATATTGAAAGAGGGGTATGAAAAAAATCATTCTAGTACTATCTTAATCTTTCTTATAACAAAGAATTGAATCCTGGCCAAAACTAAACATGGAAAAAATATAAATATTCCATTTTCCTTTTCAAACCTCAGAAGAATATACTAAAATAAAGATAGCTCACACTATCTTTATTTATAACAAAGTGTTTAACCCCTTATAGTAAAATGTCTTCAGAGATGTTTATTGCATTGCTTTGGTCTTGAGTCCCAGTAACATGTTTTCCTTGAAGGATAGTGTCTTTTTTTTAGACATTGTCCTTTAGATTTCCTTAAACTCTAAAATTTGAACTTAAAAAAATGTTATTAGTATTTCCCATTCTTTTTTACATGTTCATAAGCCATTTTTAATTGCACTACTTTAGAAAATTAATAACATGACAACTTGTTTATGTTCATATGAAATATCAGTTAATAGAGTATAAATCCATATAGTCATATAAGTCTGGAATGAGTTTTTATGAAAATGTGTTTTGACTAAAGTGATGTAGTTTGCTTTAAGTATGGGGAATTGAACCTCTTTATTATGTTATTAGAATTCAGAATGGATCAAGAAATAGCTTGGACTAGCTTTATTTTAGTATATTCTTCTAAGATTTGAAAAGGAAAATGGAATATCTGTATTTTTTCCATGTTTAGTTTTAGCCAGGATTCAATTCTTAATCTAAGGAGATTTTATGGCTTTGGGCCAAGGCAAGAGCCAAGAAAGCATATATTAGTTTTTTTTGGATCATAAATATTGATTTTATTTCTGTATTTTTAACCTCGCATGTTTGGCCTGTCTTAGGTTTTTGTATAGAAATGAGGAAGGAAAGAAATGAATAAATTCAGTTCAATTAATAAATGACTTATTTTTATTACAAAAAAGCAATATTGCCACCTAGTGTTTGCACAAGAATATATTTTTTTTAGATGGTATTCTTTTTCAATTTTTCGAACTGTTTCAGGTTCCCTTATCAACTTAGCTTACATATTTAATATGCAGCAATAAAAACTAATAAAAGGGATAATCCTTATTAGTCTTTAAGGGATTGCATCTTGAGTATCTCACATTAAAGTTCTTAAGTTATATGTAAATTCCTGTTATATAAACTTGCTCAATCTTTGCCAGAGATGTTTGCGTAATGAAATTCTATAATGAGCAATTTTACTCTCTCAGAGTCGAGGTGGAAAAAAGTTTCTTGCTGTACTGAAAGAAATCTTGGACAGGGATCCCTTATCTCAACTGTGTGAGAATGAAATGGATCTTATTTGGACTTTGCGACAAGATTGCAGAGAGAATTTTCCACAGTCATTGCCAAAATTACTGCTGTCTATCAAGTGGAATAAACTTGAAGATGTTGCTCAGGTAACAAAAGATCTTTTCTGTAACTCCTTTTGGGTCTGTATGTTATTTTGTTGATTTAAAATATCTCTTTCTACATAGGTGTATTTCCATAGGATGGTTAATTTCCTGCAGGATAAATTTTGAGGTTTTAAGTCCTTACAAGCTCTAAATGGTGGACCAGAAAGATTTAAGATTTAAAAGCCTAGATTCTGAGTAGAGTTGCCATACCTTTCACCAAAGAAAATTGAAAACATTGGTCTTGAAGCAGTTGTCTTAACAAAAGGAGCGCTTTGTACATCCTGGGCAGTTCCTACTCATTTCATCAAGGAACTCCAACATTTTGTTATCAAGACCCTTTGCAATTACTAGTCTAAAATAAATATCTGTTGTTTGAAAATTACCTCCATTGGAGAAATAAACTTTTTAGAGTATAAGCCATTTGGATCAATTTTAATATTCATTTCAGTTGGCAGTATTTATGAAGGTATCATGTTAGGCAGAATGGAGAAAGGAAAAAAAAATTGCTTCAAAATAGCCACCAAACTTTATAACTCTTTGATTAATTTTCAGGACTTTGTCAAAAAGCACTGGCATGGAAAGCAGATGTGGCTCAAGTGGTTGGGCATCCGTCTACCATATGAAAGGACCCGGGTTTGATTCCTGGGACCTCCTGGTAAAATCAAAAATAAATAAAAATATTTTTAAAAATTAAAATTAAAAAAAAAAAAAAAAAGCACTGGTATTTCTTAAGCTCAGTTGGCCACCAGTGCTCCATAGAAAAGAGTCTTGAAATGGAATTTTAATCAGAATAAATATTTTTGACATATTAAAATAGCCAAATTTGTTCACCTTACTCATTCTAATTAAATCCATTTCTCTCTTCTTTTCTTGTCTTAGTACAATGCCCTTAAAATTTTTGTGAAGAAATACAAATTTCTTTTAACCATTTACATTTTTAAAAATCTTTGTTTTTATTGCTTTACATCTCAAATTAAATGTAGAAAGGTTTCTTTTGAGTTTATTTCTAATGTCTAAAGAATTTTGGAATCTTGTAAGGGTAGTTATGATGTTATTTTATGTGCCTTGTTTAGACATTTCTTTTCACTTCAAGTATTACTCTGAAAAGTAACTATTTTATATCATTTAGATAGGTTTAATTGTCCTTGAAGAATTATCTTTTAACCACTTACTTATCTAAATTCAGTAAGATAGTAAGATACACTTTTTTTTTTTTTTTTTTTTTGGAGGTACCAGCGATTGAACCCAGGACCTCATACATGGAAAGCAGGTGTTCAACCACTTGAGCTACATCTGCTCCCCTTAAATATTTTTTTATTTGCCACAGTTGCCTACTTCTCATGCTAAGAGCATATCCAAGAAATGCATCATATTATTTTGTTTGAGTCACAATTGAAAAAGTTTCTTGCTATACTCTTAAAAAGATATCTTAGAGAGAGGTTCCAATAACTGAAAATAAAATGGACTAATTTTTGGTTAATATTTTTTATTTGACCTCTATGGACAGAAATTTATACATCCAGGAATTTAGTATGTGTGTTTCATTTCCAAGAATGAATCTAAAAGGCTTTTTAAAGATATAACCTGAAGCCCGCCCTCATTATGGTAGAGGAAGAGCCAATGGTGGAATCTTGAAACCCAAGTAAAAAGACTTAACTGTTTGTAAGCAATATAAGCAATAGGAAGGCTTAAGTTTTACAATCCTAATGCCCATGTATAGTTGTCTAAATTTTGAAAGAAAAAAAAAAAAAAAGTAATGGAATAAAAAGTAATGCATTTGGGCTCCTTTCCCAACCCATTCTGTTGTCAATTACATTGAACAGGTAGAAAAGAATTGAACTATGTTTTCTTAATAAATCTAGTCTCATCTAACTGAAAAGTGGAATGCCTGAAGCCTGATGAAAGGTGTGTACTCTGATTCTGCAAGCAAAAGCTGTTGGTACAGAAGCTATACAAAAATAATCTCCCATTAATTCACAAGAAAACATTCTGTTGGCATAATGCGGAAGGAGTTTTAAGAGCCTTTGTAGCTCCTGGACAATTAGTCACCATTTCCTTCTGTGTTTACATGGCTGAATTAGATTTCCTTTCTTTTTATGCTTCCATAGATGTCCCAAAATAAAGGGTCATTTAAATATCAGTAGTTCATAGCAAAAAACTTTTAGAGAGTGTTGCCATGTCTTTGTGAGGAATTAATTTCTTAGTTTATCTTGTGTTAATACAGTTAGACTGGAATAACATGAGGTATGACTTATGTTGAAGTAAAAGATTATGATGTGCTAAGAGTGCCAGTGCTAAACATGACTGTCCTTGTTTTTAACCCAAGATATATATTCAAATTATTCACACAAAATGCTTCCAATATGCAGGTGGCTATAAGGGAGATAATAATGGCTTGCTTTCCATAGTTGTTAGAAGTTTATTTTAACAGATAACTTACCTGACTGGTATGAATTGTCGTTAAAATAGTTTCACTTTAGTCTTTTGTCCAGTGATTTAATCAATGTCAGGCAGTGTCACTGCTTAGATAACAAATAGAAGTATGTGTTTGCTACCATAACTGCATAGGATTAGAGTCAAGGAATACTATTTTGCTAAATTTTCAGTGGCTTCTGTCAATAGGAGACTAACTATATGAAAAAGTAAAATATTTGTATTCAACAGATGAACTGAACAAAGCACATATAGATGTCATGTGTGGACAGGTACCAACTTAAACAGATTAGTTTCTCCCAGTGTATCTGTTAAGCAGTGGTTTGTTGATAAATATTTGACAACCAGCTCTCCAGAGGAAATAACCCTGATTTTGTAGCCATTTTCTGATTTCTCTGTTGTGAATTCTCCCACTATAGTCTATTTCAAGGTACCAACCAAATGTTAACAAACATGGGGTGGGAAAGAGATGCTCAGTGGCATACCATTCCATACAAAGTAATTTCCACCATGCAGATACAGTAGATATAAGTAACCACAAGAGCATAGGTAATAGTAAAATACAATGAAATATTAGAAAGTGATGAGTTTTTATAATTTAATTTTATAATTTAATTTTTAACAATAATAAAAATTATTATTACCAAATGTAATTACTTTCCAATAATAGGGTTGTATTTAACCTATAACATAGTTGAACCTCTAGTATTACAGAATGTTATCTATCCTTTACAATTTTGTTTTTTCAGAGTGGTATAGTCCAAGTGTTTTTGTTTTTGTTTTTTTTTTAAAGATTTTATTTATTTATTCATTTATCCCCCCCCTTGCTGCTTGTGCTCGCTGGGTCAGCTAACCACGCCGTGCGGGCGGGCTTGCCTTCACCAGGAGGCCCTGGGAACCGAACCCGGGGCCTCCCATATGGTAAACGGGAGCCCTACTGATTGAGCCACAGCCGCTTCCCTAGTCCAAGTGTTAAGTGGGTTGCTGGGCACATGCTTCCCTCTGTTTCAGAGCTGCAGGAGGATGGTCCTTCCCCAGCTCCTCTATCTTTAATGAGGATTGTTTGTTCATTAGGACCTTGGGCAAAGGGATTTTCTCACTGAGCTCCATCAGTGAGAAAAACTGAGAGTGAAATAGGCATTAACAGACCTTCAAACCAGTATTTCTTAGCCTTTTTGTTATTATACTTCTTTTAGGCACTTTTTTTTTTTTTCCTAAAAGCCCCCTTCCCTGTGAAATTTTTACCACAGTTATACTGTGTAGCTGTTTATGTACTATATGTATACATATACATAAAAAGAGCAAATATAAAGCTTACTCCTTTTTTTAAATGCAGGATTAAGAATGACTAAATACAAGTGAGTGGATGTAGTTCAAGTGGTTGAGTGCCTGCTTCCCACATAGGAGGTCCCGAGTTCAGTCCCTGGTGCCTCCTAAAAACAAACAACAAGTAAGCAAACGAAAAAACCAACTCAGGGGAGCCAATGTGGCTCAGTGTTTGAGCACCGGCTTCCCACATGCGAGATCCTGGGTTGAATCCTAGGCCCCTCAAAAAAAAAAAAAAAGAATGACTAAATACAAATTTAGGTTAAAAGTTAAATTACAGTTGAAAAGCCAGTAACATTTCACTGTATTTGCTGAATAACTTTTAATATAATTAATTTACTTACTTAAGTTATAATATACCAAATTACATATAAGCTAGTAATTTATATAAATATATACTAATAATAGCAATATATTTAAATTTTAAAAATTTATTCAAAAGTGATAGTTTTCTAACAAAAGTAAAACATTTGAAAACATTAATCTATTAAAAAATTATCTTTGGTGACCTTAACTTTTAACTTTTGCTTGACATGAGAAAATTTTGATTTAATTATCCTAGATATTCTTTCAGATGTTGTTGACTTTTTTTTCAGCACTTAGTATAATTAACGATATGTTGAATAACTATTGTAGAATTAAATAATAAAATATAAACCAATTTTATATAATTCTAAAGCCCACCTACACAAAAGCATTGAGGAACAAACATAAACAATATTCATGAGGCAGCCAAGAGGCAAGCAGAGGCCATCTCTCATAATATGACTTTGAGATCAAGCATTCGATTAAGAGAAAGTCCTTCAATCATTGCCATCTATTCACCATAGTTTTGAGGCACTGACCTTGCATGTATTTTGTGTCTCTTCATGAACTCAATGTCAGTGCTGCTCATGTGATATCCAAGAAAACCCAACAAAAGTAATAAAATACTAAGGAATAAGATTTTTGTCAACTAGGATTGAGAGTTGGAAGACCACAAATCATAAGATTTTTTTTTCACTTTTCCCTAATCAATTTTGCTCCATTTACTATCCCTGATAAGAATGCATGCTATAAATAAATATATCAAAACCATGAGGAGGAGGGAACTCTTGCCAGAATGACTCTGATGAGTCTCACAGGGTTCTGATGGGAGGCAAATAATAGTCTTCTCTAGAGATCTGGCCTCCCTGGAGCTTAGGCTTCCAAAGATGTGGCCATGTCTATCCCCATCCTATCCTCTACCTGCAATCCGAAGCCATCCCAAAGGATTCTTTCTCTTATGCCCAGATCATTTTTCAGTGGCATTTGTAAATAAGACACTGGCTTTAATTATCTTGCTTATAGGAAATAACTACGTATTACTTTTTTTTTATGGTTTACTTATGTATTATGATTTGAGGAATTAAACATATTTAATAAAAGTTCTGTTATATAATAGATGCTCTTAAAAATATTAACTAACTCCCTCAAGTTAATTTTATATTGACTTATATGTAAAGTGCCTGTCTATAGCTTCAGTCTTATAACTTATTCTTTTACGTTTAATCCTACCTTTAAGTGTTTCTGGATAATTTCTTCTATTGTTCCTTGTTTTGTTTTTCCTTTTAAAAAATATTTAATAGCTAATGATTCTAGAATGCACATGTTCAGTGTATAATTGTTTTTTCAGTTAGGTACTTAATAGCTTTTTATTTGCTTATCTGTAGAATTTTTTTTTTTTTTAATTACAACACTTTATTGCAGCATCGGCACAGGTCAGATTTCTGAAGCTGGCGAAGATCGGGCAGCATTTCCATGTGAAATGTTACAACATTTTTGAACAACAAAGTCAATTCTTCTTTATCCAGATTGACAGAAATGGATTTTTGAGGCATCAGTTATTGAAATTATGCCTCTCCTTTCTTTTGACCTATATCTGTGATCCTGTGTGCCAAGGAAAAGTAGATTACTTTTTTCCCCCCATATTTCTGATCCAATTTCAATTTTTAAACAGCTTCAGGCGCTTCTTCAGATATGGCCCAAACTGCCCCCCCGGGAAGCCCTGGAGCTTCTGGATTTCAACTATCCAGACCAGTACGTGCGGGAATATGCTGTGGGCTGCCTGCGACAGATGAGGTATAACCTGAAGATGGCTTTCTTTGGAACAAGGAATAGCATGGGGAGGGGAATGTCTCCTTGAAGGCCTCATAAAAAAGGAAAAGGCCAAGAATTATTCAGAGATCAAAGCATTTGTTTTCCCTCTTCCCCCTTAACAATTACTCTGTATTGTAGAACAAAACAAAACTAACATAGTGGATTGGGAGGTCCCCAAGACCACTTTTAGATTCGATGATTCACTAGGAAGACTTGCAGGACTCAACATTTAGGCATACTTGTGGCTATGGTTTATTACAACAAAAGGATACAGAGCAAAATCAGCAAAGGGAAAAGATATATGAGGCAAAGTCTGGAAGAAACCAGACTAAAGCTCAAGTATCCTTTCCCAGTGCAGTGACACAGAATGTACTTAGTTCCCCCAGCAATGAATTGTGACAATATGTGTGAAGTGTTGCCTACCAGGGAAGCTTGTGAGAGACTTTGTGCCCATGGTTTTTATAGGGGGGTAGCACTTAAGTACATCTACCTGGCCAATACCCAAATTCCAGATTCCCGAAAGGAAAGCAGGTGTTTACCATAAACCATATTGTTTGCACAGTTTTTAGGCACAGAGAGCCACTCTTACCAGTTAAAGTAATAGAATCCATTTTCTTTTTCACATGCATATTCTGTCCACTACCCAGAATTAAGAAATGTTAATATTTTTGTCATTTTTTTAGATATTTTTAAGTAAAATAAATAAAATGTTACAATTAAAGTTAAGTCCTCATAATTTCCTTACCAGTCCTAATTACTTTCTTCCCTTCCCAGAGACAACCATCACCATGAATTTGTTTCCTTTTATGTCATATTTTCCCATTTTTACCACACATATTGACATCTATAAAAATATATAGAATGATAGTGTACACTAAAAAATTACACAAATATGGCTTACCATTTACATTGTTTTACATCTTGCTTTTTTTCATTCAGCATTAGATTTCTGAGGTTAACCTCCACTGTTACGTAGTTTAGTCTTTTCTTTGCTGTGTAACATTCTATCATATGGATATGTCATGTATAATCCATTCTCCTACTGAAGAACATATATAATCCATTCTTCTATTATAAACAATTCTGCAGTGAACTTGCTTGTGCCCTTTGGGTAGTACATGTGTGAGAAAATCTATGGGAATTATCAAAGAAATGCCATTGTTGTGGCAGTCTCAGGAAATGGGCATTTTCAGGTTTATCCATTTTCTTATCGACTATATGGTTATTTGAAAAATAAATTTTTAGAACCGTATGGATACTGTGATCTCTTTTTCTTTTAAAATTGTGTATGTTTTAAACCCACATAATTTCCAAAAGAATCACACAAACTCTAATAGCAGTTATTTCTGGTGCATGAAATTAGAAGGGTGAGGGAAGAGGAAGGAGGGGTTTCTCCTTTTTACACTATTTATAGTTTTTATAATAGGCATAGGTTTTACAATGAAACTTAAGGTTATTGTTTAAGTATTAAAACATGAGCCTCTCTGTTGCTTCTCAGTCTCTCTGCATTTGGATTGGGGACCTGAGAGGGAGGGGCTACCTGGCTTCCTTTGGGCAAAGCCAATCGCTTTTTTTAAATGCTTTGATATCTATGAGTAGATCTCTGTGATCCCCATGGTCCATGGAACTAATTCTGGTTTTTTCCCTCATGTATTGAAATTTATGATGATGGGTTTTTGTTTTGTGGTATATAGTTTTAGTCCCAGATCTGCCTGGGAGTAGCTCATTCCCTTAACATTTGTTGAGAAATCATACACAAATCCCTTATACCAAAGCCCTTGCTTTTCACACTTTACTGTCCTTGCCCCTGATGGGAGTGTGTTTACATGGGAATGGTTTTGGAAGTGTAATGATTTAGAGATGCACACAAAATAGAGAATCACTAACCTTAATTCAGGCCAGTTAATAACAATATTGTCTGTTATATTAATTCAGTGGTTGGATCCTCAATTACAAATAAGTTCATTTTCTTATCCTTCAAATTATCTGAGTACAATGAATGTAAGCATGTAACAGTCTGGCCTAAAAGAACCATTGTGTTTCAATAAGTTAGTATTTGAGAATTTGATAGGAAGGGATCTTTTTATGCCACAGATTGGTGAGTAACTTACTCTGTTCTTGTTTTCTTTCAGTGATGAAGAACTCTCTCAATATCTGTTACAGCTGGTACAAGTTTTAAAATATGAGCCTTTTCTTGATTGTGCCCTCTCTCGATTCCTATTAGAAAGAGCACTTGCTAATCGGAGGATAGGACAGTTTCTATTTTGGCATCTCAGGTAAATCTTCTATATTTCAATTTGAGGCCACAGTATGCATTAGTAAATATAAACCAACTTAATATAGAACATTTAACAGAATAGTCAGCTGCTTTAGTTGTTTCTGAGCCTAAAACATTTACACTGTTGTGTTGGTTTCTCTTTTTCTTGTTAAGCAACTTTTGATTTTCGTGATTTGACAAAGTAATTCAGAATAAGCATCTCTCCATGCCTGTTTGATTTTAACTGAAAATAATAATGAATGTATTGCTGTTTTCTGGTAAAAATGTATGTATTCTTTAAATATATTTGATCTACATGCAGACTTAGTTATGCTTCCCAAAAGGTTTGGATGTTATTGTCATCTTATTGGGTAAAGATTTTTATGTTTTACTATAATAACTATTTTATTTCCAGCCTCTTTAATACTAGATTATTTTCAGAAATACATGAGCCTTATTTTACCAATTTTGTGAAGTAAACTCAGGAAAGAAAACTAAAGTTGTTCTTTTGTTTCCAAGGAAAATCATAGCTTCCTCATTTCTGGCTGTACTCAGATTTTTTGCTTTTTCACCTATATTTCTGAGTATTGAAAGTAATACTTTTCCAAAAAAAAAAAAAAGTATTTTTCCTTTCTTCTTTTAGGCAGTTTCTTAAAGAAACTTAGCTCTATGATATTTTGTTTATTTTAGGTTTTATATTTATGAATATTGTTTTCTTTATTCATAGTTTTTCTTGTTTTTAACTTGTCCTCTTTTCCCACTCAGTTTGGTCTTCTTACTTTTAAACCCTTCAGAAAATAACAAAATAAGGTGTCCTTCCTTTTTCAAATGTGCACACCATTTTTTTTTTTTTTAATTTATTTATTCATTTATCCCCCCCCCTTGCTGCTTGTGCTCGCTGGGTCAGCTAACCACGCCGTGCGGGTGGGCTTGCCTTCACTAGGAAGCCCCGGGAACCGAACCCAGAGCCTCCCATATGGTAAACGGGAGCCCTACTGATTGAGCCACAGCCGCTTCCCGCACACCATTCTTTAATAGAGAAAAAAACTGAATAGGAGCTAATTGAGGCATTAGTTAATTGTGTGACATCAGTCAAATTCCTTAAATCTGTGTTTCAGCTTAATTCACTTTAAATTGGTAAAACAACCATTCCCCGATGAAAGGTGAAATCAGATGAGGTGAAAAAATTTGACTGCTTGGAATAAAGACTTACTAATTATGAAATCTTGTAACTTTTCAAACTCTGAAGTATCTCTAGAGTTAAAGAAGTGGGAAATTGACCATCTCACTAATAATTATATCCAAGATGAGGTGTTCATTTCTTTAATTGGCATCATAAGTTAATGTCATGGTAGAATAGAGAAGTCAGTATTTTTATTTGGTGATCTTAAGTGACCGGTAAACAAACTATTTTAATTTTAACTTTCTGCAGGTCAGAAGTGCACATTCCTGCTGTCTCAGTACAATTTGGTGTCATCCTTGAAGCATACTGCCGGGGAAGCATAGGCCACATGAAAGTGCTTTCCAAGCAGGTATCAGCTTGTTTTAATTGTCATGTGCAATTTTTGTATATGGTGTTCAATAAATTGTACCAAATGCCAATTGTCCCTTCACATTATTTCATAGAGGTTTTAGTAACTGAATCTAAGTTCTTTTATAAAAATTTTGGGAATTTAAGTTACAACAAAGTTAGCAGAAGAATATTAACTGAATGATACCTGAAAAAAATTAGTTAAGATTTCTTGTATTTTCTATATGAATACCATGTCTTAAATTTTAACAGAATATACCTATATGGTGATGATGACAATGGTCATGGAATCTTTAGACCCATTTTTATATAAAATAGACAACATTATTTTATAAGTATAAATTATTTTTAAAGCTAAAATAAACAAAAGCTACTTAAGAGAACCATTAAGCTGTTTTGTTGAATATGGCATTTCAAAATTGGGGTTATTGCTGACAATTGCAGTTTCAGTATCCAATTAGTTACTATATTTTGTTTTTATTTCATAATATTGAGAGTATACTGATTTAAGTAACTGCAAACAGTAGAGGTTTCTTAATAGTTTGCTTGCAAATGGGAAACGTAATAATGGCCCAGGATTGGTTTGCTGGTATGTTCTTGGTCCCCTTGAAGGCTGGAGTGAGGGCATATCTGCCATCTAAAAAAGCCAACCTTTTATTCCATCTTCTCCATGCCTGAGTCCTTCATTCAGCCATACTGACAAACTGTTCTTGTTTTCTAGCAATAATTTTTCCTGAGCCAAGTATCATCTAACCTAACACTAACATGTTTTCTTCATGGGATTTAATATACATTTACTCAGAACCTACTATACACCAGAGGTTATGTTAGACATTAGCAGTATAAGTCAAATTAGCCATTGTCCCTGCCTTCAAAGAGTTTGTATATTCCAAAGAGCAGCTGGACAAATGAGTGCTTAGGTATTCTGATAGAAGTATTGTTATGAGAGTGTTACTGAAGTACAAAGGTAGGCCTCCTAACCTAGCTCAGGGCATTAGGGAAGTCTTCTCAGTGGAGGTGACAGTTGTGGTGAGTTTTGAAGGTCAAGTTCATGGTAGCTAGGTGGAGGGAGACTGTAATTCTGGTAGAGGAGAATTCACAGATGTTGTTCAGCACTGAAGAGAGTATTGTCAACTTCATTGTGACAAGGCCAGTGAGTTCCGGTTGGAGAAATAAGTCCCAAATGTTCATGCCCAGCTACTTATTATTTTTATTGTGATAACATATATGTCTGTGATATGAGTGATAAGTATTAGGAAGTTAGTTTCATTTAGCTGATATAACTTTAAACCAGTATATTCATTTTTCTTAGTTTCCTTGATATTAAAAAGTCTCTCCGAGTTTGCTCTCTTTTCTAACCTGTCTCATTTGAAGGCTTTTTGTTTCCCCATCCTTAACCTTCCACTCATTCCTGTACCTCTCTTTGTTCCACTCTGTTTTCATATCAGATCCCTGTGTAAGTTCCCATTTGAATTACCAGAGGAACCCTCATAAGATGTTTTTAATATTTAGGGCTTCTCATTAATGTTAAAACAGCTCTCTCTGATCCCTCCCTAGAAAGCCCATTAATGATGTTACTAATAGGTAACATTTATTTATAGATACTATTATTCTCCTAGTTTAAAAAAAATTATTGTGGTAATATATAACATAAGCTTTGCCATTTTTCATCTTTTTTTATATAAATTATTTTCTTATCAGAGAGTTCCCATGTACCCTCCCTATTATAAGCACTCTGCGCTAATGTGGTACCTTTGTTACAACTCTTGAAAGAATATTATTATAATTGTACTATTAGCTATAGTCCATAGTTTACATTAGGATTCACTGTTTGTGTTGTATAATCCTATGGCTTTTTTAAAAAAATTTTATTCTAGTTAACAATGTAAAATCATTTTAACCATTTAATTGTACATCAGTGATATTAACTACATTTACAATATTGTGCAACCATCACGCCAACCATTTCTACAACTTTTGTCATCACTCCAAACAAACATTGTACCCGTTAAGCAATAACACCCAGTTCTTCCTTCCTCCCAACCCCTGGTAACCTCTAATCTAATTTCTGTCTCTGAATTTGCCTTTTATAAATATTTCATGGAAATGGAATCATACAGCATTTGTACTTATTCTTTTTCTTGGTTGATGAGTAGCAAGAAGACTGTACCCTTTACATTGCAGTTCTTATTATCACTGTAAGCCCATAAATAAAAAGGCAAGGTGTTGAAACACTTAAAGTATGTAACTTATGGCCATGGAGGTATTCAGGGCACTGTTTCAGGAAATAGATGTCAACACAACTTAGAGATGGGGCATGAAAATTCCCAACTGTACAAACACGGAAGAAATTCAAATTTGAAATACTTCAAAAAGTTCCTGTTTGCATAGCCCAGTTTTCATTTGGTTCTCTTGTATTAGTGTTTGTAGAACTCCTGGAATTGTTGAGAAGTGAAGTATCTGTGGTTTTGACAGATGGCTAACTTGACAAGCCTCAGCCTACTCAATTTTATCAAGTTGTATAGAATCTTCTCAGGTTCCTGTGAGTGAGGACTAAGCCTATCTGTAGAAACTGCATGTTTGATTTCACTTTCCTAAAGAGCCTTGGTGATTTCCTTGCATAGAAGTAGAGTTCTAAAATGAAAAATATTTAAAAAGTTAAAAAAATCTCCTGTTCATGGAAAAATTCAAGTCATGGTGCTCCTTATATTTGTTATATTGGTATAGGATATACATATTTCTGTTTTTACTCTTAGTTGTTTGCAGTTACAATAAAATGATGATAAAATGTACCCATGCTCCTTCTCATTTACAGATAACTGAAGAGATTGAATTTTATACAATATAAAATGGAAATACCCTCAATTATTTAATAATAATGTTGACTTTTAAATAAATGGTTCGATTCAGTTGTCCATTGTTAATTCATCTATACCATTTGCATAAGTTGTTTTTATTTGCCTGAGTTTTGATAAGCAGAGTTACCTCAGTATTTAGACACAATTCAGGAATTAGCAAGGAGTAATTTATACTGGGTCAACAAATACTTGTGTTTATATTTACTTTTTTACTTTATTACACAACAATCCATTTAACTATGTTATTAATGGAAGGAGAATATACTGGGAAGATGTCATAAAAGAGTGATGACAAGAAGTAGATGTTGCAGGTTGAATTTCAGGAGCCCCAGAGTTATTTCTCATAAGTTTTCCTCTTACACTATGAAGGAGACCAAATGGAGTGGTGCAGATTGGTGGTTTTTCAAATTCTTTTATTCAATGAGCTAAAAAGTTCTGAGGAATTTGTTCCATGTTTTTCTTAAAAAACCGATGATCTTGTATCATTTTCATTTTCTCTATAAGATTTCATTTAAGTAAAATGTTTTTAAAAGTTTGCAAAACTGTAAGTAATAAGTGATTAAAAAAATAAGATTTTTATTCTATATGTGAACTGCTTATCATAAAAAACTTTTTTACTTTAGCTGGTTGTTTTTGTTGAGAGGGGATGGTTATTGATTAATGTGGTCATGTGATAATGCATTACTTTATATTATATTTAACCACAAATGAATTTTGGGGTTGGGGGATCTTGTTTTTCAGGTTGAAGCACTCAATAAGTTAAAAACTTTAAATAGTTTAATCAAACTGAATGCAATGAAGCTGAACAGAGCCAAAGGGAAGGAGGCTATGCACACTTGTTTAAAACAGAATGCTTACCGGGAAGCTCTCTCTGGCCTACGGTCACCTCTGAACCCATGTGTCATCCTCTCAGAACTCTAGTAAGTGACTGTCTTTGCTGTGCTTAGTGAGTTTCTCATGAAACTAGTAATGCAAAAAGAACTTCCCAGTCACTGCCTTAGGAAGTAGTAGGGCCAGCTATCAGTCCCATTGAATGGAATATAATTAAAGAAGGAAATCTTTAAAGTCCTTGAAGGCTATACTTCTGTTCAGTAATGTATGCCTACCAGCTAAATTTACCTGTGGGGTTAATGAAAGTTATTACAAGTTAATTTCCTTTCAATTGTATATAACTAAATTTTTCTATATTACTGATTTCTAAGAGTGAGAATCCCGTATAAGCAAAATATTGGAAACCATAATAAATTATTTAGTAATTGACTTTCCTATTTTAAAATGAGATCTTGAATGAATTTACAAACTTATTTTTCACTTTATTTCCTACAAAATAATAATGAAAAAGTAATAATATGTGTTCTATATAATATCAGTATTCAAAATTGATCTTTCTCTCTTTAAGAAATCAAGAATGGGGAAGCGGCTGTGGCTCAATCAGTAGGGCTCCCGTTTACCATATGGGAGGCCCCGGGTTCGGTTCCCGGGGCCTCCTGGTGAGGGCAGGCCCGCCCGCATGGCGTGGTTAGCTGACCCAGCGAGCACAAGCAGCAAGGGGGGGATAAATGAATAAATAAATAAAATCTTTGAAAAAAAAAAAAAAAAAAGAAATCAAGAATGATCTCAAAATAGTCCTAATTTTTATCCAATGAGGTACTCAGATTTCTTCTTCACTAAATATAGTACTACAAAGTTAAGGATGAAGAAAGAAAGCAGAGGAGGAATTTTAAGTGGAGATAGGGAAAAGACATATCTAGAGTTTATAGTTCAGTCCATTTGGTCTCAGTGCCTGCCAACCAAAGCTGCCCTCATGGTTTCTTTTCTCCCAGGAGAAAATGTTCTATCCCTGACTTTCTGCAGACCTGAAAAGAACAGAGGAGGGCTTTGCCCAAGCCTAGTATATCAGGGTAAAATAAGAATCTTTTGCAAATATTCTTGCTGTCCTGATTTTGTGATAATCAGGGTAGGCTAAACATTCATTTTATTAGAAAGCATCCATGTGTCCCCAGACCTAGTTTTTCTCCCTAGGTCTGGTTTTTAGAATGCTGGTGATAAACTAAGCCTGATTTATTATATTACCTTCCTGTATGGGAAAAGATGGTAACTTTGGGTATCTTTGGTCAACCTTAAGAGATATAGCAGGGGGACGGATGTGGCTCGGGTGGTTGGGTGTCCAGGTCCCTTATGGAGGGACCTGGGTTCGATCCCCAGGACCTCCCGGTAAAAATAAAAAAAAGAAAAATATAGAAGGCGCGTGGGCCACCAGGCTCCGTGCGCAGGCCCCGCCAGGCCCCACAAGCCACGCAGCAAGATGATGATGTAACAGGAGAGTGACACAAGAGAGAGCCAAGACAAGATGCACAGAAAAACCAGGAACTAAGGTGGCGCAGGCAGTAGTAGGACACCTCTCTCCCACATCGGAGGTTCCGAGGATCTAATCCCAGTGAAGGCAGGAGGAGAAGGATGAGAAGAGAGGGCAGGAAACGGACACAGAGAGTTGCCCAGCAAACAGACACAAAAACAGCAAAACAAGGGGGGGGGTGTAAAAATGGATAAAAGTAAATAAATAAATCCTTAAAAAATGTATAGAGAAGGAAGATTCGGACTATAGTTAGTAGTAATACTTTGACAATGCTCTTTCGTGATTTATTAACAAATGTTTCACAGCAATGCAGGGTGTTTGTGGGGGGTGATGTATGGGAGCCCTGTATGATGTTATGCATGTTTGTTTTGTAAGATCACGATGTTTACTGAACACTTATAGTTTGTGTATGTTCATGTATGAATGATATACCTTAATAAATTGTTTTAAAATAAAATATTAATCAAAATTTTAAAAAAAGAATCTTGTCTTATCTTTAAATTGAAGTGGGTTAACTTTTCCCTTGTTTGATTTCAGTGTTGAAAAGTGCAAGTACATGGATTCCAAAATGAAGCCTTTGTGGCTGGTGTATAACAATAAGGTGTTTGGTGAGGATTCAGTTGGAGTGATTTTTAAAAATGGAGATGGTAAGTACTAAGTCTTTTGTCATGCCAAATTCTGTAGTATTTTTCATTTGTTGTCAGTTTGCTTTATCTGAAATGGGATGTGTAAACGTGTAGGTGGCAGCCAAGAAGTAGCTATTGTCATAAGGTCAAACTTGGCATATCCTACATCACTTTATTTTTCCCTTGGAAATTGACTTTGCTTCTATGCACACTATTTTAATAAATCTGCCTCTGTTTTCTACAAGTAAAATGTCTCTGTCTACTTCTTTCATAGAACGCTTGTGAAATACAAGCAGATATTTTCTATAATGGTATTCATACATCCTGTTTCAGTGATAGCAATGTTGACTTTTTCCTCCATCTTTTTTTAAATAAAATATCTGACCAATTCATACTTTAAAAAGGAAATATATAACAAAAGAATAAACAAAAATAAAATAAATTTTAAAAAGAGAAAGAAAATAAAAGAATAAACAAAAAATTTAAAAAAATTTTTAATTTAAAAAGAAATATCTCAGGTAATCACACCAACCAAAAGGCAGCCGTCACTGCTACCACTTGTTAGTTGTGTGACTATAGGCAAGTCAGGTGAAACTCATGCGTTTATTCATGCCCATGAGTTTATTCATGTCCACGAGTGTTATAGCATATCTATTTCATGTTTATCAAAAGGAATTAAGTGAGATAGCACAACTAAATGTGCTCAATATAATATGTTCTTACAGCTTCTTTAAAAAGAATTCATAGAGGGGGTCGGATGTAGCTCAACTGCTTGGGCGTCCGTCTCCCATATGGAGGGACCCGGGTTTGATCCCCGGGACTTCCCGGTAAAAAAAAAAAAAAAAAAAAAAAAACATAGAGTTTGCTAGCCATTTAATCACTTAAACATACAAATGTCATTATGTGGATACTGCTTTCACACATGTCCTGTTACCTAGAAATTATCCTTGGATATATTATTACAGTATTAGGGATCCATGATGCAATGATTTCATGTAATTCTTAAAAATATCCTGTACAGCCCTTAAAACAAACAAGGCGGAAAAAAATCAATATGAATTGTATGGATGCTGTAATACAAATGATATTAGTACCTGATACAGTACCTTATACGTGGTAAACAAAAAAAAATTTTTTTTTTACTTAGTTTCTGAAATAGTGTTACAGGGATGTGATAACCAACCAGTAAATATGGTAAACATTAAAATTGGGGGGGTGGGGGTGGAGATCAGTAGTTTTAGTTAGTTCTGATTGATCTTTGAGTTAATGAGTTATTAGGCACAAAATTGAAAGCACTTATAATGAAGCAGTATTTTTTCTCTTAGACTTACGACAGGATATGTTAACACTCCAAATGCTACGCTTGATGGATTTGCTCTGGAAAGAAGCTGGTCTGGATCTTCGGTGAGATTTCTAGTGAATTTATTTTTTTGTCTCATATTGTAGTTCTCATCTTGTTAATTCTTTCCCTTCTGCTATTATTATTAATCATTGTTCAGAGTAATACTTATTTAGCACTTTACAGTTCACTGTTTACTTTCAAATATATTAAATTATTTAAACCATAGCAGATTTAAAACTATATGTGTAACTGAGAGTCCAGAAAAAAGCAGTAAGTCTGAACTTCCAACAAGGCCTGGACATCCAGCAAGAGTCGTATTCCATCCTGTGACTATGAAAGTGCTGTTAGAGAAGGGTGCATGGCATTTATAGACCAGAGAAAAGCTTGTGCCTCTTCGAGCTTAGCCCAGGACATTTATTCCTCTACCTGACAAGGGAAAACAGACAGAAGCATTTAGGTAGGCTTGCGGGTTTTTAGCTTACCACCATTAACAGGGATAGACAGTAAAGCAGAACGGATTTGTGATGACAGAAAAAAAGAACCATAATAGATTATAAAAGTTAAATTTAAAAGATCAAATTGTTATCAAGTGTTCCAAGTTAACAAGCATTGGAAGATATTGCAAATTAAAAGTTTATAATTATTGTAAAAATATTAGACTTTGAATATCATCCAATAAAATTAGAATTCAAACTTCAGACTGTGAATTATATTCACAGTAAACAGGATAGGGAGTTAATAATCCTAAATTTTAAAAATTATTGCCTAACAAATTTTTTTAAAAATGATAATCCAGCATAGGACACTGTTGAAGCAACACAAATACAGGTATTTTTATGCACTACTGTGAATTGATAACACTTCTGCGTATCAAGTTTATGCTCTTTACTCAGTATTTCCAGAATTTATACTAAAATTGAAATTAATGATAGAGTTTATGCACCAAGATAATTATCCCAGCTTTATTTACAATAAAAAATTTTAGAACACAAATAGCTACTAATTTTGTGTCAATACAAACAAAAGCCAGAGCATCCTATGACCAAATATCTAGGTATCTTAAACTATTGTTTGTAGAGAATTGCTTATAATTTGGAAAAAGTGCTTATCTTCTAATGCTAAATGAAATAAGTCATATGCAAATATGTTTATAAAATTATTTCAATCATATTAAAAATGCATAGAAAAAAGACATTAACATGTTAACAGAAACTAAAACGGTAATGGTAACATTATTTCTGGGTGGTGGGATTATATGTGGTTTTTTTGCTTCTACTTTTTGTGTCTTTTTCTACAGTTTTCTAAAACATGCTGCTACTCCTTTTTTGTTTGTTTGTTTAAAGAAGTTATGAGTTTCCAGAACAATCTTGCATAAAATACAGAAATACACTGCGCCACTACCAACACCTTGCATTGGTGTGGAACATTTGTTACAATTGATGATAGAACTTTTTATTTTTTTTTTTAATAATTGTACTGTTGTTTTTAAACAGTAGTTACCTTTATTACACTTGATGAGTGTTAAAATAGTACTAATAATTAATGTACATAGTTTACATTAGGTGTCCTTTTTTTTTCTGATATACCACCCTATTAACACCTTGTATTAGTGTTGTACATTTGTTATTATTCATGAAAAACCATTCTTATACTATTAATTATAGCCCATCATCTACAATAGAGTTTATTGTTATACAGCCCTGTATTTTATCTTTTAATTATTATTAAATTAACATATGTGACCTAAAGTTCCTCTTTAAACCACATTCGTTGCTGTGAATTAAACTCACTGTAATGTACCACCATCACCACTATCCATTTCCAAAGCTTTACAATCAACCTAAATAGAAATTCTGTACAAATTAAGGATCAACACACCATTTTCTAAGCCCAGTCTATCACCCTGGTAACCTGTATTCTAGATTCTACCTCGGTGAGTTTGTTTATTATAATTGGCTCATATCAGTGAGATCATGCAATATTTGTCCTTTTGTTTCTGGCTTATTTCACTCAGCATAATGTCCTCCAGGTTCATCTATGTTGTCACAAGCATCAGGACTTCTTTTTTACGGCTGAATAATCTCTATTTGTATGTATATACCACATTTTGTGTTTCCATTCATTGGCTGATGGACTCTTGGGTTGCTTCCATCTTTTGGCAATTGTGAATCATTCTGCTATGACACTGGCATGCAAATATCTCTTCGATTCTCTGCTTTCAGTTCTTCTGGGTATATATCTAGTAGTGGGATTGTTGGGTTATATAGTAATTTTATATTCAGCTTCCTGAGGAACTGACAAACTGTCTTCCCACAGCAGCTGTATCATTTTACATTTGCACCAGTAATGAATGAGTGTTCCTATTTCTCCACATCTTCTCCCAAACTTGGAGTTTCTGTTTTGTTTTGTTTTTAATAATAGCCATTCTGGTGGGTGTGAAATAATATCTCATGGTTTGGATTTGCATTTCCCTAAAAGCTAGTGATGTTGAACATCTTTTCATGTGCTTTTTTTTAGCCTTTTGTATATCTCTCTTAGGAGAAAAGTCTATTCAAGTCTTTTGCCCATTTTTTAATTGGGTTTGTTTGTGTTTTTGTTGAGTTGTAGGATTTCTTTATGTATTCTGGATATTAAATCCTTATTGGATATGTGGTTTCCAAATATTTTCTCCTGTTGAGTAGTTTGTCTCACTTTAATTTCGAGGAGGTCCCATTTATCTATTTTTTCTTTTGTTGCTTGTGTTTTTGCTGTAAATTGTTGCCTAATATAGGACCCTAAAGATGCTTCCCTGCATTTACTTCTAGGGGTTTTATGGTCCTGATTCTTATATTTAGGTCTTTGATCAAAAGTTAATTTTTGTGTAAGGTGTGAGATAGGGGTCCTCTTTGATTTTCAAAATTAAACACTTCTGCACCTCAAAGGATTTTGTGAAGAGGGTAAAAAGGCAGACTACTCAAGGGGAGAAAGTATTTGGAAATCACACATCTGACAAGGGTCTAATACCCATGATATATAAAGAGATCTTACAACTCCACAATAAAAAGAGAAATGACCTGGTATAAAAATGGACAAAACCAATAGCTTTCAGTATAATCACAGTGTTGTGCATTCATCACCACAAAAAATACTAAAAGCCATTGATTATACACTTTGGATAGATCGTATGGTATGTGGATATAACTCAATAAAACTGCTTAATAAATAAATAAGTGTGCAAGAATAGCCAGAAATAGCAGCTATATACTGCAGGAGAACAATAGAGAGATTATGAGGTGAAGAATTTTCTTGTTTAATTGTCTGTCTGTTTTTTGTTTATTATTATTATTATTAAAATAATGAAAATGCTGTAATAATGATTGAAGTGATGAATGCACAACTATAATTATACCAAATACCGTTGACTGGGCACTTTGATTGAATTGTATGCTTTATTAATACATATCAATAAAATTGATTCATTAAAAAAATTTTTTTCAAAGGTCAAAAGACCTGAATAGACATTTTTCTAAGGAAGAAATAAAATGGCAAAAAAAAAACAAACATGAAAAATTGTTCAACATCACTGCCTATTAGGGAAATGCAAATCAAAGCTAGAATGAGATATCATTGTAGAATAGAATTGCCACTATTAAAACAGAAAACTACGTTGTTGGAGAGGATGTGGAGAGATAGGAACGCTTATTCACTGTTGGTAGGAATGTAGAATGGTACAGCCATTGTGAAAGTCTGTTTGGGGGTTCCAAAGGAAGTTGACTATACACTTGTCATGTGACTTGGCAATACCACTACTAGGTATATACCCAAAAGAACTGAGAGCAGGGACATGAAACAGACATCTGCACTCCAGACATCTGCACACCGATGTTCATAGTGACATTATTCACAATTGCCAAAAGATGGAAGCAACCCAGATGTCCATCAGTCAATGAATGGATAAACAAACTATGGTGTATACACATTATGGAACCTTTTTTTTCCATTTCCTCCTCACATTACTCATAACTAGTATACAGAAACACTACTGTATTTTGCATGTTGGTCTTCTACCCCATCACTTTGCTGAATTTGTTTATCAGCTCTTGTAGCTTTGGTTTAGACTTTTCCGGACTTTCCATATATAGGATCATGTCATCTGCAAATAGTGAAAGTTTTAGTATTGCCTTTCCAATTTGGATACCTTTTATTTCTCTTTCTTGCTGAGCTACTCTGGCTAGAACTACCAGTACAAAGTTGATTAACAATGGTAACAGTGGCCATTCTTGTCTTGTTTCAGATCTTAGAGGGAAAGCTTTCAGTCTTTCATCACTGAGCATGATGTTAGCTCTGGATTTTTCATAAATGCCCTTAATTATGTTGAGGAAGTTTCCTTTTATTTGTATTTTTTTCTTATTGGTTTTGTCAAGAAAGAATGCTGGATTTTGTCAAATGTCTTTTCTGCATTAAGATGTTCGTGTGGTTTTTTCCTCCTTTGTTTTGTGAAAGTGGTGTATTACATTAATTGATTTTCTTATGTTGAACCACCCTTACATACCTGATATAAAACGCACTTGATCATGTTGTATAATTCTTTTAATGTGCTGTTGGATTCAATTTCCTAGTATTTTGTTGAAGAGTTTTGCATCTGTATTCATAAGAGAAATTGGTCTGTAATTTTCTTTTCTTTTCTTTTTTTACGGGGAGGTTCCAGGGATCGAACCCGGGTCCCTCCATATGGGAGATGGATGCCCAAACCAGTTGAGCTACATCCGACCCCGATTTTCTTTTCTTGTAGTATCTTTATCTGGCTTTTCTATTAGGGTGATAATGGCCTCATAGAATAAGTTTGCTAATGTTCCCTCCTGTTCAAGTTTTTGGATGAGTTTGTACAGGATTGGTATTAATTCTTCTTGGAATATTTGTTAGAATTCACAGTCTTTTTTATTTCTGTAGGGTCGGTAGTCCCCACTTTTCATTTCAGATTTTGGTTATTTGTACCATCTTCCTTTTTTTCCTTCATCTGTCTAGCTAAAGGTTTATCAATTTCGTTGATCTTTTGAAAAATCAACTTTTGGTTTTGTTGATTCTGTTGTTTTATAATTTTCTGTTTCCTTTATCACTGCTCTCATGTTTATTTCCTTCCTTCTGCTTACATTGACTTCACTTTGGTCTTCTTTTTCAAATCACAGACCTAATCCAGTTTTGAGATTAGGTCTGTGATTTGAAATCTTTCTTTTTATTGTAAGCACTTTCCCTTTCAGCAATGCCTTTGCTGCATCCCATAAGTTTTGGTATGTTGTATTTTCATTTTCATTTTCCTCAAGATATTTCCTAATTTCCGTTATGTTTCCGTTATGTTCTCTTTGACCCATTGGTTATTTAAAAGTACATTGTTTAATTTTCACATATATGTGAATTTTCCAATCCTCCCTCTGTGATTGATTTTTAGCTTCTTTCCATTTTGGTCAGGAAAGATGAGTGTATGATTACAATATTTTTTAATTTATTGAGACTTTGTTTTTTACCTAAGATTTGGCGTATCCTGAAGAATGATCCATATGCACTCAAGAAAAACATATATTCTGTTGCATCTTGTTCTTTCTTCTATTTTCTTAAGATTTATGTTATTTATTTATTTCTCCCCACCTCCTCGTTGTTAGCATTTGCTGCATCTGTTTATTGTGTGCTCATCTTCCTTTTAGGAGGCACCAGGAAACGAACCTGGGACCTCTTTTGAGGGAGGGAGGAGCCTAATTGCTTGAGCCACCTCTGCTCCCTGCCTTGTTGTGTCTCTCATTATATTTTCCTCCTTGTGTCTCTTGTTGCATCATTTGTTGCATCAGCTTGCTGTGCCAGCCCATCGTATCAGCTCGCTGTCTTGCTCATCTTCTTTAGGAGGCACCAGGAACTGAACCCGGGACCTCCCATGTGGTACAGAGGAACTCAATTGCTTGAGCCACATCTGCTTCCCTCAAGTGTTCTTTTTTTTTTTTTTTTGTGATTTTATTTATTTATTTCTCCCCCACTCCCTTGTTTTTTTGCACTCACTGTCTGCTCTCTGTGTGTTCTTCTGTGTCTGCTTGTCTTCTCTTTAGGCAGCACCAGGAACTGATCCTGGAACCTTCTGGAGTGGAGAGAGGTGCTGAATCTCTTGTGCCACCTCAGCTCCCTGGTCTGCTGCATCTCCCATTGTCTCTCTTCTTTGTTGCTTTTTGTTGCATCATCTTACTGTACCAACTCTCCACGCGGGCCAGCACTCCTGCGCAGGCCAACTTGCTGCATGGGCCAGCATTCTTTTCACCAGGAGGCCCCGGGAAATGAACCCTGGACCTCCTGTATGGTAGACAGGAGCCCAACCACTTGAGCCACATCCACTTCCCTCAAGTGTTCTTCAAATCTCTGTTATATCTATTTGACTTAGAATATTGTTGAAGTCTTGAACTTGATCTTAGGTATGTGCTGTTATTGAATGTAGTGTATTAAAGTCTCTTACTATTAATGTAAAACCATCTCTTTCTCACTTCAAAATTGTCATTACTTGCTCCTTTTAATTTGTGGTCCTGCTGTTAGGAACATATGTATTTATAATTGTTATATCTTCTTGTTGAAATGGCCCCTTTATCTGTATATAATGACCTTCTCTGTCCCTTGTAACAGGTTTTGACTTCACGTCTATTTTGTCTGATATTAGTATAGCTACCCCAGCTCTCTTTTGGTGCTACTTACATGGTATTTATTTTCCATCCTTTCACTTTCAACTTACTTGTGTCTTTGAATTTAAGGTGAGTCTCTTGTAAATAGCTTTTTTGTCCATTCTGCCAATTTCTGCCTTTTAACCGGAGAATTTAATTCATTTTCATTTAAAGTATATACTGATAATATAGGAGTTTCTTTTGTCTTTTGCTATTTAGTTTTTGTAAGTCTTATGTTTTTTTTGTTTTTTTGTTTTTTTTCCATAGCAAAAGCAAAATTTTATTTCATTTTTTGAGATTATTATGTCCTGGCTTATATCTTTTTTATACTTCAGTTCTCCATAATGCCTACCTTCATAGTTATTTGATTTTTTCGTTGTACTATGTTGAGTCGCTTCTCACTTCTTTTTGGATATATTTTTTTCTATATTTTCCCTTTGATTACCATGGTGTTAAAATTTAACATCCTAAATATGTTAAAAACATATTGTGATTTGACACCAACTTGAGTTCAATAGCCTACATGTACACTGTTCATATACCCCTCTGTATTCTCCTACCTTTTTTTGTACTTGTTACACATTATATCTTTGTACGTTGTATGTCCAAAATTACAGATTTATCATTACTTTTTATGCATTTGCATTTTAGTACCTGTAGAAAACAAGAAATCGAGTTACATATCAAAAAATAAAATACAGTAATACAGGTATTTATAATTACTCAAGTGGTTACCTTTACTGGAGATCTTTATTCTCTATGCCTCTTTGAACCCCTGTCTACTTTCCTTTCAATCTGAAGAACTCCCTTTAGCATTGCTTTTAGTGCAAGACTGGACTGCCTTAGCTTTTGTTTATCTGGGAATGTATTTATCTCTACTTCATTTGAAAAAGAAAGCCTGGTCAATTAAAAAATTCTCAGTAGGTGATTGTTTTTGCTCAGAACTTTATTTCAGCTCACTGCCACCTTGTCCCCATGGTTTCTGATAAGAAATTGCCACTTAATCTTAGGTTAGGTACTGCTTTGTACCTCTTGCAACTTTTAGAGCTCTCACCTTGTGCTTTGCATTCAACAGTTTGATCTGTGGGTGATGGGCATATTTTTCTTCAAGTTTATCCTGTTTGGTGTTCACTGGGTTCTTGGATATGCATTTGCATATCTTTTGCCAAGTTTGAGGAGTTCTCTGTCATTGTTTCTTTGAATATTCCTTCTGCCCTTTACTCTCTTTTCTTCTTCTGGGGCTCGCATAATGCATACATTGGTATGCTTGATGATGGCCCACGGGTCACTTAAGCTATTTTTGCTTTTTATAGTTCTTTTTTTTTTTCTCCTCCTCAGCTTGACTCAATTCTTTTGTCATCAAGTTCACCAATTCTTTCTTCTGCCAGCACCAGTCTGCTGTTAAAACACTCTTGGGAATTTTTCATTTCGGTTATTTTTGTCTTCAACTCCAGTAGTTTTGTTTGGTTCCTTTTTAACATTTCTTTCTGTGTCTTTAATGAGATTCTCATATTATTCATTTATTGTCTTCCTGATATCCTTTAGTTCTTTCTCTGCATTTTCCTTCATCTCCATAAGCATATTGAAGATCATTTTTAAGGTCTTCATCTAGTATGTCTGAAGTATGGTCTTCTCCTTTGACGTTTCCTGAATTTTTATCCTTTTCCTTTTGATGGGCCATCATTTCCTGTTTGTTTACCTTGTACTCTTTTGTTGCACATTGTACATTTTAGTATTTTTAAGTGTTAACTGTACAATTTATTCCCTGAGACGTCTGTTCTTAAGTTTTTATCCAGTTAAGTGATATGACAGTGTTTCTTTTTTTAACAAATTTTTTAAAATAATTTTCTTGATACATATTGATAAAGCATAAATCCATCCAAAGCATACAATCAGGAGTAGTTACTATAATCACATAGTTGTGCATTCATCACTTCATTCATTATTAGAGCATTTTCATTACTATAATAATAATAATAATAAACAAACAAAAACTCATCACTTCTCAATCTATGCTTCCCCTGCTGTGCATATCTGCTGTTCTCTTTCTGTCTCTCTAATTTGTGTTCATATTTATATTTTGTAAAAACAGTCTTATATATGCAATATTAGCCATATTCATATTTCACATGAGGTTTCACTATGTTTTACAGTCTCATTTTACATTTTTTAGCTTTCCTTCTAGTAATATACATGTCCTTAGACTTTTCCTTTCAACCACTGTCATACCCATATAATAGCTCTGCTAGTTACAAACCCTATAATGATTTCACCATTTCTATTCATTTCCAAAGATGTACAACAACCTTTTTACCAATTCTGCACGGATTAACCCTCAGATTTCCATTCCCTACCCTCATTTTATTTTCTGGTGACCTTATATTCTAATTATTAACTCCAGCTCTTTTTTGGTTAGTATTTGTATGAAATAACTTTTTCTAACCTTTCACTTTCAACCTGGTTGTGTCCTTACATCTGAGATGACTCTTGTAGACAGCGTATAGATGGCTCATACTTTTTATCCATTCTATCTGTCTGTGTCTTTTGATTGGGCAGTTCAAGCTATTAACATTCAATCTTATTAATGTAAAGGCATTATTTACTTCATCCATTTTGTCCTTTGGCTTTCCATTGTCATATCTTACTGTTATCTGTCTTTTTACCCTTTAATTTACCCTTCCTAATAATCTTTATTTCTACACTCTTCTCTAAGTCTCTCGCCCTTGTTTTTTTCCTTTCAGGCTACAGTACCCCCTTTAGTATCTCTTGTAATTCTGGTCTTTTAGTAACATACTCTTTCAGTTTTTGTTTGCCTGTGAAGACTTTAAGCCACCTCCATTCCCTGCTCATAATGAGAGTGCAGTCCAGCTTCAGACTTCCCTGGGGTGGGGAAGAGGGAGGGTACAGGAAGGTGCCAGGAACTTCTTCCACTGCTCTCCAAAGCTGCACTTTCTTGACTTGGCACCTGCCCAGCAAATGCAGCCCTTCAACTGTCCTATGTAAGTCTAAGGACTCATACCATCTTGAAGTCTCCTCTGCCACCGTTGTCCAGGGTAGGTTAGAACAATTGCAGCCCTTAACAGCCCGGCTTTCAATGATCCAAAGTAGGTAATCAAAAGTAGTGGTCATGGATTGGAACATATCCACCCCGGATCTTGGGAAAGTAGGGTGTTTTTTTTGTCCCTTTCTGACACCAGCAAGCTACACCTGCAAGCTCACCCACTGTTTTTGCCGTCTATGGAGAAAGTGCTTCACTAATATTTACCAGCCTCTTCCTCCCACTCTTCCCTGGATGCTGCACACTGTTCTGCTGGACTCCAGAATTTTGAAATAGTTGATTCAAACAGTTTTCTATCTGTTTAATAGTTTTTGTGGTAGAGGGATTGATTCCTGGAGCTTCCTACTTCACATCTTCCCACAATTCCACTTGCATGCTTTTTAATCCTTTCTTCCAATCTCTGTCTTTTATTGGGCAGTTTAAAGCATTTATATTTAAAGTAGCTGCTAAGAAGGTAGGACTTACTCCTGACATTTAGCTTTTTGATCTTTGTAAATCAAACTTTTTTGTTTCTCAATTCTTCTATTAATGCCCACTTTCATATTTATTTTATTTTTTATGTAGTGTATCATTCCAATTCCTTCTGCATATATTTTTCAGACATTTTCTTTATTGTTACCATGGGGCTTAATTTAACATCCAAATCTATAGCAATCACATTTGATTTGATGCCATCTTAACTTCAATAGCATACACAAACACTATTCCTATACCCTTATGTCCCTTTTTGTTCTACTACCTTCATAATGTTTAATCTTATTCATTTCCTTGTGTAGTTAATAATACTTGGTTTTTGGGTTCATCATTGGTGGAATTTGCTTTTTCTGTTAGGGTCCTGTGCTCTCTGGTGTGTAGAAGTATCTCTAAAAAATGAGTTTGCATTTTGTTTATGTGGTTGTCCCAACATCTGTATATACATTCAGCCAGTTTTTATGTTGATATCTTGCTTCAAGCTCTCACACCTCAATATTTGGATCTCATAGTAGAGTGTTTCAAGGCTTACATTTTCACCGTTTCAAGAAACCTTTTTTTTTCTTGCCTACCCAAAAGGGGCCATGGAAGACTTTCATGCCATCTTATCTGGTCAGTGAGCAGAAACTTTCTAGTTCCATTTTCTTATTCTTAACAGTCCTTCCAGAGTTTAGGTCCCAGATTACTCCTCTCATGGGCCCAAGACAATGTCTCTTTTCTAGAGGGCATTAAATCCTCAGGCAGAAATCTCTATTTCTGCAACCCATAGGTCTCTTTCTTTTCTAACCTTCACTATGTATGAAAGCTTTTAATATATTCTTTATTTCTTTATCATACTTTGTGTGTTTTTAGTATCTACAGCTACTTAGTCCACAACGTTTCTGGAAACATTTGTACTTGTGACTAACGTTATCACTGCAAGTTTATAAGTATTTTCTGATAAATTTTTAAACTTGAATTATATTCTACTCATTATTAAGCATATGCAAATATATTTGAAGTATTAACTTAAAAAGCTGCTATTTATTGATAGAACCAGGAATTGTATTAATTTCTTCACATATTTCCTGTCATGTAATCATCACAATAACTCTGTAAGGTTGTGTTATTCCTTTTGTTTGATTTTGTTTGGTGCTGAAACCTGGGAGCGAGTATTGCTCCTTTTTAATAGCTGAGAAAATTAAGGCTCAAGAGACTTTTAGTAATTTGCTAAATGTTATTAAAGTATTAAGTGTTGGAGCCAGATCCAGGTGTCAGGCTCTAATGTTGATACTCTTTCTATTATTTGACTTGCCTAAACAATGAAACAATTATAAGATATGCCTAATAAACCTCTGTATATCAACGTATACTGGTGCTTCAAATGTGTAGTTTGCCATTGATTTTTTTTTTTTCTTTTTAAAGAAAGTGTTTTTCAGTCTTAGGTCCTTCCTGGATAAACTTTTCCAATGCTATTTTGGTAGAAAAAGAAATTTGCTGTGGGTGTAATTCCTTTCATGAGATTTGTGTGGTTATTATAAGGAAGGGAGATTCTAGTTAGTTTTAAAGGACCCAATGGGGGCACAGATTTTTGCCTCTAAATTAGTAGGAATTTCTAGTAGAACTATGTAAAAATAGAATTAGTAGTTTGACTTTGACTCAGTAGCAAATTTTGGGGCCATCCATTCTTAGGGAATACTAAGTACACTGATGAGTAATGGGTCATTCTGAGAACCCCTCTGCCTAGGATCCATAAGCCCTGAGGTATCTGGGCTGCATGTTTTTAAAATAAAGTTTTATTGAAACAGAGTCAAACCTCTTTATTTAGGTATTTTCCGTGGCTGTTTATGTGCTACAACTACAATATGAATATTGATCTAATAGCTTTCAGTACCTAAAATATTTATTGTCTGGCCCTTTCCAGCAAATTTGCTAAACTTTCCCATAAAGTAAATACCCAAGAAAATATTTTTCCTTGATTGAGCCTACATAAATGGGGGGAAACTTCAAGCTCAGGCCGGCAACTCATTGGTTCTTGTCAAGATTAGCATATAAACTACACAGTGGTCCCCTCTGTTAAGAGCAGATTCAGGCCATATGATGAGTCTTGTTTAGTTATGAAAGGCTGAGCTTAACAACTTTGTCCTGGTTTACTAAGTTCCAGTTCCAATTGAAAAACCCAACCAAGTTATTTTCTCTTAGTTTTGACCTTATCCATTCTATCCAAATATAAAGTACTGTGACCTCAGGCGAAGGGAGGCAGCCACAGAAGGGAATGCTAGAAATAAACTTGGTGTCCCTCTGATGGGAAGCATTGTATATCTAACAAGAAAAAGGAACCTGTCTATTCAGTTGAATCTTTACTGACTTTTGTACTCTGACCCTGTTTTAAAAAAAAAAAAAAAAAAAAGGCAGGACTTTAATTTTTTTTCCAGTGCATTTTCAAACTAATGCCCTGTTCTCACCAAACCTTTTTTACCGTTTCTATAAATATATGTGCTGTTGTGATCCTATTGTGTTTGGTTTTCCTTTGGCCAGCTGTTCAGGTTAAACTGGGTCACAGAACACGTACTCTTAAGTTCAATCCCAAATCTTCAGGTTCCATACATTACTTCAGTGGTCAGATACCTCTAACAGTGCCCTGTTATCATGAGTAAAAATATATACTGTTCAGTTTCATTGTTCACTAATGTTTCAGAATACTCCTTTTGTATCTTTCATGCCAAGTTAGAACATTTGTAAGCCATCAATATGTTAGGACACCCTGACCTTCTTTATTCAACAAATAAATAGGCAATTACCCTTTTCTGTCAGGTCTGATAGGTTGTCTACATGTCCAGCCTTTGGTAGGTTTGACAGTCTCCTCTTCCCCACCCTTCACATGACTTCAATTTTTTTTTATTCCAGAAGTTGTAGCTTTACAGAAAATGACTTCAATTTTTTGGTAGTTGTCTCCATTGTGACTTTACGTCTGAGTTGCACTGATAGGGTTTACTTCCCTTTTATGAGACCTACACAAAGATTCTTTAAGGACAGTGGTATCAGTAGCCTCAGAGGGATGAAGTAAGAAGGTAGAAGTAATGCAAGCTTTGGTAACAGCAACTTTCCTCCTTTGACACAGTGGGCTAACTCACCACCCAGACTTGGGTGGACTTGTCAGTCAAGGCCAGAGGAGACCTGCTGAATACCCTCCAGAGTGGGGTTTTAGGGCTTACATCCTGAATACTGTAGAATTTCATTTTTGGATTCTTGCTTTGGTGTGAAGAGTAGCAAATTACATCTTGGGTCAGAGAGTCTGAGAAAGGAAGATAAGCATTACTGAAATTCTTGTCATGTCCTTTATAAGAAATGTAGACATTGAATGCAAGGTAGGCCCTGATAAGATGGTCAGGACCCCAAGAGTTTGTCCCCAGCTTGACTTCTGTCAAACTATCTCTGGCTAGGATGTTTTTTCCTTCCCATTGTGAGTGTTCCATTCTCAAGACTCAGAATGCTTTCATCGTTGCCTGCTTTTGAATAGGAAGTTGTTGGATTGTTGCCCAGTTCTGCTGCTCGTGGAGTGGAGTCAAGGCAGGAAAGTAAGCTAAAGTGCCCTTTAACCTGGCAGTATTTGCTTCACATGTGTTGTGTCATGATAAAGATAAAGGCGTGTTGGTAAAAACATTCATGCTTCATAACTTGCATTCTTATTGAGGGGTAAATTTTTAAAAGGGAAAATAAATTAATAATGCAAGTATAATGCAAACTATTGATATATCAACCTGCCAGCATGTGGTTTGACAATTCTGCTCCAAACCTTGTTTGCTAGATCTAGGAAGGTGCTTAAAGAGGCAATAAATAATTGAATCATTGCTTTGGAGGAAATTAAAATACTATTTAATAACACTTTCTCCTCCTTTATCTGATTATTACACATATTAACACACCCATACACTCTTCCTAGCACACACACACAAACGTATACACACATTCTTCTTCTTTCATAAAACCCATCAAAGGCTTTCTTGGTACTTTTAGGAGGATGAGAAAGTCTTTACATGGCCTATGGGGTCTTGCATGGTGTTTCCAGCACCTACTCTTTTTCCTCCTCACCTTAATTTTTATGTTCCTCCTTACTCTCCCCTCCAGCCATGCTGTCCTTCTTCCTTGATTCCTGACATGTTTTCATGGCACCTTTCCTTCATACAAATGTCACATGGTCATTTTTCATTTGTGCTCTCTAAGCTCTAAGAGATCATAGATTGCTTTTTTGCTCAGTTCTGTATCTCCAACATCTAACACAATGTTTAGCACATAACAAATATTTATTAAATTAATCCACGGATTCTATCCATTGCATTCTCTATAGTAACCTGACTTTTATTAATTTTTTTAAATCATTTTTATTTACTGACTTTTGAACCTTCCAAGACATCTCATTCCATTTTGGAGTTGCTCCAATTAAATAGTTTTTAGAAAACTGTAGAGTCTATTTGCAATCAAAATGACAAAAGGATATAATATTAATATATAAAGATCTCATATAAATCACTATAAAATTTTAAAATCCTAATAAATAGGCAAATGATGTGAATAGCTAACTCACAAAAGAAATTCTTCTTAAAATTGTAAAAGAGATAGAACATTTTCATCTTCACTAAGATCAGATACATGCAAATCAAAGCAAAATACCACCCATCAATTTAGCAAGGATTATTTTAATTGATAATCTATTTTACAGAGTGTGTTGTGGTAGGCACTCATGTGTCTAGCAATTGAGAATTTCAGTTCTCATCTTTCTGACAGACTACCAGACCTTTCTATATTTTCAGTTACCTCACCTCAGTTAAAATTGCTTTCTACCTGAAGTTTATAATCCAACTAGGAAGTCAAAGATTTCAACTCAGGACATAAGAAGTCAGCATGCAAACCCACCTTTGTCACATTAGTGCTCTGATTTAACTCTTTGTTCAGTCACTGTGAACTGTAAAACATGTAGCATCTCTTCATCCAAATCACGCTCCATATCCATTTTCATTTATACAAGAAACAGCCTGTGTCAACATAGTTTGTGACTCTGGAGTCTGTATTAGGTTAAAAAGATAATTTTAGAGCCACACAGACCTAGCTTTAAGTCTCGGATCTGCCACTTAATTAAATACATGACTTTTGGCAAGCTTCTTACATTCCTCATTTGTAAAATTGGGAACTTGCCTTGCAGGGATTTTGTTATTAAATTTGTTTATCCATTCAAAAATATTTACTGAGCATCTACTTTGTGCAAACACGTTTTCAGGCACTAAGGTTGCAGCAGTGAACAAAATATCTCTGCCTTGATGGAACTTACATTCAAATGGAAGAGAGAGACAATAAACAAATAAAATATGTAATATGTTGTATAGTGTCAAGGGCTGTATTAGTCAGCCAAAAGGGGTTCTGATTCAAAATACCAGAAATCTGTTGGCTTTTATAAAGAGTTTTTATTTGGGGTAGAAGCTTACAGTTACCAGGCCTAAAGCATAAGTTACTTCCCTCACCAAAGTCTGTTGCCACATGGCTGGAGCAAGATGGCTGCCAACGCCTGCTAAGAATTCAGGCTTCCTGGATTCTTCTTTTCCCAGGGCTCCAGCATTAAAACTTGGGAAGCAGCTGTGGCTCAATTGGTTGGGCTCCCGTTTACCATATGGGAGGCCCCGAGTTCGATTCCTGGGGCCTCTTGGTGAAGGCAAGCTGGCAGGCCTGCGTGGCTCGGTAAGCTGAGGGCACCTGAGCTGGAGCAGCAAGATGATGCAACAAAGGGAGACAAGCAGACACAGAAAACGCAAAGCAAATGGACACAGCGAGCACAAGCAGCAAAGGGGATAAATAAATAAATAATCTTTAAAAAAAAAAGATTGTAGATTTGAGCAACTGGAAGGATGGAACTGCCATTAACCAAGATAACATGTAAAGTGCTCAGCCTGGTACCCAGTACCTATTAGGTCTTCCATAAAGGGTGGGCTCCCTTCCCCACAATTCAGAGTATAAACAAAGGCCTACCCTTTTTATCTTTTGTGCTTTTGTCCACCTACCCCAGCAAATGGAATATTTCACCAAAAAACTAGATAATAAATTATGCATTTAACTGACACATTGGAATTCTGGTAAATCACTCCAACTCTTGAATAAGAGATTTACTCTCTAACAGAAGGTAAAACTCATATGTTACCATGTGACAATAATATGTAATGACAAAGATAATAATAATAAAACTTTAAAAATAAAATAATAAACATATCCTAATAATGTTTTATTTCATGGAAAATATACATGGATGACTATGCGAACTTTTTTCCTTTCAGTATGCTACCTTATGGTTGCTTGGCAACAGGAGATCGCTCTGGCCTCATTGAAGTTGTAAGCACCTCTGAAACAATTGCCGATATTCAGCTGAACAGTAGCAATGTGGCTGCTGCAGCAGCCTTCAACAAAGACGCCCTTCTGAACTGGCTTAAAGAATATAATTCTGGGTTAGTTTATACTGTTTGATGATTACCATTTTTCTTTGCAAACAAAGAAGTAACGATTCTCCCAATAGGAGTCGTCAGTGTTTTAGAGGAAGTGTTAGTGTTGTTTATCTTATTGCTTCATTTCAGATTAGATCAAAATAACACATAGGCCGCCTGAAGTCTTATACATGATATGCATTGAATTCTTCTTTCTCTATATAAAATTTCAGAGCCCTGAATAAAGTTACAATCTAAGAATTTAAGTGTTTTTAAAATAACATATTGAAGTTTTTGTTTAAGTACATCAGCTTCTGTAATTATGTGACTGTAAGAACATCAGTAAGTTTTTAATAAGATTAATTTTATCTAAGTAAATGACCTTGTAACTGTGATTTCTTCAAACTAAAAAATACTGTGCTTAAAATTCAGGCTCATAATGTTGGGAGAGCCACTAATATGCATAAAATAAAGGAATTTCACAGTGGGTGACAAAAAGGCTCTGCAAGTATTTTTGGCTAAAATAAGACTCAATTTTATTATCGGCAAAAATCCAAGGACTTGTACATGGGAACTAATTTCTGCATTTTGATCATAGGGCCTTATCTCTGAAGGGTCTGTATTACTCATTTCTAATTAAAGTCAGTGATTTAAATGGTTGGAACTATAATACCTAACTCTTACATGTGGAATTCTAGTCTTAGGTCAAAACTGACAAAAATGCTACAAAGCCCCAGTATCATCCAGCAAAGCCCACAGTCTCCTCTTATTGCTGTACACATAAATCTACTAGCCCATCCCCACTGAAACATGACACCCAGTACATAGGAATTTGAATAGCCCAGGCAATTATCTGATGTCCTTGAAGCCAGCCTACTGACTCATCTCTGCCCTTCTCCTGTGATTATCATCCTCTCTCCCTTGGCTGATCCAGCGTGTTCTCATAGGGTTTTTGTTTTGTTTTGTTTTGTTTTGTTTTGAAAGTAAATCATTTTTATTACTATTCAAAGAAGTGCCTCTACTCTGCTTTCTATGGAGAAAACTTCAAATTGTTCCCTCCCAAAGAGACTTGATGATGTGCAAATACTTTAATTTAAAAACAAAGGAAACCTTTCATTGTCAGTAGTGCTTTCAGATTAACATTCATTTTAAACAGGGCTCTAAAAAAAGTGATGATTTTCAGAAATTACCAATATATAATATATTTAGGAGGAAAGGTATTACAGTTTCAAGACTTAGATGAATATGGGTTTTAGTTCCTTCTATGTGTTTATGTCATACTGCTTTCCAATTTCAGTTACATACCTAAATACATTCCCAAAAAGAGGACAGTCTTATTACTATTGAGGATAGATATATGTGGGTACAGTATATAAAAAAGTATGTAAGAGGTTCATTGCTCTCCTGACTTGCCCACAGCACTTATTTTTCAATGAGATTATAGCTGCATAACCATGGGTATTAAGAATAGACTCTTCTAAACCAGCACTTCTGATTCTATCAACAAACTATACAAATATTTAAATTATAAAATTATAAATTATAAAATTATAATAGAAGAGGGGGTGGATTTGGTTTTGGCAGCTCTGTGCTAAAGTTCCCCTCATAGTCAAAAAGGAAATGGGGGTGTGGATTGGCTCTCTCATTCCATTTGGGGGTTTTGAAGTCTCACACCTCGTTTGGAAGATTTGGAGGCTTAAAACCTTTGTTTTATTGTTTAAGTCTTCCAACAGTTTGTTAGAAAGAATGTAGACATTTTTTTAAAATCCTCACTGTCATGAGCACAAATTGAGGTTTTTCAGCCCTGGTATAAGCTAAATCAAAAAAATTAAAAATCCAATTGTGTATTAAACATTTTTTCACTCATTTGCCATACTGACAGTACAAATACAAATTTGGTCTAATGTACAGACTCTCAAACAACAATGTACAACTTTTCTTCATCCTCCATGCAACAGAAGTAAAAGCCTAAGGGTCAAACAATACCAAATGTACAGGCTTCAAAAACTAAGCTAGGGCATTCACTAGTGAAAACCTCTTTTGCTTCTACTTTTTCTCTTGTTTAGGGATGACCTTGACCGAGCCATTGAGGAGTTTACTCTGTCCTGTGCCGGCTACTGTGTAGCTTCTTATGTCCTTGGGATTGGTGACAGACATAGTGACAACATCATGGTCAAGAAAACTGGTCAGGTGAGTTGATCCCTGTGATCTGCCAAGGGCCCCAATGATGCTGTTGTTTATGTATGCCACAGTCTCTAGCAGAATTCATGCAGATTATTCTTTAGTGATTCTCAGATTACTGTTTTTTGTCTCTCCTTCAATTTCCTACCATCCCTTATTTCACATACCATGTTCTTCATATATTCATTTGTTTTATTGCTTAAAGTTAGCTGCTAAGCATTTATTTAAATGCTTTAAAATTGTTGGAAAAGTATAATTGTGGTTATTTAAAAGTAACGTATCTTTTCAATGTAAAAATTATATTTGGGAGCCAGCAATCTGACTGATTAGCTCACACAGCTACAAAACAACGTGAACACACGTGCCAGATCAGTTTTGTAGTGCCATTGGAGTGTTGCAGGAGTGTGGTCCCTCTGCCTCTTTTAGTAATATTCAGACAGCAATTTACAAAGATCAACCAGGTAATCCTACAGAAGAGTTTACCTAGCTTTTTTGCAGCACTGATTGCACAACAGCAAAAGACATTGATGTTTTTGATAGACTCTGCCAGTGAAGAATCTACAGCTGCTTTACAACTTGTATAAGCAAGAAGAAGAAAACCATAAAACTACTACATGTCTGGAGGATGTTGTTTAGTGAGGGGATATGCTTCTGGAAAATATATAAAGTGCACTTGCTGATATTGCACAGTCACAGCTGAAAACAAGAAGTGGCACCCGTATTAGTCAGCCAAAGGGGTGCTGATGTAGAGTACCAGAAATCCGTTGCCTTTTATAAAGGGTATTTATTTGGGGTAGAAGCTTAAAGAGTCCAACTCAAGGTGCTTTCTCGCCAAAGTCACCTGCCACATGTTGAAGCAAGATGGCAGGTAATCTCTGCTTGGTCTCTTCTTCTTTCCTTCCTCTTAAGGTTCTGTGGGTGCAGCTTCTTCCAATCTCAGCTATAGGCTGGCATAGGGCTTGTCTTTCAGAGCTTCCTATATCAGTCTAGCATAGAGCTAGTTTCTTTCCAGGACTTATCAGCTGCTAGGCTGCTCTGTTCTCTTCAGCTGCAAACTATTAGGCGAATGGCTCATCTCTCCCCGGGGCCCCAGGATCAAAACTGACAGAGTTCTCTCTCTCTTCCATAAGAGTGTCCATTTATATAGGCCCACCAAGGGGGCAGGGACTCAACCCTGAGTCATGCCTTACTGATGTGGTCAAATCAAAGCCCTAATCTTTTATCAAGTAAACTTAAAACCTTTGAATTTAATACAATCAAAGGTATCACACCCAGAGGAACAGACCAGTTTACAAACATAATTTTTCTCTTTTTTGGGAATTCATAAATAATATCAAACTGCCACAGTACCCATGGCCAGTCTCTTACAGACTTACAGTACCATTGAATACAATGCAGCTGAGAAAAGAACTATTACAATGCAATTAAAAGTTTTGTATTAGGGTCAGATATAAGCTTTACAGAAACATTAAGCACTATGACATGTTACTTTTTTATCTATTTTTAATAGTGTTCTGTTTTCACTCTTGATAATACAATTAGAAAACTTTGATTGATCCAGTTTTAAACTATCATTATACTATCATTTTTTCATTATCTGAATGAAGTTATTGAGGCAGATATTATACTCATGGTCATGATGTTATTAAATAGATGTACTCTTAAAATTTATAGTTGGGACACATGTACCTAAGAGTAGAAGGAGCAAAAGCTGTGTTGGATATATTTAAAGAAGATAACTATGCGAATATTCTCACTGTCCTGATTCTGTGATAATCAGGGTGGGCTAAACATTCGCTATATTAGAAACCATGCATGTGTCCCCAGACCTCGTTTTCCTCCCTAGGTCTGGTTTTTAGAATGCTGGTGATAAACTAAGCCTGATTTATTATATGACCATCCTGTATGGGAAAAGACTGTAACTCTAGGTATCTCTGGTCAACCTTAAGAGATATAGCAGGGGGCTATATCTGGTTGGTGTCCATCTCCCATATGGAGGGACCTGGGTTCGATCCCCGGGACCTCCTGGTAAAAATTTTAAAAATATATAGAAGGTGCGTGGGCCGCCAGGCCCTGTGTGTGAGCGCACCACCAGTTCCCGCGAGCCACACAGCAAGATGATGACATAATAGGAGAGTGACACAAGGGAGAGGCAAGATGAGACGCACCGAAAAACCAGCAACTAAGGTGGCGTGGGCAGGATGCCTCTCTCCTACATCAGAGATTCCAAGGATTGAATCCCAGTGAAGACAGGAGGAGAAGGATGAGAAGAGAGGGCAGAAAATGGACACAGAGTTGCCCAGCGAATGGACACAGAAACAGCAAAAACGGGGGGGGGAGGGGGAAGGGGTGTAAAAATGGATAAAAGTAAATAAATAAATAAATACTTAAAAAGGGGGGGAAAAAAAAATAAATAAATAAAGAAGATAACTTTTGGGAATTGAATCATATCCTCCATAAAAGGAATGTTCAGATCCAAGCCCCTGATCTTCTAGGTGTAAACCCATTTGTAAATAGGACCTTTGAAGATGCTATTTGATAAAAGGTGCCCAGAACTGAATGAGGGTGGGCCTTAATCTAATATTGCTGAAGTCCTTATAAGCAAAGGAAGTTGGACACACAGAAAGATGACACAGGAAGTAGCCAGAAGCTCTGCAAGTCAAGGGAACCTGAAAGAGAAAGGAGACAATGCCACCATGTGCATTGCCATCTAATAGAAGAGCCAAGGAACCCCAAAGGTGGCTGGCCAACCAGAAAAGACCATACATGGGATGAAGCAGTCCTTCTAGCCTCTGAAACCATGAGCCAGTAAATTCCTGTTGTTAAGCCAACCCTTATTTGTTTTAGCAGATAGGAAACTAAAGCAATATCCAATGCTTAAAAAGTTAAGATGAATCCCACTTGAGCTATTTTCTCTTTTAGAACCTCAAAATCTAATCATACCTGGGAGAGAGAGAAAGGGAGTATGAATAAATGCTTTTGAGATAGCTAGGGAAGTTAGGCCAGGTCATTCATGAAGAAACTTAGTTTTCTAGTGAAAATTTTCCCATTTCCAGAGTAGTTTATATGTGTTGGTAAAATATTTTATATTAAGTAAAGATAAATGAGGTATTTTGTGTAAATTTTCAGTTTTGCCATCCTGGAATTTCCTGCTACTAGGGGCATAAAAATCTCTGGGTCTCTGAGTTCTTTCTTTAGATGGGATCCAGAGTTTTGTCTCTCCTGGAAGATCTGGATAGTTCTGGTTTGAGCTTAGAGAGCTTTCCCAGACCATATGCAACAAAATAATCTACCCAACAGTCAACCATTCCTTTTGATTGTTAAGCTCTGCCTTTTTGAAGGCAGAGACTGAGCCTTGTGTCCATACTTAAAAAGGATTCCATGGTACTTCTGGTTGATCAGATTGAACACACAGATTTATCTCCATTCTTTCCTGACACCCTTCTAAGATGATGGTAAGGAACAAGAAATGTATAAACCCAAGAAAACAAAGATAATTGAAAAAGAGGTTACAATGGTAAAAGACATTAACAGATTTGGGGATAATAAAAAAACAAGATGGAGAAGTGGCAATGATTAGCAGAGCTGAGAAAATGGAAACCTGGGTACTTGTATAGGAGTATATCAGTGTGAGACACCTGAAATCAGAGGTACCAGGTATTGCTGAAGGCAGGGGTGTGAGGGAAGAGGCTGAAAACAGTGTTGGTTGGTAGTTTATATATGGAGGAGTTAAGTGCTCAAGTGCCTTCTACTACCCCAAGAAGGGAGGGAAGATTTATTCTGTGAAGAAGCTGATTCTTCTGACTCAAGGACAACAGGTTCTAGAGAGACCATATATATAACATGGGGAAAGTGCCATATTTAAAATGGGGGCAAATGGGAAATCAGCATACTAAATAATGCGATCCCCAGTCACTTCCACTTGCTTTGCTCCAAGAATACTGGCAACTGGGTGTATATCCCCACTTTCGTTAAGTGAATAGGTGATATTTTTCAGGAGAAACTGATTGGTTTTTGGTGAAAAGATCTACAGATCCTGACAGTTGGGTTCTCTTCCTAGTTATTCTGTAAGGATGACTACCAATCAACAAGCCAATCATGTACACAGAATTTTCATTCAACTTTTTAGTGCCTCATTCTTAAATATGATTGGTCAGCCAAGGATTACCCTGCATTTGGGGGAAGCCTTCACCATAGAGACTAAAACAATCAAAACGAGGGGAGGAGGGGGACAAAAAAAAAAAAAAAAAAAAACTCTGGGGAAACAGCAACTGTCATAAGCAGAAGATTTAGAAGAATAAAGAAAAAAAGGCATTGCATCCATGAACTAATAATAGGATTCTTTTTTTTTAAATCAGAGAATAGCAAGAGTTCTTGGAAATTAAAACTAGGAACAAGTAAAAAGTTAAAATAGAAGCAGTGTAAACTAAAGAGCAGCTAATATTTATTGAACTCATAGCAAGCACAGTTCTAAGTGCTTTATATGTATTAACTCCTTCAATCCTCACAACAACCTTACGAAGTAGGTGATATTATTATTATTATCATCATCCCCTTTCACAGGTAAGAAAACTGAGGCACAGAAATGACAATGCTATGTTGCTCCTTAATATTCCAAAGAGTAGAACACAAAAAATATGAGAAATAGAAGAAAGAGGATCTAGAAATGAAAGAGTCAGTCCAGGGAGGTATACCATCAGCTTAAAAAGGAGTTCCAGAAGGAAGTAACGGAGAAGAGAAGAGGGAACTTAGCAAGCAGATAAAAACACCTCCCAGAGCTGATGTTTGTGAATATCCAGTTAAAACAATACAAGAATTTGGTGAATGAAAAAGACCTTCATTAAGGCCCTTCACCATGAAATTTCAGTGCATCAGACATAAAGAGAAGGTCTTTAAAATTTGCAATAGAAGAGACACAACAGGCCACATATCAGGACTTGGCTTCTCAATAGCAACACTGGAAACTAGAAGATAGTAAAAATTTGCCTTGGTAATTTTGAGAATAAATGATTTCTAACCTAGAATTCTACAGCCAAACTATCAATCAGGTATGAATATAGGGGAAGCGGATGTGGCTCAAGTGGTTGGGCGTCCATGTGCCATATGGAGGGACCCGGGTTTGCTTCCTGGAACTCCTGGTAAAATAAAAATAGAAGGCGTGCAGGCGAGCCACTGGCCCACACACATGCGCACAGCGAGCCAGGCCCTGCCGAGCCCCACAGCAAGATGATGATGCAGCAAGGGAGAGACACAGGAGAGAGCCAAGACGAGACGCTCCAGAAACCAGGAACTGAGGTGGCACAGGTGACAGAGTGCCTCTCTCCCACATCAGAGGTCCCTAGGATCAAATCCCGCTGAAGACTGGAGGAAAAGGATGAAAAGAAAAGGCAGGAAACAGACACAAAGGATCACCCAGAAAATGGACACAGACAGCAAGTGTGTGTGTGGGGGGGGTAAATAAATAATCTTTAAAAACAAAAAAGTATAAATGTGGAATCAAGATATTTTCAAACATAAAAGGTCTCGAAACCCCTGCTTCTTTTCTTAATGACTGCCAGAATAAGAGCATCTAACAAGGATCTAAACCAGTGATTCTCAACTGGGATGGTTTTGCCCTCTAGGGGACATTTGGCAAGGTCTGGAGGCAGTTTGGGTTGCCACAACTATGGGTATGCTAGTGGGTCAAGGCCCGAGATGGTGCTCAGCATACTATAGTGAATATGACAGCCCCCACAACGAAGAGTTACATGGCCCAAAATGTTAGCAGTGCTGAGATTGAGAAACCCTAGTCTAAACCAAAGGAGAATAAGATGTGGAACACTGGAAACAGTAACTCCAAATGAGAGCAAGTGTAGAGAGCAGTCAGCCCTGACAGGAACGAATAGATTACCTGACCATGTGGAAAACAGGTTTGAAAATTGATTTTCAGAACTTTAGGAAAGTTTGGGAAGAATTGATGACAGGGTCGTAAAACACTAAGCCATCAAACAAAACAACCAAAAGAAGTTATTTTCTCCAGGAAAAAAAGAAACAGATGAACAACAACAAAGGAAATCTAATCATAGTACACCATATGGCTTAGCTTTGAAACGTATTTACATAGTCTAAACAATAAAAACACTGAATATTAGTTTAACCAAAAATTATGACATAATGTATTACATTATGTACCATTACATTACCACAAGAGTGGTAAATTCTTTCCTTCTATAATAGGAATGATCATATAAAATTAGGAAGTAAAACTTAATTGTATAAAATGTTATTTGGAACAATGGAGGCAAACACCAGGAAAAATAGGTAAGAGTAAGGAGAAGTTACATCTAAGTAGTAGCACTCTAGATGAGGGAGCCTGTGGGGCAAGAGAGTATGCTTATTTTGTCATGTTTTATAGAACTATTTGACTTTTTTTTTTTTTTTTTAATCAGTTACACTTATTTGGATATGTTTTTCTTTTTTAAGGAATCCTCTGTCCTACTGCATATATGCAGTTTAATTTCAGGGTTATTGTTGGGTGTAAAAGACATCTGTGTGTTAGAAAAGTGTCCTACTAGGCTGTGAAAAGAGAAAGAAGGGCTTAGATGAGGTGGGGTATAGTGAGTGCATGGAGGTGTAGGACTACTGAGAACTTAACTTTTTATTTGAACTCACCAGAAAAATGCAGGAAATTAAATTCCATTTGTTTTCCAGCTCTTCCACATTGATTTTGGACATATTCTGGGAAACTTCAAGTCTAAATTTGGTATTAAAAGGGAGCGAGTGCCTTTTATTCTTACCTATGATTTCATTCATGTCATTCAACAAGGAAAAACAGGAAACACAGAAAAGTTTGGACGGTGAGTATTGCCCTCATGTCAAGGCTAAATACATCTAACCCTTTCTTATCTGACTAAACTGGTCTAGCCTTTCCTATGCTGAGGTATATTTGGATCTGGAGCATATAAAATCTGGTAATGGGAAGCTTTGGGGAGAATTTGCCTGTCAAATTCTTGTACTGGTTCACAAATGCTCAGGAAGGAGAAACTGAGAATGCTAGAAATTTGAAATCAGCTACTATGTTTTGTTCCAGTAGTATACCACCTTTTGTTATACAAAAATTTCTCTGAAACTTTTAAGACATTTGATAGCGATATGCTGAGTGACAGGCAATTTTCTGTCACTCTGTGGAGTACAGTAAAGGAATCAGGGTTCAGGGGCAGACTTGGAGATCTGTTCCTCCAAGCACATTACTTGTCTTCTTGCCTTTGTTTCTTCATCTTAAAATAGGGATATATATATATATATATAAATAATTAAATTTCAGGGTTATGATGATTAGAGATATATGATGTGGACAATACATACTATTTGCTAAACAAATGATTGTTATAGTTTTTAGTCTTGCCTGGGTTTCTGCAAAAATATATCTATCTGGGCAAAATAGGGAGGTAGGATTGTTCTTGAAGAGGAGAGACAGGGAAGGCCAGATGACAAGGAGATTAATACATAAGCATTGACACTGATTTGGGTTAGGGGGATTCATTAAAGAAATTAGTCTCTAGTCTGACCACAAAGTCAAAACCTAGAAGTACACTCAGAAATCAGCATGGATTATGATTATTTCTTATTTTATAATCAGCTTTGGGGTTTCATAGAATTAAAAAGCTTAAATGAATTATAATATTGTCTTTTATCATAGAATTTCAATTTAGTTTTGTTTTTGACAAAGATTACATGTGATTTTAGAGAGCCTGATTTATGTAAGTTTTAGTCCTGGAACGATTTTCTCAGAAATAAACTTTAGTAGAATTTCACCAGTTGTTTAATAGAAAATTTAGGTATGTTCCTCTTTGTTTTCCTTTATGAAATATGCTCTCTGCTCTTAACACCATGTTCCTATGATTTGCTGCATCAACTAAAGTTTCCGCCAGTGTTGTGAGGATGCTTATCTGATTTTACGACGACATGGGAATCTCTTCATCACTCTGTTTGCACTGATGTTGACTGCAGGGCTCCCTGAGCTAACATCAGTCAAGGATATACAGTATCTCAAGGTATAAACTGTGTTTCTTTGTGTGTTGGACTTTACTAGTGTGGAGCTCAGGTGTAGCTGCCTATCTCATTTATATGTCTGAGGAACATTTATATGCTCAGCAGTTGAGTGCCTGTTTCCCATGTATGTATGAGGTTCCGAGTTCAATCCCCAGTACCTCCTAAAAAAAGGAAAGAAGGAAGGAAAGAAAATATATGTCTGAGAGAGTGGAACAAAGTCATTTCCTCTGAGATAGTTCTTTGCCTAGATTAAAGGAATCTGGGAAGTTCATATGAAAGAGCAATTTTGAAAAAGGAACTTGTAACCTAGGTGATTTTTCTATCGTAGACGGGGAATAAAAGTTGGTATTGGGCAATGACCTTCCTACCCATACACTGAAAGAACACAAATTAGCAGCTTGGCACCTTCTTTTCAGCAACCTACTTTTTACTTGCCTGGGTCTTAGTGGGCCTTGAGTCATGTTATAGGATTTGGATGGTAGTGACAAACAGCTGAGAAAGTATCTTGCAGTAGATTAAAATTCATTTCAACTTCAGAAACCCTCTGGCAGCAATCATATTATCACCTGTGCTAGGTATTCATTTTCCCTCCTGCAAATGGTATTTAAATAAAAATACATGGCACCCACAGGGTTGCTTGGGGAGTGTGATTAAGCCATCCTGTCCTGCAGACTCTTGACATTTGCACATCACTGCTAAGGATGTATAAAATCAGATTTCCCCCTTCCTTTTTAGGACTCTCTTGCCTTAGGGAAGAGTGAAGAAGAAGCACTCAAACAATTTAAGCAAAAATTTGATGAGGCGCTCAGGGAAAGCTGGACGACTAAAGTGAACTGGATGGCCCACACAGTTCGGAAAGACTACAGATCTTAACGATCAGCCTTTGCTCCTAATGTATTTGTTGGTTTCATTTAATTTTCATTTTGCACTTGCACTAAATTGAAGATGACTCTGCCAGAGATGTTATAAAGGGAATGAAATCCTGGAACTCAAAGTTAAAAGAATAAGGCATCTCACCGAACCTAACCTGAACAATCCCTGATGACCACCTCTGCTTTTTGAATGCTTGACCAAGACTCATAATGAAAACTGTCAACATTATGGGATAATCATTTCCTGCAGACTTTGCACGCCAAGGAATGCTACTAGAGATGTTTTATCTCTCTCTCTCTCTTTTTTTAATGTGTTTGGTACTTTTTACAGAAAGGTGTAAATACTTCTTTTCAATATTTTGACCAAGTGTTATCACTCAGCCATCTTATCTACACCTTGGGGCTGGTGGCTGTTCTTACTTTCTAAACGAGGCTTAAAAGACAGCTAACCTTCCTCCCTTTTAAAATTGTGTAAATTAAAATTTATGATATAATTTGAAATTATTATTTTTCAAAAGAATTGTTTTAAATCTGTGAAAACTTGTTCATTCTTTTAATATTTATCTACTATGATAGCATCATTCCATCCAGACTTGCTGAAAATCTATTGGTGAGGCAAATATTATATATATATATTATATATATAATATATAATATATGCTGCATATATATTTATAAAATTTCTAGTGGGAGTTCTATATAAAAAGATGTGGTTTTCTTTTCAGTCTGAGTTTTAAAGTTATACAAAAAGCAGAGCTTTTTCCTAAATTACTTTTCAGTTAGTTAACTGTGTGATATAGTTCTTCCAGCTGCTTCTGTAATGAGGCACATATTAATACAGTTTTTACATGGCGTCTATGAAAGAGTTTGCTTCATAGAGCATAATACTTAAGCAAATCTATCCAAGAAAGAAAGCAAATTAAAAAAAAAAAAAATCATTCTATTTATGAAATAAACTCTAGACCTAAAATTCAGTATTTTATTAAAACAACAGCTGTTCTTATTGTATTTATTAAAACTTATAATGTGATTTTTCAAGGATATTCATTCAAATTGAAATGGTTTCATTCCACATGGGATTCCTTAATTTATTTGTTAAGGTGCCATATATTTAGGGTGCTAGATGGCAAATAATGTTAATATGTGCAATAGGAACTACTGATTTGAATGCGTAAATGAATGCTTTTTCTGAGTACTGGCAACATCCAGCAAAATACTGCTTATTCTCCAAAGAACATTGGGAGCTCTTCATCTTCAATAACATGGGAAAGAGAACTGAATGTTTGCCCTGTGACTGAGTTTTTTATAGGAGTTTTATTAAAGATTGTTTACTTTTGTTGTCCTTAATGTTCTCAGTCAAATAAATGGGTGAGCTGGTTTCAGTTGCTTTGGGGATATGTGGGCTTCTTATGGGCAGCACAGGCCTTCAGACCTCAGCACTTGGGACTCCAAGAAATGTCCAAGTCAGATGAAAAACCAACCTCAGTTGAAGCTGAGGCTCATTACCTTCCCGGACTTCTCTCCTGAAAGCCCTGCTTCCTAACCCTGTCAGACACTGTGTGGGGAGCCTTTTGGAACTTTGGTAAGGGCCTGAGGAGAGGAGGTACCCTGAGATTTGGGAGAATGCCCCTTCAATACTCAGACCCAAGCCAAGGCCAGACTGTGACCAGATTGGAGGTCTGTTCATCAGGTAGAGACTCAAAGCAGGCCATTGTTTCTCTCTCTCTCTCTCTTTAAAATTTTGATTGTGGTAATTTATATGCAACACAGTAAAATTCCCCAATTTAGCCACTTTCAAGCATACTATTCAGTGGCATTTATTACATTCATAATGTCGTGTTACCATCACCACCACATATTACTAGGACTTTTTCACCACCCAAAACAGAAACTCTACCCATTAAGCATTAACTCCCCATTCAGCTAACCCCAGCCCTGGTAACCTGTAATCTACTTTCTTTCTCTATAAATTTGAATATCCTAGTTATTTCCTATAAATGAGAACATAAAATATTTGTCCTTTTGTATTTGGCTTATTTCACTTAACATCATGTCTTCAAGGTTCATCCATGGTACGGTATGTATTAAAACTTCATTCCTTTTTATAGCTAAATAATACTCCATTGTATGTATATACCACATTTTGTTTATTCATCCATTGATGGACATTTTGGTTGCTTCCACCTTTTGGCTATTGTGAATAATGCTGCTATGAACATTGGTATACAAATATCAATTTGAGTCCTTGCTCTCTATTCTTTTGAGTATATTTCTAGAAATGGGATTGCTGGGTCATATGATAATTTTATGTTCAATTTTCTTAGGAACTGCCAAACTTTCACAGTGGCTACACCATTTAACATTCTCCCACAGCCATGGTTTCTTGGGAATAATTCAGCTGAGGATGGGTTTTGGCTGTTGAACTTGCTATTCCCAGGGCTGGTCTCAGTGTGAGTTCCAGGAATAGGACTGTTTGTTCAGAGATTTTTGTCCAGTGACAGTCCACCATTATATACACTAGGCCATAGGTCAGGGATTGGGAAAGTGGTAAACATTCTCGAGTAGAAGTGGACAGCTCTGTTTACAGAGGGGTCTTCTTAGCTCAAAGAAGGGCCTTGACAAATTTATGCCGTATAAGTGAATGTGTCTCCAGAAGCAAGGGAAATGAACCTCCATTGTGTCCCTGGATAGTGCTGAGCCTACGCCCAGGGTGGCCCTTGATCTCCAGCAGGTGCTCCCCCCATACTTGCCAAATTGCACAACACTGTCAGGGGCTCTGGCTAAACCAAAGGGGAGGAGGTGGGAAGCAGAAGGATTGCTACCCTTCGGTATGGATTGGGGTTCTGGGCTGCAGGAACAGCTAATTGATTACCTTGGCTCACGAGCACTCTGGCCAACAAAAGATCTCATCCAAAATACTTGGCTCCATGTCTTCTGGTCCTTTCCCAAGTTCCCCCAAAACAGAGGAACAGCATCTAAGTCTATCTGGGTCTGGGGAGACAGGGTAACTGTTGAGCAAGTAATTCTTGAGTACCCACCTCATACATATATAGGCAGACCCCATTCTCCAGAGGTCAGTATTTACAGTCTATCTCTTCTCTGTGATCCTTGGTTATTTCTCAGAGTCTGAGCTTGCTAGTTTTCAAAATACAGCTAATAATACCTGCCCCACTCATTTTTCTTGGGTAGAGCAAGACTGGGATAAGACTAGGGATGGGAACGTGTGCTAAGTTCCAACAAGAGGCAAGTCACCTCTTTCTCTGCCTTCCCCTGTTAAAGGCCACTGAAGAGAGGAATCCCAGGGAAGTAAAGCCCAATCCAAGACTGTCCCCTTGTCTCCTCTCTGAGGAGTCCCCTCTAGTGCATTCTCAGTTCTTTCTGAGTGTCAGGCATTAGGCAGCCTGTAATGTAGGTGTCACTTGTCTACAGAAGGTTAAAAAAAAAAAAAAGGCCCATGGGATAGAGAGCAGGCCATGTGACCCTGACTATTAGGGGTGGGCAGCTCTTGGAGAGGGAGGCAGGCAGGAGCTGGGGTTTTTTGAAGCGGAGGGCCTCTTACAGTCTTCATGGACAAGCAGGAGGTAGGGAAAAGGGTGTGGCAGTTTGATATTTATGAATTCCAAAAGATGGTATTGACTGTTTGTAAACTGATCTGTTTCTCTGGGCATGATACCCTTTGGGTTAAATTCAAAGGCTTTACGTTCACTTGATTAAATCAAGGTTAGGGCTTTGATTCAACCATGTCATTAGGGCTGTGGGGTTGAGTCCCCACCCCCTTGGTGGGCTATATAAACGAACGCTCAGTCAAGAACACAGAAGTGGATACACAGAGAAGATACACAGAGGAACAGAGACAGCCCCATTGACAAGGCAGGGGCCCCAGGAAGAGATGAGTCATTCACATGATAGTTTACAGCTGACCTTGCAAAGAGACCAGAGCAGCTGCGCCCAGGAAGAAACGAGTCCTCCAGCCTACAACTGAGATTGGAAGGAACTGGGACCACGGAGTCTTAAGAGGAAGAGGAAGGCTGAACTCACAGACATCACCTGCCATCTTGCATCAACATGTGGCAGCAGACTTTGGGTGAAGGAGCACCCCTTATGGTACCTTTTGTTGGACTTTTTAGGGCCTTGTAACTGTAAGCTTCTATCCCAAATAAAAACCCTTTATAAGAGCCAACAGATTTCTCGTACTTTGCACCAGCAACTCTTTGGCTAATACAAGGGTAATGGGAAGGGTAGGCAGGAGGCACAACATATATAAAGGTCTGGAGGTGCAAAAATGCAAAGTTCATAGGAACTAATAGGTTCAACAATTGTTCATTTCATCTGCCTCCTCCCTGTTTCCCCTACTCCAAAATACTGCTTCTCTTCTCTGGGATCCAGATAAGATCTAAACACCAGTTAAATCATCCTGAAACTTCTTCCTCCCCCACCTTTTCCAATGATGGAAAAACTGTCATGACATTACGTCATGAACCCATGATTCTTTTACACTTTTAATAAAGTCCAGGTTCAACAACTCAGAAAAGTTTGACCTTTCAGACTCTCCCTGCTTTCCTCTCTTCTACCTTTTTGAAAAATTGTATAAAAGAGCACATAGAGAGGGAAGCGGATGTGGCTCAATCAATAGGGTTCCCGTTGACCGTATGGGAGGCCCCGGGTTCGTTTCCTAGGGCCTCCTGGTGAAGGCAAGCCAGCCCGCGCGGCTCGGTGAGCTGACGCAGCAGGACGACCCAACAAAGGGAGACAAGAAGACACAGAAAAACACACAGCAAATGGACACAGCAAGCACAAGCAGCAAGGGGGTGATGGATAAATAAATATCTTTAAAAAAAAAAAAAAAGCACATAGAGAAAAGTGCATTAAGCATAAATCACATGTTCATATAGAGCAAACACCCAAATAAGCACCACACAAGTCAAGAAAGAACATTGCCAATACCTCAGAAGCCCTACAAGTTCCCCTTCTTAATCAGGACCCCTTCCCTCCCTGCCAAAGAAATCACTACCTCAACTTTAATGGCAATCGCTTATTTCCTTACTTGAGAGTTACACTGCCTACTTTTGGGGTCAAACTTCTTTCATTCAACGTTATATTTTCAAGTTTGAGCCGCATAGTTGCGTGTAACTAGTTCATTCTTTATCATCACTATAGAATTCCAATTTATGGATATACTGCAGTTTATATATCCTTTCTATTGGACACATACAGGTTGTTTCTTATTTGAGGCTATTACAAATAATGCTGCTGTGAACATAAGTTATCTCCTGGTTAATATATGTTCATATATATATCTTTGGATATATATATATATATATCTTTGGATATATATATATAAATATATATATATAAGCTTAAATGATGGGTCATAGGATTATGAATATGTTCATCTTGCCTAGGGAATGCTAAAATAAGGCCATACCAATTTATTCTCCCTCTAAAACTACGTGAGGCTCCAATCCCTGTAGTTCCACATTCTCACCAATGCCCAATTAAGCAACATTTTATTAAAAATTGGCCATTCTGGTGTATGTAGTGAATTTAATTTCCATTTCTCTGATATAGCTGCTTTCTTGCAGTTGTTTCTGGCCAGTTGAATCATCTTTGTAAAATACCTGCTTAAGTCTTTTTTAGGTTCATTATTGGGTTACCTGTCATTTTGGTTTTTTGCTTGTTTTGAGGAAGCATTGCTTTTTGTTTGTTGTACCCAGAGTTCAGGACATTGTTTTTTTTTTAATTTGGCTTTTTGATTTTTGTTTTGTGAAATTCTATATATACATATTCTAGATTATAGCCTTTTCTTAGTTATGTGTTGAAAATATCCTCCACTGTACATCTATTTTCCTCACTCTATGGTTTCTTTCTAATAACATAAAATATTAATTTTAATATATTGAAATTCATTATTTTCTTTTATGGTTAATAACCTTTGTGTAGTATTTGAGAAATGTTTTTTCCACCCTAAGGTCATGAAGAGGGAAGAGGATGTGGCTGAAGCAATTGAGCTCCCACCTACCACATGGGAGGTCCGTGGTTTGATTCCCAGTGCCTCCTAAAGAAGACAGTGAGCTGGTGTTACGGGCAGGCGCGGCAAGCTGACACAACAAGATGATGCAACAAGAGACACAAGAAGAAAAGCATGATGAGATTCACAACAAAGCAGGGAGCGGAGGTGGCTCAAGTGATTATGTGCCTCCCTCCCACATCAGAGGTCCCGGGTTCAGTTCCTGGTACCTCGTAAAGAAACAAGGAAGATGAACAGACACAGCAAGTGCAAATAACAACAGGTTGGGGAGAAATAAATAAGTAAAATAAATCTTTTTTTAAAAAAGTCATGAAAATATTCTCCTGCTTATGCTCTACAAGCTTTGTTATTTTACCTTTCCCGTTTAGTACTATAATCTACTTGGAATTGCTTTTTATACATAAAGTGTGTGATGGGGGTCAAATTTCATTTTTTCTATATGGATACCCCATTCTCCCTGTATCTTTTATTAAAAGATAATCTTTCCTCACTGTTCTACAAACCTTTGTTCACAAACAAGTGTCCATATATGCCTGGACTGGACTCTAGACAATATCCTGTAGATATCAAGACTTCCCCCAGAATGTCCTGGCTATCTCTGACTCTTTATCTCTCAATTTTAAAACTTTCTATTTACTTACCTAACTGATACAGTACTTAGTATACGCTAGTACTTAGGAGGTGCTAGGTACTCATCTAAACTGTACGTCTATATATATTTAATCCTTATGACAATCTTATGTGATAAGCCAAATATTGTTCTTCACTTTACAGATGAGGAAACTAAGGCACAGAAAGTAAATAATCTATCTACAGTCACACAGTAGATAGTGGAGTCGGTATTCCACTCTCTTTGGTGTCTTTTTTTTAAATCTCCATGAAAATTGCTTATTCTAGGTATTTCATATAAGTGAAATAATACACTGGTTTCTTCTTGACCCACTGGTCACATGGAAGAAGATTAAATAATTTCAAAATATATGTGGATTTTCTCAGTACCATTTTATTACTGCATTCTAGATTGATTGTGTGGTGTTCAGAGAACACATTCTTCCTGATTTCTTTCCTTGCAAACTTTTGAGACTTGTTCTATGACCCACATCATGGTCAAGTATTATAAATGTTCTGGGTGCATGCGAAAAAGAATCTGTATTCTGCAGTTATTAGATAGTGTTCTACATGTATTCATGAGGTCAATTCTGCTAATTGTGTCATTTAGATTTTTTTTCCATGCAGTTGTGAGAGATAAGTTAAAATTACCACTATTTTTTCCCTCTAGCTATGTTAAGTTTTAGCATATAGTTTAGAGTTCATCTTCCTGGTGAATTGAACCTTTTATTATTTTGAAGTGTTCCTCTCTGTTTCTGGTAATGCCTTTTGCCTTGAAGTCTACTTTAATATTAACATATTTACACCAGTTTTCATTTGGCTAGTGTTTGCACGGTGTATTCTTTTCTTTCAAACTTCTTGAATCCTTATGTTATAGCTGTTTCTCTTCTAAATAGAACACAGTTGTCTTTCATTTTTTAAATCCATTCTGATCTTTACCTGTGTGATGGTTAGGCTAATGTGTCAACTTGACCAAGTAATGGTGCCCAGTTGTTTGGTCAGGCAAGCACTGGGCTAACAGTAATACAGGGGCATTTAATGAACTTTAATTATTAGTGAGTTGATTGCATATATGGCTGATTACATCTTCAATCAACTGAGATTGATGTCAGCAATGAGTAAAGTCTTATCCAATCATTTGAAGGCCTTAAAAGGAGAAGTGATTTCAGCATTCAGAGAGAGAATTCCCATCTCCACTTCAGACAGTCAGTGTCTCTTGGGAAACTCATCGATGACCTTCCTTGGAGTCCCTGGCATGCAGCCTGCCTTACGTTATTAGGACTTGTCCATCCCCATGGTTGCACGAGAAAATTATATAAAATCTCAGTATTTATAGATATCATCTGTTGGTTCTGTTTCTTTAGAGAACCCTGAATAATACAACCTGTTAATTGAAACAGTTCATTTACATTTAATGTAATTACTGACATATTTGGAGTTGTCAACCATCTTCCTATGTAATTCTGTTTATCCCACCTTTTTTTTTTTTACAGTGATAAAATATGCTTTTATTTTGTTGAGACAGAAGTCATAAAAAAAATTTATTGCGGGAAGCAGATGTGGCTCAAGCAAGTGAGCTCCCGCCTACCACATAGGAGGTCCTGGGTTCTGTTCCTGGTGCCTCCTGGAGAAGACGAGCAAGACAGCAAGCTGGTGCAACAGGCAGGCACAGAGAGCTAATGCAACAAGATGACGCAACAAGGAGATACAAAGAGGAAAGACAATGAGAAACACAAAGCAGGGAGCTGAAGTGGCTCAAGTGATTGGGTGCCTCTTTCCCACATGGAAGGTCCCAGGTTTGATTCCCAGTGTCTCCTAAAGAGAAGACGAGCAGACACAGCACACAGTGAACAGACATATAGAGCAGATAGCGAGTGCAAACAATGGGGGAGGGGGGGTGTAGCCATTGGGCAATTTGATGTAATTATGAATTCCAAAAATATAATTGGATCATGCTTGTAAACTGATCTGTTAATCTGGGCATGATTAAGTTATGATTAGTGCATTGGCTGGGCCACGTCAGTAGTGCGTTGAACCCCACCCCTTGGTGGGTGGGGAAGAAAATATAAAAGGCATCACAAAGAACAGAGTAGCAGCAGATTTTTTGAAAAGCAGTTTTGATGTTGGAGTTTTGATGTTGGAGAGAAGGCCCCAGGAGAAGAGAAGTGAGCCATTCGCCTGTTGGTCTACAGCTGACCTTGTGGAGGAACCAGAGGCGCTAAGCCTGGAGAGAAACGCAGCCCCAGGAAGAGAGGAACCCAAGAAGCCTGAACCCTGGCAAACAGCGGCAGCTGTCTTGCTCCAACACGTGGCAATGGACTTTGGTGAGAGAAGAAACTTAATGCTTTATGGCCTGGTATCTGTGGACTTCTACCCCAAATAAATACCCTTTATAAAGACTAACCCATTTTTGGTATTTCACATTAGCACCTCTTTGGCTGACTAATG